>OU426978.1:85333998-85851498 GCA_911387785.2 Aelia acuminata | reverse complement strand
TAAGTTACTTAGCATAATTAAGTCAAGTGCTGCATAAAAATGGGGTGTTATCAAGGTTAATTTTTAATCTATTAATGTTACATTAGTGCTATTTATATCTTATTGGTTAATTGGTTAACTTTACCATTGCATAAATTATATTTTAAACCTATCAAATAAAGATATATATGCGCATTAACATTTTCCTAGAATTTTTGCATAGAAATTATAATATAAAGCGGTGTATCGGAGATGGGCCCAGTAACATTAATCTGAATCATCTTAATGAATCATTGAAAACATATGATAAATGGCCAAACGGCTGTTAACGTTATTCACTTGTCTTTGTAGCAGTACCAGAAACATACTAACATCCCCTAGTTCATCAACACTTTCCCCCTCGAAAAATATTCTATGTACTATAGACACTACTGACAGCCTCAGATTTATTTTTAACGGTTTTATTTAAGACGCTTGTTATGTTGTACAATATGTTGTATTGTACTTACAATATAATTTTTAAGGATTACATTATACCATATAATTATGAAAAACAGATTTAAGTAAATATTTATAGCATTTCTACTCATTCACTAGCTTTTATTTTTGACAATACAATTTTGCTTCTAATTTTATTTCTCTATTTAGTTGATCTGAAAACTTGAATTAGTTACCATGGAAACTAATGGTTTACATCAAATACATACGTATGTTATGGAAACTAATGGTTTCCATCAATTACATACGTATGTTCCAACAATTACCTAAAACATATAGACAACTTTTTCGCATGCGACGTTCGCCTTACTTGTTAACTATAGGATTTTAGGAAAGACGTAATGCTAATAAAAACTAGTTTACAACGTGTTTTAAAAGCTTGCTGGAACATTCCTAATAATAAGTTATTTATGCCAAATTTTTCGTGCATATAAAGATTTTACGACTCAATAAGCTAAATATTATTCTTTCTGATGATCTCAGATTTCCAACGATGTATGATACACATATACTACTGCACTCATTAACGAAAATTGAAACTTTCATCTCGTGAAAACGTTTTTTTTTTATTGCTCCTTCATATGTTCATCAATTTTTTTCATATTCCATAATTAGTTCATAAATCGTTCCTCAAATACATTTAATTGTTAAGGCCTTCATCTCCCTATTGTGCCTTTATCCTATCGAATATCGTGTTCCTATAAAATAGGGACGATAAGCAATATTTTTAGAAAGCGTGGACAATAAACGTCTGCAGTACAGCCCATAATTTTAATTTACATTAAATTAAAAAATAATTTAATGTACGGAACTGTTCTGATGATTTCAAATAAAATGATGGATCTGATTTTAAGATGCCCAGAAAACATTAACCGTAAAAAAAACCGTAGCATCTCTGAAATATAGTTATTAAGATTTTACTTGTTCTAAGGAAGTTGGTCGGTCCTACTCAAATGAATGCTGTCTGTTTTTTATTTTACAGCAGTTCATGCCTTTTAAACTAAAATTTTCGCTCTGCGCGTTTCATAGAACTCGCAATAAGATTCTACAATTTGTTTACTACGTAGTTCTGTTAGGGAAAGATATGACTAAAAAATTAATCTGCTTTGACCCAAACATAGCTTGGGGGATTCTTTTATGAGTTCTAAATGATGAAGATAGGGCAGATCCTTATTGTTATAAGGTAATGAATGGCCTTAACATTAATGGCCATAACAGTCAGCGGCCATCAGGCTAAATGTACCTTTTGTGTACATTTATTTCATCATTTTTATTTTTATTAGTAACTTGTTTAATATAAGCCATTGTGTTTGTTGAACAGCCAACGGATAATACTAAAATAGCAGAACAAAATGCATTTAATAATAATATAGTCGTAATCAAATTTTGCATAGAAGGCAAAATATATTTCATGTATGTAACAGGTATTATTAGCTAATAAATATTACTTTTAGTACTATGAATTATGTAATGTACATTCAAAAAGTACGTATTCTTGATTTATGAAACACTGTTGAAATTTTCGTGATGTTCTTGAAATTAAATGCAACGTAAACGTAGTGATGTTCATGCAATGAAAGTTGCAGATGCATAACCGTTATAACTTAAATTATAGATTTATTATTCACCATAAAAACTTTAAAAAATATTCTAAGATTTTTCTTTCTTAGAAATCTTCTAACAAAGTATTGATTATGTTTCAGGTAAGTCGAGAGATTTTTTCTATACCGCCTATGTGTTGAGGGAGTAAGTACTAGTAGATTTTATATTGCATAGTTGTTAATGAAGTCTTGTTTTTTCAATACTTTTTATGAAAATGTACGTATATCACGAATTTTTATAAATATAATGAGTTCAAGATACTATAACTTTGGCCTATATAGTTAAAAACCTTTTCCAAATTTAATTTTTTTTTTCTCTAGACGTTACATAGGGTAAACCGTACAGTTATTGGCACCCTTAAGACTAAATTCAGTGGTGACATTAAAAAAAAAATACTTCTTATGAAGGGATCTAATTGAAACTTCTTATAACTCCTCTTTATCTTTCCTTATAAAGACTCAAGAGGTTTTTTTGGGCCCAAAGTTCAATAGTTTTACAATATGGCAATATTTATTGTTAAAAGTGCAAAATCTAGTTATTGGCACCCTGTGGATTTAATTGTGAAATCTTCCCTATGGTTAGTTTGTTAAATTCTTACTTCATAGATGACTTAGAGGAACTTCAAACATTAGACTCATGTATATCTCGTAATAAAATTAGGACTTTTTTACCTATTTCTTTAAGTGAAAGTTGGGGTGCCAGTAACTGTACTGAGTGCCAATAACTGTATGGTTTATCCTACTTACTATTCTAAAAAAATATAAAATCTTTGTTTATCTAGTTATACTTATCTCTGAGCGAATTTATGATATTTATATAGTTACTATTATCCAAATGGTGGTAGAACAAGAGTGCTTCAGAAATGAGACACAACATTGGTGATATAAATAATGAACTTCGAACAAGTTGGTCTAAAAAATATGTTTTACAACATGAAATATCTAGTTTATTTTTTCTAACGATATCAATGCCCATTATGTCTTAGATAATCAAGAAAATAAAAAGTTCTTATTTTTTAATTTTATAAAAATCTTTACAACTGCGACACATGTTTGGAGGGCAAAAAGGATTAATTTCGGTTGCACACTTTGTTTGGAATTGCTATCTAGTGATCTAAGATTTTTCATGAGCGTGATCTGAACGATATCGCCCTCAACTATCACATTTTACCTTAAAGAATTATTTACTGAAGAGTGGGAGCATAGTGCCTTATACTTACAGAACTAGCCCGTTCCACAAATAACCGACGAATTTTGTAATTAGATCATAAAATCAGAAGGGACTTGAGGGGAAGATGCTTCCTCAATCTATAGAACCTTGAAATAGTACCATGTACTAATACTTGAAATAGACATCAGTAAAAAAATCTGGTGCGTGCGCGCAACACACAACTTTCACTTACCAACTTACTTAAATTAGAAATTCATGTGTTTTGTTAATTGCCACTTCTCAAAGACACATTTTTCCACATTCATTTCTTATTTTTGTTTTTATTTGCTCTATAAAAAACACTAATTTTTTTATTAGTAAATAAAACTTTCTACTTTTGGTAATTCGGCAAAGCAAGCATAATACTCCAAGTCGTTTAATTTTATAATTCTCTATGTAGTTGTTGAAAACTTCATTTACCATGAAACAAATAATTTCCATTAAATGAACAGAACGGCTTTAATTATGAACAATGGTCTGTCATTAAAGGCGTACTCCGCCACAGGCGTGTGCTCAACGTATTTTATAAATTGACTGAATATTTTTCTTTTTTTCTCCTCTATATGTTTACTTGATTTTTTTCATATTTCATATTTAGCCATTTCTTATTCCTAGGCGTAATGAGAGACAGTTAATTTTTCCATATAAACAAAATCAAGGGTACTTTACAGGGAAAAAGGCCCCTTCCCCATTTAAGCCCCCTCAGAACATTTAAATAGCCATAAAGCTTACCTGCATTAAAGAACACCTTATTTTCATTAAACATGGCGAATTTGATCAAAATCGTTAAAGCCGTTTTTGAGATAATCGAAAGAAAGGTATAAATTGGAAAAAAAGTTATGAAATAAAGTACCCCCTCCCTTTGAGCAATTTTGATGAAATTTTTGCTGTCACATCGCGGGCATATACATACACTAAATACCCAGTTTCAGGTTCGCACGGTTTATGGTTTTTTAGCTAGTCTGTTCACACACAAACAGACCATTTCGCGGGACTTGGTTATTTGGACTCAGGGGACCCCAAAACTCGTATTTCCGTTGAAAACCGGAAGTCGAAATTTTTCACGATCGCAATACTTTCCTTACTGTATATTTCATATATAGGTAAGTGAAAGTAAAAATATATTTGGAGCAATAATATAAAAATTAAAGCCTAAGAGAGAAATTTTAGCCAAATCTATGCTACCGAAGTCGGGTAGGTTACACTATTTATAAATCAGGAACAGCTTGACCAATTTTAGAATTTGTCTCTGTCCCGGATAGCAGAATACAAACACGTTAGAAAATACGCGAAATAATAAAAAATGAGGATGTTTGGAGCAGCTTATTGATGTGCCCTGTCCCGCAGGATTACCCCATCCAGCATCACTTGACCTTAGATAAAGATCTTCTTCCTTATTTTCTAATTTGTTGATGTCATCATGCTGATTGCTCACATGGTTGTCATATAGTCTTGAAAATAGTCATGAAACGCAATTTTGTTTTTACTCCTAACTACAGCCGAAAATTTTTTGTTCAAAAAACGTTCAACCGAACTAATATTCGTTATTATTGTTTAATGAAAAAAATGAAATATAATATAGGTCCAAGTGAGGCTTTGTTCGAAACATCTTAAAACAACACGCGCCTACACTGACAGATACGATGCATTGCTGATGCCACAAAGTACTTATCAGGTTTTGCCAACCGTGAATACATCTGATAAGATTTAGTACAGTTCGCAGCTTTCTATTTTGCAGAAGAATGGATTTCCGCAATCGCAGTTTAGAAACCGAAGTGTTGCAAAAAGAGCGAAAATTACCCTTGAGAACAAAAAAGTAGAAAAACAATTTTCTTTAAAAAGAACCATTTTTTTAATATTAAAATTTAATAGAAACTGTATATGTTAAAAAATAAAAAAATACGAATTGAAACTAAATATATTTTAATACCTGATAGATATCGAAGATATTGAAAAATCTATTTTCTATGAAGTTGCTAATGGCGATTACACTTTTATTAAAATGCGTTTATTTCTACTCAAAGTATTTAGGTTGGTAAGTAAAAGTTGTGTGTTGCACGCACCGCACTAGATTCATTACAAAATATCTTTTTTTTTTGTAATTTGTTTTTATTCTTTATTTTAACCGTTTCATTGATTTGTTCCACACAAATAATATATAGCTGCTGATATTTTTATTTATCACTTGTTAAAAATGTATAATTAATTATAATTAAGAAATCCTACCATTTTTACCATACCCTTGGAAAAACCGATGTCATTAGGATAAGTTACCTCCTTCCATAGCATTGTATGGAATTGAATGGCCCCTCCCATTCTAAAGCTCTGCGATTTCATTCATTCTATAATTCATCTTTTATTACTTTAGTAATTACTTAAAGAAAACTTACAAAAAGCTAATAATATTTGAACAAGAGCATTGAACGTATTAATATTATTACGGTTATTTAGGATTAAGCATTGAACGGACCTTAAGAAAATTACCGTGACAATCAGAAAGCCTACGTCATCCCGCTGAGTTAAGGTAATTTAAGAATGAGTTTAAATGGGAGAGAACGAATAGCATTGGATAAGAAGCACGAGGCAAGGTCTGGCAGCCATGTGTCCAGCCAGCACTTCTTGATCTAATCAAGCTCACGTGACAAAGTTGTGAAGGGCTGGTGCAACGGGTTCCTATCCTAGAGGTATTGGTGCGCCTCACTTCAGGGTCAGCCCCCTTCTTGGTTAGCTCTTCGGTTATTGCTGCTGGCCTGCCAATGGGTAAATGGATCTATCGGCCTGTATAGGTAAATTAGTGGGCAGGGAATATACACGGCTACATACATGGGCGTACCCAGCGGAGGGTGGTGGTGGGGGGGGAGGGGGGGGGGGCAGCTGCCCCCCCTGGAAGGCGGATGCAATCATTTTTTAAGCTTTTTAGGCGGGAAGCAGTAATAGAATAATTTTTTTCAAGCAAATGATTGTAATAACTTAGTTGATAAAGCATTGCTATAATTATACATACTTTTGGTTTCATTCACCTTTTCCGCGGTAAGATGTTACAACCTGAAAGACCATAGCTTGCCCCCCCCCCCCTGGTTTTGATCTTGGGTACGCCCTTGGCTACAAGCATAAATGCGGACGAAGTAGGGTTTGCAGTTGTTTATTATAATCTACTGTTCTACTACTGTTCTACTATAATCTACAGGGGGCCATGGTAGTGGGTGTGGGATTGATGCCCAGTATTATTAAATGTCCCCTGGCTCCGGGTTTTAAACTACTATCTTCGGGTTCCCAATCATAAGTTGTACATGGCAATGCGTATTTCCTAACGTGTTTGTATTCTGCTATCCAGGACAGAGACAAATTCTAAAAATCGGTCAAGCTGTTCCTGATATATAAATAGTGTAACCTACCCGACTTCGGTAGCATAGATTTGGCTAAAATTTCTCTCTTAGGCTTTAATTTTTATATTATTGCACCAAATATATTTATACTTTCACTTACCTATATATGAAATATACAGTAAGGAAAGTATTGCAATCGTGAAAAATTTCGACTTTCGTTTTTCAACGGAAATACACGTTTTGGGGTCCCCTGAGTCCAATTAACCAAGTCCCGCGAAATGGTCTGTGTGTGTGTGAACAGACTAGCTCAAAAACTATAAACCGCACAGACTGAAATTGGGTAGTGTATGAAATTTGGTGTATGTATATGCCCGCGATGTGACAGCAAAAATTACATGAATATTGGTCAAACGGAGGAGGTAGTTTATTTAAACAATTTTGTCTAATTTTTAGGTTTTTTTTTCGATTTTCTCAAAAACGGCTTCAACGATTTTGATTAAACTCGGTATTTGGTGTATGTATATGCCCGCGATAGGACAGTAAAAAATTTATCAAAATTGATTAATTGGAGGGGGTACTTTACTTAATAAATGTTGTCTCATTTTCACGTGTTTTTTTTATTTACTCAAAAACGGCTTTAACGATTTTGATAAAACTTGGTATTTGGTGTATGTATATGTCCGCGATGTGACACTCAAAATTTCATCAAAATTGATCAACTAGAGGGGGCACTTTACTTAATAAATTTTGTCCCATTTTCACGTGTTTTTTTTTTTTTTTTTACTTAAAAACGGCTTTAATGATTTTGATCAAGCTGGGTATTTAATGTAAGAATATGCCCGCAGTGCGACAGCCCAAAGTTCATTAAAATTGGTCAAACGGAGAGGGCACTTTACTTAATAAATGTTGCCTCATTATTACGTGTTTTTTTTTTGTTTAATCAAAAACGGCTTTAACCATTTTGAACAAACTCTGTATTTGGTGTATGTATATGCCCGCGATAGAACAGTAAAAAATTCATCAAAATTGATTAATTGGAGGGGGTACTTTACTTAATAAATGTTGTCTCATTTTCACGTGTTTTTTTTTATTTACTCAAAAACGGCTTTAACGATTTTGATAAAACTTGGTATTTAATGAATGTATATGACCGTGATGCTACAGGCGAAATATCATCAAAATTGGTTAAACGGAGGGGGCACTTTACTTAATAAATGTTGCCTCATTATTACGTGTTTTTTTTTTTTTTTTTGTTTAATCAAAAACGGCTTTAACCATTTTGAACAAACTCGGTATTTGATGTATGTATATGTGACAGCCAAAATTTTATTAACAGTATTATGAAAATAAAAACTTTTATTTATTAATAAGAAGATTAATGTTACTTAAGGGAGTAAATACGTGATGCTCAAATTTTTGAAGCATCGCAGCTGTGTATAAAATATGCTATAAGATAATAGTCTATAATTAATATAGTTATATTTTAGTCTAGAAACTTTTGTTCCATAATAATTTTTTTTAAAACAATATAAAGCGATCTTAGAGGAACAGTAATCGTTCTTGTTTTCCAGAAAGGCATAAGAGACGTAAATACACCTATCGATTCACCCTCACGATATATTTACAAAAAGCAGCTCGTAGTAAAAAACAAGCAAGCAGTAAAAAAAATCGACTGTTGATGAAATTAGTCCCTTCATAAATAAAATAGCAATAATGAATCGAGAAGTGCTGAGAACTACCATATTTTGCAAAACAGATACTCTATAACTTATGGAGATATACAGATATAACTATATATTTAAATGTGTGAAGTTGAGGAATGGCGTTTACATATTATCGAAACACGTCGATTTCTATTCTAAGTAAGTTCGTAAGTGAAAGTTGTGTGTTGCGCGCATCGCACCAGATTTTTTAAATTAGTAAAATGGCTGTAAAATTATTAGATCAAAGTTCTTTTCCATGTTAACTATATAATTTACTAAAAAATGTATTTAAATTAACATAAATTATTTTATTGGCAATAATTGGTTCTGATTTGTTTTCACAGTGGTAGAGGGTAAAAGGGGGTAAAATGCCATAATAGGATTTCATCGATCAAATGCGATCTTTCGGCGGTAGGTATATCGCTTTCAATATTTAAATTCTTATATTTGAACATTTAATTTATTTTCGGCCGAACATTTAATTATTTGAAAATATTTTTTTCCGTAAAATTCCTAAAAAACAGGATATTTGTAATTTAATTGTTTGGATTTTTTCTTCCTCAGGCAATAATTATTTAAAAATCTTTCAAAAGGAGCAAATGCCTGAAAAAGGCATTTATATAAGCAGAAAGCTCAACAGATATACTTTTCTCAATACTGACTCATTTCATTCTCTATGTTATTACCCTGTACCTTAAAAACTATTTTATTTAAATTAAAGTGAAGAAAGGATTCATATAAAAATTAATTTGAAAAACCTACCTAAAGTGATGGGATTTATATATTTTTTATTGTTACTAATAAAGAAAATATCTTGGCCATTAATGAAAAAATAATTATTCGATTAACTTAATTTGGTCAGGAGTTATAGATTTTGGCCGAATCACAAAATTTTCCCACTAATACGTATCGTCTTGAGTAAACCCCTCTTTCGAAGTCGGTTAAAAATGGGAGAAATGTCACTAAGACCCCTTGCTTTCCTTAAATAGACGAGATAACGAGTTTTCTTAATCATAATTCAGCTAATAATTGAAACATTACTTGAAAAACAAAACAAAACTCAGAGAGCCGAACAAGAAATGGTCGTTTCGAAACATCCTTGAATATACATCGTAACATCAGTTGAAATACCTGGCTATATTTCAGTAACATACAAAACTCAAAATCAATACATCACCAAGATTTCTGATTATCTAAATTGATAATTATGGGTAACATTAGGATCAACCGATAGTAGTAGTATTTATTAATAGTATTTGTCCAATAGTCACACATGAAAGTTAGGAGAAGCTCTTTAAACATAAATTGATGTAAAAAAATCTGGTGCGTGCGCGCAACACACAACTTTCACTTACCAACTTACTTAGATTAGAAATTAATGCGTTTTGTTAATTGCCACTTCTCAAATGTACAGAACAGTTTAATTATAACGCATTGGTTTGTCATTAAAGGCGTACGGCGCATGCGTGAGCTCAAGGTGTTCTATGAGTTGACGGAATATTTTTTTTTTTTCTCCTGTATATGTTTACTTGATTTTCTTCATATATCATATTTAGCCATTTCTTATTTTTTAGCGTGATGAGAGACAGTTAATTTCTCAATATAAACTAAAACAAAGGTACTTTATAGAAAAACAAAAAAAGATCCTACCCCATTTAAGCCCCCTCAGAACATTTTAATAATGATAAAGCTTACCTGATATTAAATAACAACTAATTTTCATTAAACATAACGAATTTAATAAAAATCGTTAAAGCCGTTTTTGAGATAATCGATCAAAAAGGTAAAAATTGGAAAAAATTTATTAAGTAAAGTCCCCCCTCCTGTTGATCAATTTTGATGAAATTTTTACAGTCATATCTCGGGCATATAAATACATCAAATACCAAGTTTGATCAAAATCGTTAAAACTGTTATTGAGTAAATAAAAAAAACACGTGAAAATGATACAAAATTTATTAAGTAAAGTCCCCCCTCCGGTTGATCAATTTTGATGAAATTTTTACAGTCATATCTCGGGCATGTATATAGATTAAATACTCAGTTTAATCAAAATCGTTAGAGCCGTTTTTGAGAAAATCGAAAAAAACTTAAAAAGTTATTAAATAAAGTACCCCCTCCCTTTGAGCAAATTTGATGAAATTTTCGCTGTCACATCGCGGGCATATACATACTCTAAATACCCAATTTCAGGTTCGCACGGTTTATAGTTTTTGAGCTAGTCTGTTCACATACACACACACACACACACACACACACAGACCATTTCGCGGGACTTGGTTATTTTGACTCAGGGGACCCCAAAACGTGTATTTCCGTTGAAAACCGGAAGTCAAAAATTTTCACGATCGCAATACTTCCACTTACTATATATTTCATATATAGGTAAGTGAAAGTAAAAAGAGAAAATTGTAAAAAAACAAAACAAACAAACAAGATCAGTAAATGTCCACCTATTTTGAAAACAAACATGCTTTAGTTTAAATATATTTAAGAATTATGTGTCAGGTCAGTGATAGACAAGCCAGCTTATAAATAACAAAAAATAATATTTTTAAAACATAACATACGATTGAAGGACCATATTCCTTATATCATTCGATGTGATTAATTAATATATTACATCTCTATTAAATTAATAGAGATTGTAGAAATTTAACTGATATTTCAGAAATCTTTTATATATATATAAATTAATGTTGATATAAAGTAACCAATATGAAAGAAATAACGAATAACTATATAAATAAAGATGAAATTCTGTTTGTTCTTTATAGAAATCCATATCGTTTGTCCTGAATTCTCCAAATTTCGCTCAGTGGTTCTTTCTTACCAGGTGCGAACACCTGTCCATATTAAAATTGCATACTTCAGCCAATCTCTGGATATTTTTTTTTATTTTTATAAAAATCGTTATGATCTCGCTTTAATTAGTTTTTACGAAATCGACCGTTTGATTCGAAAAAAGTCTCAGTTTATAGATTTAAAAAATGAAATTCCCTGGGTGAAACCGGTATATACAGCTAGTTATATACAAGAAACGATACCTATTTTACAGCAGAACATTTTCAATTTTCAGAATACCATAGTTAATTAAAATCCAAAAAGAAAATTTAATTATTTTCGTGTGATGATGATTGTTGAATAAAACCAGAAATTATGGAGAAAATTGTTTATATATATATATTTCATGTTTTTATGATTTACCTTTTGCACACATTAAAGTTGAATGAAATAAAAAATTAAGTAAAGCTTTTTTTATATGTACGCTGTAGAACTTTTTTTCTATTCTTGATTTTAATTGCTAAATATCAATAAACTTCTAATCTTAAGATTTTATGAATGTTCACCAACCGTCATTTTACTTTATTATGTTTTAAATGCTAATAATAATAATTAAATAATAATAAAATTAAAAAAACAATAAGTTAAGTCCAGATTAAAGGAACTAACAGATTTTAAAACGAAAAAGGTCAGTCGGATCCAAAATTATCTTTAAGGAAGAACAATTAACTGCATCGATTCCGAAAACCTAATCTTTTTTGACAACTCGTGATAAAACTTTATTTTTCTTAATATCGCCATGTTTCCATGTGCTCCAATTAAAATAAATGTTATAACGCAGAGTATAGATCCGAATCCTATCCATCACTCATACTATCATCGTATACAAAGCTCGAAATCATTGAAAAATATTTGTACAGCTTTTTGTTTATTGTTACTGCAGATAAGTTTAAAAATATTTACATATTGACAACAATGACCTACGCCAATCGAGATAAATATATGTCCAGTATACGCTTAGGCCTGCCTTTACAGAGGAGGGTTTTTTTTTCTCCTATAATTAAGGCTATTTATAATTAAGAAACACTTTTTTCGTTTTTCTTTTTTTTTTAACTTGGATTTAATTTACAACATTTAATTAAAAATGGAAGATTGGGACAGGACACAATTCAGTTACGATGATTGGGTTGAGTTTTTGAGCATTAAAAATCTTCCAAAGCCAAATGTGAGTATTGCTTGTAGTTTTACGCATATAAGCGAATGGAATACTAATTAGTGGTAAACATTCAATACTTATTTTATTCGCACAGCAAAAAAGATTAGTGCAAATATATTATTATTTTTTTTTATTTAATGATTCATTCTATTTAATACACTATGCATTAGAAATTGAAAATGATTGCACATTACTTTTTTACTTACCTATATATAAAATATATAGTAAGGGAAAGTATTGCGATCATGAAAAATTTCGACTTCCGGTTTTCAACGGAAATACACGTTTTGGGGTCCCCTGAATCCAAATAACCAAGTCCCCCAAATTAATTATACTTTATTTATTAAATTTTGCCTAATTTATACGATATTTTTTTTTCCTCAAAAACGGCTCTAACGATTTTCATCAAACTGGGAATTTGATATATGTATATGCCCGCGACGCACAGTGGGGCAAACTATGAAAAAAAAAACAAAATCCAATGTTCTTACCTGGAGTTAATTTTTATTGTATTTCATTCTTGAATAGTCAACACATAAAAAACGATCAGTTCCTGTCTTATCAAACATTTATTTTAAGCAGAAATTTAAGGTTTTGTTGTTGTAAAAATGTCATTTTTTTAAATAAAAATATTTTGAGCTAGTTTCAGCACATTTGAGTGATAGTTGTTTTACAGCCTTTATGTGCATATACAGACGTACCACTTCATAACAGTAGTCATCCTACAAAAACAATTAAATAAGCGAAAATATTTCACACAAAATAATTAATTTGAAGCCTAATTATAGTTTGGGACTTATCCTGGCTTAAGATAGCAACGATTGATCTAAGACCGGGATGTATCAGAGAATATACTCCTCTGATATCTTTTGCCTTTATTTGCCGGTTCGGTAATTATTGTAATTTTTGTGAAAATATTCGTGGCGCGCCGCACAGTGTTGCAAGCGAAGGAAAAAAAACAAAATCCAATGTTCACATCTGAAGGTAATTTTTATTGTGATTCATTCTTGAATAGTCAACACATAAAAAACGATTAGTTCCTGTCTTATCAAAATTTTCTTTTGAGCAGAAATTTAAGGTTTTGTCGTGGTTGTAAAAATGTCATTTTTTTTTAAATAAAAATATTTTGAGCTAGTTATAGCACATTTCAGTGATAGTTGTTTTACAACCTTTATGGGCTTATATAGACGTTCCTCATTATAAGAGCATCCATCCATAAACAATTAAATAAGCTAAAATCTTTCGCACAAAATAACTAATTTGAAGCATGATAATAGATAAAGCCTTATCCTGGCTTAAGATGGCAGGGATTGATCCAGGACCGGGATGTTTCAGATAATATATTCCTCTCATTTCATTTGCCTTTTTTTGCCTGTTGGGTAGTTATTGTCTATTATGTGAAAAATTTCGCGGCGCCCAAAAAAATTCCCGAGAAGTAAAATACCCTTAACTTGACTGTCTCCAATTTACTTAAAAATCGTTGAATCACATCCCCACATACCTACACAATCATATTTTAATTTTTTTAAATTTGAAATATAATATGGTTAGTTTAATACTCAATGAAACTTGACAGCTACTTCAGCCTCCTCCCAGAGAAAAATAGTTGAAGTACAATTTTCGACACTGGCTCTGGTCGACCTGTTTTTTGGTTGACTGTTCCAGTCAAAACTGTCTAAATATCAGTATGAGGTGATTAGAAAGACGATTAAAGACAGTGGTCCTAATATTTCCCTATAAAAAGTTGCAAGACATTAACAGACAAAAAAAAAAATAAAAAAAAAAAAGCTTCAAGGAAATTTAAATTAATATTGAGTTAAATCAAAGTAAAATTAGCTAAATTAAGTTTGTTTGTTTATTGAGGTTTAAAAGCCATAAAGCTCTGAGGTCATCAATGTCTTTGTTTATCTGTAGCTAAATTAAGTTAAAAGTAAGTTCAATTATTTTTTTTTAATTATTTAAAATATCCGTTCTTAAGTTTCCTCTATAATTAAGAGTGTGTATTCATAAATATTATAATTTTTAAATTTAGTTGCAATCCTATTGTAATTTTCATCCCTAATCGAATGAAACAACTTCCATCTCGATAGGACAAACCGTTCCCAAGATATAGAGTTTTTTTCCACTTTTTTGCCGTTTTGCCCCACTGTGCGACGTGACAGCCAAAATTTCATCGAAATTGGTCGAACGGAGAGGGCAATTTATTATAATTAAAGACGTTCTGTTCATGGGAAAGAGTTGACAACGTGTTTTGAAACATACATATATAAAGGAAATGGAAATTTTATGTTTCCATGCTAACTAAATGAAGTTTTCAGCAAATAAATAGAGATTATAAAATCTCTATAGACACTATGGAGTATTATGCTTGCCGAATCACCACTAGGTTGTAAAAACTTTTGTTTAACAATAAAAAAAATTAGTATACTTTATAGAGCAATACAAACAAAAAATAGTAAATTGATGTAGAAAAAAGTGTGATTTAGAGGAATGGCGTTTACATATTTATCAAAACACCTCATTTTCTAATCTAAGTACGTTGGTAAGTGAAAATTGGCTCGCATCGTACCATATTTTTCCGTGAAGGAATCGGGTTAAAAAATATCAGGAATGCTAGTTTCGGGAATTGACCATGTCAAAATCATCGACCGCGATATCAGATCCCTATTGTAAATCATTATTAAATATAAAAATATTCATTTTTAGTCACTTCTTACTAATATTCGATTTTTTTTATTTATAAATTTCCAATATTTAACTAGGAAAAACTGTCATCTCAATGATAAATTTTAAATAAACTTAAATCTGGCGGAAAATTCTATTCAACTAATATTAATGATAATAATCCAAGTATTAATAATTACTTGAATGTGACATACTACCGAACAGTTTCGACGTCTTAAACGAGGTCTTAAACTTTTTCAATATGAAGCTACTTTGCTCACCAAAAAAAACTATAGTCATCCTTCAAATATCCAAATAAAGCTGGATCTGGTGGTAGGGCCACACTTTAGGCTTGAGGCATATATCGCACTTTGCAGATTTGTCTGAGGTTTTAGAAATATATTTCCAAAGGAGTCTAAGGCATGTTCACTACCTCGCCTGTTTGCAAGAATAATTTTTTAGTTGTTTTTAATAACGATTAAATTTCTTTATTTCGTTTTTTGTTTAGTCCAGTGCATGATTCTTACAGTCCATTATTTAATTTGTTCATTAATAACCGAACTCTCAAAAATGCTCAGGTAAAAATTGATTTTGCACAATGTGTAAATAAATTTATATAATTATGTGTAAAAGTATTTAAATGCAAATAAATGTTTATCATTATTATTTCCAAAGGATGATTCTTGAAGGCAACTAAATAATACTTTTCACCTTAATGTACAAATTACTTAATTAATGTACAATTTTTTTATAGGAAAATAACTTATAAAAAAATTAAAATACATATCGATATTTAGGTGTATATACTTAGTGTCTCACGATACTTTCCAAATTATAGCTAAAGGGAGCATAACAGAAGCATGAAAGAAAGGTTTTCGGTAAGTGGATCGCTGGATCGTGATGGCGGAGTTCACGACACTGCCATCCACCCTGGTGGCCTCGAAATGCACTTCCCTCCGCGCCTTTATTAGCCCCCCGAGTCATCTCAGATCTCTGAACATAGTGTAGGAATATCTTCAAATATTAGTGTTCTGGTAGGGCAGGATAGTAAAATCCTTATGATTTGGGGAGGGGGTCGAGGTAGTCTGGCTATGTATACCTAGCTCAATTAATTTTTCAAATGAAAATTAAAATGTCCCATGAGTCCAAATAACCAAATCTCGCAAATCGGTGTGAGTGTGAACAGATAGCTCAGAAACTATTTATCGTACGAAATTGAAATTAGTTTTATGAGGAATGAATCTGCCCGCGATGTGACAGCAAAGATTTCGTCTAAAGTGAGTAAACGTAGGGAGCACTTAATCCGAACGGCTATATTTCTAGTTACGATTTCTCAAAAACAGCACTGACGATTTCAATTAAACTTGTCTTGTTTAATCTTAATGAAGAATTCTTCAATATGGATTGGATTTTATCGTATCCATAGAATAGGGCTTAAATGCCTAAGGAAAAAAATTTCCCTTAAAGTACCTTTAATTTTGTTTATTTAGAGTAAATAACTGTCCCTTGCTATCCCTAGGAACAAGAAATGGCTAAATATAAAATATGAATGGATGTAATCAATATATATTATAAAGCAATGTGTACAATGTGCGTGCCGATAAGGCCCAAAAACGACTCAACGTACGATTAAGAAAGTTATGTCAGGGTGTAGCCATATAACCTCTAACGTAGAAGATGGTTTCCGTTTTTCTCTTAAAGGTGTAAAATTGAAGAAAAAAGGACTAGAATTTTAAGCCTCTCGCACCTTGTAATTAGCCTATCTGAGAAAGACATACGAGTTTTTAGTTCGAAATTTAGTTCGAGCTCCAGACTACAAGAAAGCGCTAGGGTGCGTTTCACTCAATGTTTATTGTTCATTCATTCAGTTCAGGTTGTAAAGGTTATATATTTTTTCAGCTGTTCTTCTTAAATTACTAAAAATCAAGCGAAAATAATTAGTTTTTCCTGTGCTTTCAAAATAAAATAATGATTTTACATCTCTGCAATTAATTAGAAAACCGACTGGATTCCTCACAAAATTAAATTTTCTCATAAGAAGGCTAATTGATCAACACATTAGATTTAATCAATATATAAGGTATACTTAAGTAAATTGAATGCAATATGAGTGAACATTTATTAGTAGCTCAGTGAGCGAATAAAAACAGATATAAAAAAAAAGAGATAAATTGACTGAATATAAATCGAAAATAAAAAGTTTGAAGTGTTCTTATTTTATGTAATTATGAAAAAGAAGTTGGTTTGATTACTATATATGATGAGCATTCCAGTTGACAAAATCGCTAACTCCAATTACAGCATTTTTTCAATATGATTTTATCACCTCTCATAGTTCAGTATAAAAAGAAATATGGTGAAAAAATTGTGCCTTCATGATATTTTGGTTATCACTTTGTAACAGTAGATGCAGAGTCCGCCCAAATCACGGGGGGGGGGGGGGGATATCTTTAGGGAGGTTGAAATGGAAGAAAGGTCTTAAAAAAAAGTTTCTATGAATCTTCAGTAGTTTCTATACTTCTGCATCTAATAGGATCATAGTAGTCGGCGCTTAAGTTGTACTCGAAATATAAGTTTTTTAACTAATAGATTTTTCAACTATAATATAATAACTTATTATCTGCTGACTGCTTGGAATAGGTTCATAGGATTCAGAATCTCAGAAACCATCAAAAACGATGCATGACTCGATTCATCATTTTCAACCCCCTATAAAGTATATAGGGTTCCTGATTTGGGCGGACTCTGCAGATCTCAAATCTAAATATTGATACCAAGTTAAAACCGAAGTTTCAAGAAAGTGCTAATTTTGTTTTATATTTCCTTCAATTTTAAAGTTTTACTGTTATTACAATTACCACACAACTACCGGAGCGAAGTACCCTAGGAGTACCCTAGCTAGTAATCAAATAAAAGAGAAAAAAAAATATTTGAGTTCCCAAAACAAAATTTCATTTTCCGGTAATGATAGTGGTAAAATATATGTATAATATATCGTTGGAAAGCATAGAATTTAAGAAAGGTTGCTGAAACGAAAAATTAGAGTATCAAGAAAATAATATTTTCTACTTCCTGATTATTTACCAGAAACTATTGCTTTCTATGGTACTGATCCCAAAGATCTTAGAACTAACTCAAAACTTAAAGAATTATAAATAACCTTTTTACTTTCACTTACCTATATAAGAATTATATAGTAAGGTAAAGTATTGCGATCGTGAAAAATTTCGACTTCCGGTTTTCAACGGAAATATACGTTTTGGGGTCCCCTGAGTCCAAATAACCAAGTCCCGCGAAATGGTCTGTGTGTCTGTGTCGTGTGTGTGTGTGTGTGTGTGTGTGTGTGTGTGTGTGTGTGTGTGTGTGTGTGTGTGTGTGTGTGTGTGTGTGTGTGTGAGAGTGTGTGTGCGTGCGTGCGTCCGTCCGTGCGTGCGTGCGTGCGTCCGTGCGTCCGTGCGTCCGTGCGTGTGTGTGTGCGTCCGTGCGTGTGTGTGTGTGTGTGTGTGTGTGTGTGTGTGTGTGTGTGTGTGTGTGTGTGTGTGTGTGTGTGTGTGTGTGTGTGTGTGTGAACAAACTAGCTCAAAAACTATATACCTTACAGAACTGGAATTGGGTATTTCGTGTATGCATGTGCCCGCGATCTGACAGCAAAAATTTCATCAATATTGGTCAAACAGAGGGGGTAGGTACTTTATTTAAAGAATTTTGTCTATTTTTTACGTATTTCTCGATTTTCTTAAAAACGGCTCTAACGATTTTGATTAAACTCGGTATTTGGTGTATTTATATGCCCGCGATGTGACAGTCAGCATTTCATCAAAATTGATCAATTTGAGGGGGCACTTTACTTAATAGATGACGTCCGATTTTTACATGTTTTTTTTTTCTATATTCAAAAACGACTTTAACGATTTTGATCAAATTTGGTGATGTGACAGCCGAAATTTCATCAAAATTGGTCAAACGGAGGGGGCACTTTACTTAATGAAAGTTTTCTCATTATCATGTGTTTTTACTTTGTTATCATGTGTTTTCTCATTATCATGTGCTTTCTTTCAGTTGTTTTTATTTACTCAAAAACGGCTTTAACGATTTTGATTAAAGTGGGTATTTGATGTAAGTATATGCCGCAATGCGACAGCCGGAATTTCATAAATATTGGTCAAACGGAGGGGGCACATTATTTAGTAAATGTTTAAACGGCTGTAACTTATGGAGATATACAAATATAAGCATATAAATGTGGAAAAAAGTGTGAAGTTGGGGGATGGCGTTTATATATTATCGAAACACGTCAATTTCTAATGCAAGTAAGTTCGTAAGTGAAACGTAAGTGAAACACGTGAAAGTGAAAAGTTGTCTGTTGCGCGCATCGCAAATCTGTTTAGAAAGATGACGAGAGAGAGAGAGAGAGAGAGAGAGAGAGAGAGAGAGAGAGAGAGAGAGAGAGCATTGAAAGAGAATGCGATGTGCGTGTTGTTCAAAATGTCGATCGAAAAAAAATATGGCGATTCTTAATGAATCATAAGTATGTTCCAACAATCACTTAAAACACGATGACAACTTTCGCATGCGCAGTGTGTACATTTTTAACAAGGAATTATACATTGTTAACAAGGAAGGTTATACTGAGCATGCGGAAAGAGTCGACAACGTGTTTTAAGAGCTTGTTGGAACACACATAAACTATTGATTGAAATTAAAAAAAAAAAATTTTATTTAGATATTTAAAAATTATTGATTTATTAAAAAGCATTAATAAATTGTCCTGTCTTAGAAGAATAAAACAACCTTCGTTTTCTGAAAAATATAAGATGCTCTCAATTGAAAATTCAGTTTCAATTTATTATTAGCCGTTTTTATGAACCCTTTCTATCGATTCTTATTGACGGTATATCGTCCGAAGAAGATGATCGTTCAGTCTAAAACTCGATTATTCTTTACATAATGCCCTAAAAAAATATTTATATAAAAAAATTAAACGAATCCCTGGATAGCTTTAGAGTAAATGGGACTAACTTTATTTTTGGTACACCACTGTATGAATTACTGACCCCACTTTCCAACAATAAAAAAAAAAAAAATTAAGAAAGATAGTTCAGTGTTTCCTCTCCCGTAGCACTTAAGTGTGCAATTCGATGCAAATTGTCTATTTTTTTTATTAAGTCGGAAAAAGAAAGGTGTTAAGTGAAAATCGTGTTGCGCGAACCACACCAGATTTTTTAATTTTTTTAGTTGTAATCTCTTTTAAATTCTATTCATACTAGAGTTGCTATATAAGATGAAGACCATCATGCCATAAAAAGGTCGTTGATATTTTTTCCTTGTGGATCCTTAGATGCATCCTCATACCACACCTTAGGCCGTCCCCCAAAAGGTAGGTTAGTGGCACCTCAGATATGCTGCAACGATATCTTAACTCGATTAATTTCCATTGTAATTACATCATCAGGATCCGAAATCTAAGAGATACTACCACAAGTTCGAAGGGAAAGGAGCCTTGGCAGAGTTGCTGCTGACTCATGAGAGCCCATCACGTGATTGTCTTGATCGTTCATGTACTCAGTGGATGGCTTTCTATTTTTTACGATCTAGAAACTAGGCTTCGCGTATCTCCTGATACATAAGGTAAATATTGTCCTGTTTACGCTTTGCTTGCACGTTTTTGATTGGATGGTACGTGCTATCAATCAGAAAGTAAATTTATCCAGAATTTGTATCTTATCGCTTGGGCTTGTGTTTAATCTAAAACTAATCAATTGTGTGACTAGAAAACGATTTCAGCTGATAGATTCAAATAAAAAACTAATCGTGAATAATAGCAGAATGAATTTGTCAAGAGTCAAAATCGTTATATTTACCCAGCTATAAAGTTTTTCCTAAATTTTTCGCTTGCTGTGAATCAACCCGGAATATATAAAGTTTAATAAAATCTTAATGCTTTCAATGCAAGCGTTAAGCTTAATGCTTTGATTCAATGCAAAAACTCTTAGGTCATTTATAATGCTCAATTGTGAAGTGTGAAATTATATCACATTATTTTTTAATTCAGATTTTAAAGAAAAGCGTGCTCCATTTCCAGCTATCAGGTAATTTTAATTTTCAAGCCAAAATAACTTTAATTGAGACATGTTGGTCACATATTCTTGATAAACGAACCGTTAACTACTAAATTTAATTACAATTTAATACTTGTTATCAATAGATTATGTCTTCATTTTTACGTTTGCTTCGACTTTCTCAAAAACAGGTCTAACGATTTTGATTAAACTCGCCATGTTATATAAGAATTAAATATTCTTTAATATCAGGTAGGTTTTATCATCATAGAAATGTTCTTACGGGGATTAAATGACGAAGGAATTTTTTTTGTTAACTATAAAATACCTTTGATTTTGTTTGTATGGAGAAATAAACTGTCTCTCGTTATGCCTAAAAATAAGAAATGGCGAAATATGAAAAAAAAACTAATAAAAATATACAGGAGAAAAAAGAAACATAATGGAAATTTTTCGTTTTCTCGGTAACTAAATGGAGTATTATGCTTGCATCCTTTTATTAAATAAAAACTGTTATTAAACAATAAAACATTTTAATTTACTTTAGAGAGTAAATGAGTAATACTCAAATTATTTAAATCAGTGTACGGTGTGAAAAATATGGTACAGAGATAATTGATAATTAATTATATTTTAGTTTACGAACTTTAGTTCCATATTAGATTTTTGAATGCAACATAAAGTGGTTTCGTTCTTGGTTTTTGCAAAAGCATAAGAGAAAAACATTTTAAAATTGAGTTTTAATTCATTATAGCCGTAAATCCACCTTCTATTGATTTAACCTCATAATATATTTACAAAAGACAACTTCAACAAGCCGTAAAAAAAAAAAAACTCGACTGTTGATTTTTTTAGGCCCCTAAAAAATAAAAGTGTACCTCATAATAAATCGGCAAGTATTGAGAACTTCCATGTTTTGCTATACAAATTATAATACTCTATAAGGTATGGAGAAAAACTAAAATAAGTAAATAAATGTGAAGTTGCTGAATGGCGTTTACATATTATCGAAACGCGTAGATTTCTAATCCAAGTAAGTTGGTAAGTGAAAGTTGTGTGTTCCGCACATCGCACCAGATTATTATTATAAAATATTTATTTCTGAAGCTTCCATTCAAGTCCATTTGTAACGTACAATTTACAAGCTCATTAGGTCATATTACAATTGAACGATTCAAAACTATTAAAATTAGTTTATCGCTATTCTGATAATCCCTTGTTCATATAACTAAAATGTAAAAATTCGATGAGTTTGATAAGAAAAACTTAAGGTGATAAGTTTTTTGTTGTGGGTATTTTTGTAAACAACCTCGACTGCTTTGAAGGACGAAGAGACCAAAATAAGTTTTAGAATAGATACAATTAGAAAGTTTATTTTGAACAAGTGGCTGTTTCCCAACTAATATATTTATAAAATTTCTTTTCCCAAGCCAAAAGATAACTGTTACGATTTTATGAATGTTAAGG
Organism: Aelia acuminata; assembly: GCA_911387785.2. NCBI lineage: Eukaryota > Metazoa > Arthropoda > Insecta > Hemiptera > Pentatomidae > Aelia > Aelia acuminata. The sequence continues at coordinate 85,828,991 of OU426978.1, read as the reverse complement.
TGATGGCTGATAACTTATGAATATAACAAGTAGCGAGGCTTTAATGGGATTCCCGTAAGGGCCAGTTCTGTAAATGGATAGACTCTTCGGCAATGAGACAAAAAAATCTAAACAGAATATAGAATGCTGAGAGAAAATCGTGATTCTACGCGTTTCGAACAAGCCTTGTCCATACCCATCCCCAGGACTTAGATTTTTATTTTTCGTCCTGGTGACTGTGTATTTTCCCAGATCAGCTTAGTCAACTTTGGTAAAGCGGAGGACAATAATATTCCATTTTCCAACTTTTTTCATATCGACGATCTATCGCACTGAAGTGAAATACATAGACAATTAGAGAGCAAGGATCTTCGCCGCTGCTGAAAAACTTCGACGTTTTCTCACTTTTGGTGAGGCAGTTGGGAGTATGAGAAAACGGGCACGTTTGTGTATTGCAGAGAACGGCTTCCAATTTGAACATAAATAAAATGATTAAAAATAAATTTGTTTTAAAGATATTGGTGAGTTGTATTAGTTTTTTCAAATTTACGATTCCGACAGAAATGTTGCATCAAGTCTTGATGGTACAAATTAAAGTGATAAAAAAGCTTGTATTGACCAATACATTGAAAAGTGTAGGATTCTTCTGAGTTAAGTTAATAACTTAATGTGAACAAATCTTATATTAGGCACCTTAGAATTAATAGAATTAAGGACGTCCCTAATACATACATACAGTCAAACTACTTTAACAAATTCTAGCCTATTCATTTAATAAAATTTAACCTTACATTCTTTTAGTAACTACAGAGAAAGTGGTCAATTGGCCATACTTTTGTTTTCTGTATATACAGGGGAATGAATAAAAAAGTTAATATTGACCATGGTCCGATTCTCAACCATTTCGGAATAATTTCGCTTTTTATCGATTTTGAAAGCTATCACAACCTGGCATCGGAAAACCGTGATATCTTTAAATCTGAAAATTTCTCCGAAAAGCTTATAGCACCGTTGAAATCTACATTAATTGTTCAATAATAAAATGGCCATTTCAAAATTTTTGGGCCAATTTTTCGTGTTTTTTATTTCAGCCAGAACAATAAAATAAGTGAACAATTTTATAAAACGGAAAGTGTTTAACGTAATCCAGAGTATCTAATTTTAATTTCAGAAATCAGCAAATTTGAGGGAAAATACCACATTTAATAACGCTTTTAACGCACTCTTCATTTTTTAATTGGGTGCTTCTAAGACCACGATATCGATGACAAAAAGGGAAAAACTGTATTCCCTAAGGCGTTTTTCAATCAGTGTTTGGGCGGAAGTTATTGGAGATGTACTCATCGGTCCCTACTTAGATTTTCCGGCGAGATTAACTGGCCCAATTTATTTAAATTTTATCGAAAACACAATTTTTCATCAGGATGGTGCGTCTCCTCACTCCTCTAAACGTAGATCGGCCGTGATGGGACAGTTCTATGGCCACCAAGATCTCTTGATCTCATTCCCATGGAATATTTCGTCCCTGGATATTCCGAGGAACTGATCTATCGCACTGAAGTGACAAACATAGACAATTTGAGAGCAAGGATCTTCGCCGCTGCTGAAAAACTTCGACGTTTTCTCACTTTTGGTGTGGCAGTTGGGAGTATGAGAAAACGGGCACGTTTGTGTATTGCAGAGAACGGCTTCCAATTTGAACATAAATAAAATGATTAAAAATAAATTTATTTTAAAGATATTGGTGAGTTGTATAAGTTTTTTTCAAATTTAAAATGTAAATTCTCAAACATTAACAATCCTTGAACCATAACTTTTTCTCTTGTTATCATCCATATCTTGGTCTCAGAAACACCAAATTAAAAAATCTGGTGCGTGCGCGCAACACACAACTTTCACTTACCAACTTACTTAGATTAGAAATTGTGTTAATGCCACTTCTCAAAGTTACACATTTTTCCACATTTATTTTTTATTTTATTTTTTTCATTTGCTCTATAACAAACACTAATTTATTTTATTATTAAATACAAGTTTTTACTTGAGACAATTCGGCAATGTAAGCATAATACTCCATAGTCGACTGATTTTATAATTCTCTATGTACCTACTTGTTGAAAATTTCATTTAATTACCATGAAACAAATAATTTCCATTAAATGAACAGAATGGCTTTAATTATGAACAATGGTGTGTCATTGAAGGCGTACTACTTGAGCGTGGGCTCAACGTGTTTTATGAGTTGACTGGATATTTTACTTTTTTTCTCCTCTATATGTTTACTTGGTTTTTATCGTATCTGATATTTAGCCATTTTTTATTTTTAGGCGTAACGAGAGACAGTTAATTTCTCCATATAAACAAAAACAAAGGTACTTTATAGGAAACAAAAAAGGCCCCTAAGCCATTTAAGCCTCTTCAGAACATTTTAATAATGATAAAGCTTTACTGATATTAAAGAACACCTCATTTTCACTAAACATGACGAATTTCATGAAAATCGTTAAAGCCGTTTTTAAGATAATCGAAAAAAAGGTAAAAATTGGAAAGAAAGTTATGAAATAAAGTGCCCCCTCCGTTCGACCAATTTGGATGAAATGTTGTCTATCACATCTTTGGCATATACATACATCAAATACCCAGTTTGATCAAAATCATTAAAGCCGTTTTTGAGTAAATAAAAAAAACACATGAAAATAATACAAAATTTACTAAATAAAGTCCCCCCTCCGGTTAATCAATTTTGATGAAATGTTTACAGTCATATCTCGGGCATATTAATACATCAAATATAGTGCGACAACTTAAGTAATTTACCTGAGGGCGGAGCTTAAATAAGCCACGCCTACTTCTCCTTTGGCGCTAAATTTGAAGTGTGTCAGGTTATGCTATCAATGATGACAAATAGATAGAGAGTACATAGAAATCAATACCAGGATACTATATTTCATGAAATAATTATCATTGGCAATAAAAAAAGGTTCAGAAATAAATTAACCATCAATATTCAAATTATTATTCCAAAACATCATTTAATAAAAATAAATATTTAAATTTTATAAATTCAAATAAAAAGTTGAAATGTAAAAATACAAAACAATTTTTTTACAAAAGATTTATTTACAATTATGCATAAATAGAATTTCTTTCAATGTGAATAAAATTAAAAACATCAAACTTAATCAAAATATAATCACAAACTTAAAAATAATACAATTTTTCACAAAATAAAATACAAAAGTGCAATAAATCAAAAATTCAATAACATGATTTTTTTTTTCTTTCTGAAAATGTAAAACTCAAAACAGTGGAGGACAATGATATTATAATGATCACTAATCACATTCATGCAGTATTTACAAAAAACATGAATAAATGGTAAATCACAGTAATAATCATGATTGTATAGGATAAAATATGTCTGATATGAAGTAAATTAAACAAATTCCATAAACACATCTATCACATTAAATGAAATTTATTTATTTTTTGTGAAAAGAAATTCAATATGACCAAATATTTCATCTTATTCAGCATCGCTGCATTCACTCGAAAAATCCTCGGATGTACAAGTGTCACCTAATGAAACAATTTCTTCAATGGCAACATCAATGACACCATCCTTGAACCAATAATCTTCTTCAATTTTCTTTACATGCTCACAGCATGCTTTCCATTTTTCCTTGGTGTATTTACTGAACATTAATTCCAGGTATTCTCTTTTTTCATTTAATGCAGTCAATAGGCACCCTTGTGCTACCCTATTTTTTATATCACACTAATTCAATGGGGTTTAACTCTGGATGGTATGGTGGCAAATATAATAGATTATGACCATTATCTTTCAACATTTCCTCCACAACAAATTTCTTTTCAATATTTAATCTCTTGCAGATTTCTAATAATTCAGGCTTTTTTATTTCAATACTGTAGGGTATTTGGTTGACCTAAAGCCACTCTACAATGTCTTTCTTAAACATCCAAAATTTGGTTTTTTTGTTAACTTGCATGCAATGATCTGCAGCATTATCCATAACCACCACACTATTTTCTGGCATGTTTGGTACTAGCATTTCCCTCAACTTTTCCTCTTTTTGTTGGTGTGGAAAAATTTAATATTCCATCTGTCTTTAACATTTTCTGACCTTCTTTCACTATTTTAATCACAGTGGGTTTCGAAAACTGCGATATTTCACATACTACATCTAAAATAATGTAATCAAGTCTATGTATCTCCTTGTTTTTTTAGGTAGTCATGAAAACGGAAAACCATTTCTCTAGCCTGCCTTCTGATCACTTTAGTAGATTTTCCCGTCTCTTTCTTCTTGGGAGTCTCGTAACTGCATGAAGGTGTTGACATATTAGCGGTTAGATCACAATCAAACTAACAAAAACAAAGTATACCAAAAACTAATAACGAAGTAAGGTACCCTCACTGTTATAGTGGCTTTCTATTGGCCACTAAAATGACGTCACAGTTCGCGCATGCGATTCCCAGGTAAATTACTTGAGGAGTCGAGCTATACTCAGTTTAATCAAAATCGTTAGAGCCGTTTTTGAGAAAATCGAAAAAAACTTAAAAAGTTATTTAATAAAGTACCCCCTCCCTTTGAGAATTTTTGATGAAATTTTTGCTGTCACATCGCGGGCATATACCTACACTAAATACCAAATTTCAAGTTCGCAAGGTTTATAGTTTTTGAGCTAGTCTGTTCACACACACACACACACACACACACTGGACTCAGGGGGCCCCAAAACGTGTATTTCCGTTGAAATCCGGAAGTCGAAATTTTTCACGATCGCAATACTTCCACTTACTATATATTTCATATATAGGTAAGTGAAAGTAAAAATGAAGAGTGCGTTAGAAGCGTTATTAAATGAGGTGTTTTCCCTCAAATTTGCTGCCTTCTTAAACTAAAATTAGAAACTCTGGATTATGTTAAACACTTTCCGATTTATAAAATTTTTCACTTATTTTGTTGTTCTGGCTGAAATAAAACACGAAAAACTGGCCCAAAAATTTTGAAATGACCATTTTATTATTGAACAATTAATGTAGATTTCAACGGTGCTATCTTTTCGGAGAAATTTTCAGATTTAAAGATATCACGGTTTTCCGATGCCAGGTCGTGATATCTTTCAAAATCGATAAAAAGCGAAATTATTCCGAAATGGTTGAGAATCGGACCATGGTCAATATGAACTTTTTTATTCATTTTATGGTGGAGTATCTACTGGTGAAGTTCGTCGCACGAGTAGCATGTCACCCTGTATATACAGAAAACAAAAGTATGGCCAATTGACCACTTTCTCTGTAGTTACTAAAAGATTGTAAGGTTAAATTTTATTAAATGAATAGGCTAGAATTTGTTAAAGTAGTTTGACTGTATGTATGTATTAGGGACGTCCTTTATTCTATTAATTCTAAGGTGTCTAATATAAGATTTGTTCACATTAAGTTATTAACTTAACTCAGAAGGATCCTACACTTTTCAATGTATTGGTCAATACAAGCTTTTTTATTACTTAAATTTAGTCCACCAAGACTTGATGCAACATTTCTGTCAGAATCGTAAGCACTTCATCCTTTGAAGGTGATTGTGTTGGTTCAACACAATTGAACCAGTCCCCTAATATTTAGGTTTAATTCGTGTTTGTTGTTGAAGAAAACGCTCAAATTTTCTTTTTTATAGAGTAGCTTTGTTGATTCAGTGATGGTGACGTAATGTTCTGTCCATATACGGGTACAGGAGGACTGTGGAGGGCGGCCGACCCTCCTTTGGGTAATTTGTTGTTCTTTAAAGATAGTCTTTAATGCTAAGCAGAACAAGTAGGTAAAAAAAAGGGTATAAAAAGTGGAAAAATGTAATAAGAGGAATAATTTTATTTTGATTTGTACAAATACACACTAATTGTTAATGAAAATTATTAAATTAAAATATTAAATACTATGTTCAGTAAAACATAATCTTTTCGGAGGCGGCGCAAAATTTAAAATTGTTAACTCTAGGCCTTATGATAATCTTTTCATGACGTCATGACGTAACATGTCATTTCTATTTTGCGCCGCCTCCGAAAAGATTGTTTTACTGAACATAGTATTTAATATTTTAATTTAATAATTTTCATTAACAATCAGTGTGTATTTGTACAAATCAAAATAAAATTATTCCTCTTATTACATTTTTCCACTTTTTATACCCTTTTCAATTTTGCTGTGTATTCATAAAAATCAGAAGGTAATTATTTCATACTTTTCAGTGAATTTAGTTTTACTGGTTCCTGGGTTTCGAAGTCGGTTTAATTTTTTTTATAAAATGTTTTTTATTTAATAAAACATTTTATTTTATTTTTATAAATCATTTTTCAGAAACATGTGTTGACTTTTATCTATTAATTTATGACTAAATTTAATTGATTAGAGAAATTAAAATGAAATAAGGCGATTCCAGAATTATTTCCACCTGGATTCGTCATCCGTCCCACTGGGAGCCGGCTGCAGCCCCCAGAGCCCTTTCCCAGGATCTTGCCATTAGCCATTTTACCTGTTAGTACTCCTTTAATGACATACCATTGTTCATAATTAAAGCCGTTCTGTTCATTTAATGGAAATTATTTGTTTCATGGTAACAAAATGAATTTTTTAACAAGTACATAGAGAATTATAAAATCACGCGACTTGTAGTATTATGCTTGCAATGCCGAAGTATCTCAAGTAAAAACTTTTATTTAATAATAAAAGAAATTAGTGTGTTTTATAGAGCAAATGAAAACAAAAATAAGAATGAATGTGGAAAAATGTGTAACTTTAAAGGTCTGGCCACACATGTCCGCACCGGATCCGCACCGTAGCAATAATACAGGTTATGTTCAGAATATTTTTAATTTAACTTACATATTACCTTTAGTTATACCTAAAGTTCAAGCCACACATGTCAGACACAGGCCACTTTAGGCATAACTAAAGGTAATATGTAAGTTATATTAAAAATATTCTGAACATAACCTGTATTATTGCTACGGTGCGGACATGTGTGGCCAGACCCTGAGAAGTGGCATTAACACAACGCATTAATTTCTAATCTAAGTAAGTTGGTAAGTGGAAGTTGTGTGTTGCGCGCACGCACCAGATTTTTTAGACATACTAATACAGCAACCTTACTCATTAATTATCCACTTGATATATTATCTGAATTTAAATATACTTCTTAGTATTGATTGGTGCTAGCTGAATCGTTTCATTATAATTTTATTAAAGTGAGAAAAATATTTTTCTAACCTACTCAGTGGTCTAACCCAAGGATCAACAACCTTTTTAAATTTTTGAAGAGTTTGTTTCCTAAGAATTTGAAAATGAAACACTGAATCAATTGGAAAAGTATTGCGATCGTGAAAAATTTAGACTTCCGGTTTTCAAAGGATATAGACGTTTTGGAGTTCCCTGATTCCAAATAACCTAGTCCCGCAAAATGGTCTGTGTATGTGTGAACAGACTAGCTCAAAAATGATGAAGCCTACGAAACTGAAACTAAGTATTTGAGTTAGATATATGGCCGTAGGTATATAACAGTGACAGTAAAAATTGTGTAAACGGAGGGTGGACTTTATTTCATAAATTTTATCAAATGTTTAGGTTTTTTCCGATTTTCTCAAAAACGGCTCTAACGAATGTTAGTAAACTCATCATTTTTAATAAGAATCAAGTATTATTTAATATCATCTAGAGTGTTATGTTTGAAATGTTTTGATGGGGCTTAAATGGCAGAGGAAAATTTAACCCCTAAAAAAAAAGGAATAAATAATAATGAATCGAAAATTACTGAAGACTTTCAAGTTTTGTAATAATTACCTAAGAAAGAATAACAAACTAAAGTAAATAAATGTGGATGAAACTATTTTCTGTGAATTTTCTAAATTTCGTTTACTCAATTTTCAAAATAAGTAGGTTGGTAAGTGAGTTATGTGTTGCGCGCATCGCACCAGATTTTTTTCTCAACAAATTAAGACAATAAATACCGAAATAACTCAGTACACACAGAAACTCATTATAAATATTTTCATAAAAGACAAAATATATATGTGTGAAAAAAAAGTTATTTATTAAGAAATCTGCGATTGTTACTTTTACCTAGGTACTTAAAAAAAAATTTATAAATAATTTAATAATATATATAAAGTATTGTTATCGAGGAAAAATTTGACTTATGAATTTTTAATCGAGCTAGTGTAAACAGACTAACTCAAAAAAGTATAAGCCCGCGAGGTGACAGCAAAAAATTCATTAAAATTGGTCAAACGGAGGTGGCAATTTATTTCATTAATTTTGTCTCAATTACACGTTTTTTTTTGGATTTTCTCAAAAACAGCCCTAACGTTTTTGATATGTTCTCAGGGGGCGAAAATGGACAAGGAAAATTGGAAAATATTTCTCTATTAAATACCTTTGATTTTGTTTATATGAAGACATTTCCTGTCTCTCCTTATGCCTAAAAATAATAAATGGCTAAATATGAAACATGAAAAAATCGAGGAAACATATAGAGGACAAAAAAAGAAAAATATTCCGACTACACATACAACTAGTTGATCCCATATTTGCCCAATACGCCTTTAATTACAGACCATTGTTTATAAGTGAAGACTTTCTGTTCATTCGAAAGAGTTGCCAAAGTGTTTTGGAACATAATCATGAGCGGATCCAGATGGGTCACGGGGTCATGACTCCGCTCAAATATTTTGGCTCTTAAATTGTTTTGTATTCTTAAATGAATAATGCAATATGGTAGTTACTATGCCCTAAACATAACACTTTTGGTTGTTTAGATTGCATTCCTACATACAAGTCCTTTTTGAATAAGTTAATAAATATGGGAAAATGTGTGAAGTTGAGGAATGGGGTTAAAATATTTATCAAAACTTGTTGATTTAATTCAATCTAAGTAAGTTGGTAAGAGAAAGTTTTTTGTTATGACATCCACCACATTTTTGTTTACCAAAATGGCTAGTTGATCAACTGTCCATCTATAACCAGGCAATGAAAAAAACATCCACATGGTATATCACATTTTTTATGATTTAGATGTTTTTAGAACTTAGATGTTTTACTTAATGTACTAACATAAGCAATGACAGGTTAAATAAAGAAATTGAAATATTCATAGGTTAATTATTATTAATCTTAATTCTATCTTGTTCCTTTATAATATCTTAAGAGTGGAGCCCTATTAAAACAAATTAATAACAATAGAAAAAAATAAAAAAAAGTCTGAATATTATTCATTTTAAATAGATTTGTGATTAGAAAACTGTCATTTTATAAAACCAGAAAAGCTAGATAAAATGACTTGAAGGAAATAGTTTTTCTAATGACTCAAACTTTAAAAGAAAAACTGAACAGATAACTAGCTCCAAGTTGCCAAATAAAAGTTTGGAAATTGTTCAAATTTTAATTTTATAGTTTTAATTACTTTTTTGGGCAATTTAATTGTTTAAACATTTTGGGTTTTCATACATAAATATATGATTTTTGTCTAACTATTTTACAGTATTATGCTTACTCTAAAATAAAAAATTTTTTGTTTCAGAAATCCAGGAAAAAAATGCTAAGCAACATAGCAAGTTACCTTTTGGGTTTTGGAGGTAGCCCAGCCCCTGAGGAACCTGAAATGAAAGTCACAGCAGTTGAAACTGAGGAGGATGACTGGCTAGTCGTTAATACTTCCCGTGAGTATTTGTATATATAATTATGCAGTTTATCTGAGGTATTTCGCTTATTTCCATATCTTATATATATAAATATATATATATATATATATATATATATATATATATGTATATATAATTAGATGATATGATACAACCTATCTTACATTACATTACATGCAAATCAATTTTTTCTTTTTTAGCACGAAGCAGAAATCATAGCCGGTCATCCTCATTAGACACTGTAGTTGAAGAATCATGGTTTGTAACTCCTCCACCATGTTTCACTTCAACAGGCCCAATAACAGTAGAGACATCGCCACTAGAAAATTTGCTCATTGAACATCCCAGCATGTCGGTGTACAGGCGAGCAACTGGAGTGACGACGAATCCCAGCCCACCAACCCCCCCACCATCTCCACCTCAACCACAAGCTGTTCGGCCTCCGCTGCGGCCAGCTCCAGTCAATACTCCAGCGACACTACCACCGCCTCCATGCCTCCTCAAGAAAGCTCAAAAGGTATTTGGCACACCTAAAAACTCTAACTCCCCTCAAAATGATAGTGATGTTGTTAAAATGTTTCAAATGACCCTGTCTCTTACTAAGCCTCTTCTTTTAATTTGCTACAGAAGGTTGGCCCAAACATTTATGAAACACATAACAATACTATTACATATTAAAAAAATAATTCTGTGCCTTAGAGGTATAAGATACTATAGTTGTCAATACTTCTGGATTTAGCAAAAGCACATATTACAATTGTATAATGATGCTGAATTTGTAAAAAAAGAAAAAAAAAAATTACATTGTGGCCATCCTTTATTTTCAAGAATTAATTGTTTATATTTCATTTCAGGCTCAAATCATAAAAGAAAACCAAATGATAAGAACAAAAAATTTGGAGCGGGGAAACAAAACAAGAGAAGTCAATAAACGGAACAAAAAGCCTCGCCGTTCAGATCGCCAAAAAAATCATTCTGGAGTGAATAATAATCGTAAATGCTACTAGTCATCTCCGTCCAGCAACAAACAACACAGACTGCACACAGTACTAACATAGCACACTCATATAGCTTTTTAATCACTGCCTTGTTCTGCTGGTCGATGGTATTATTAAAAAAAATATATATAATGAAAATAAGTATTTTAATGAGGCTTCCTCTTAAGACTTGTTTCAACTAAAAAAAAATAATAATAATTACTCTATTTAGAATATAGTTTAAGTTATTTATTGTTAAGATAGTCAGATAACAATTCATATTTACAAATGACAAAAAGTCTGCATTAATATTTGTTCAATCAGACTGTCATTGATCTTAGCTCTACATGTGAAATTATATATAATCCTCTATTTACTGGGGCATTCAATATTTGATTATAATAATCAATTTGTATATAAACTTATAATTGAGGAGTTTAGAAATCGCTGCATATCTGTTTTAAGAAAGAGTACCAATTTTCTTGTACAATAATAATTAATTATTCAGAAATATAAAAGGATCTTTTTGGTATCCCACAGTCTTTCATTTCAGTTCAAATATGAAAAGTGTAGAGATAAGGGAAATAATTACATAAAATGTAAACAAACAATTTAGGAAATTTATTTAATATTATTTGTTTAATCATTGATGTTACTAAATATATATATTTTTTTAATGTTTATTTTATATCTTATTTTTATTTAACATTTTGGCAAATATGTAAATAATGTTTAATTTCTTTATTTAGTTGAAAATATTTTTAAGACAATATTATAATATTATGTACTCTATTTGAAAGATATCGTATTCAGGGAATCAACATGAATTTGATAAGCCAATAAACTAAAAATCACTAAGTGCCTTGAAAGGCAAGTGTAACCAGAATTAAGTTAAAATGAAATTCAGATAACATTTAAACTTTCTGCCTAAATATTATATTATAAACTTATGTGTACCAGAAGTGTTCAATGTTTTCCATAATATATATTTATTTTTAGCTAATCAAGCAATACTCCAATTATAGGGAAAATGGGGTGATTCTTCAATCACATACATAATTTATCAATTATTCAGATGATAAGTTAAGATAAAGACCCCCAAATGTATGAATTGTATGGACAATAACACTTATTTAGTTAGTATCCATACAAAAAAGAAAAAAGTTGTAATGTTTTCCAAAATATGAAATCAGGGTAAGATGCAATTTTTATCGTTCATTTATTCTTAATAATTATGAAATGGCTAATCACAATTCAAAATAAAATAAATTAAATATCTTTTATTGAAATATTGAGTAAAAATACAGTGTTCAGGTATACCAAGCAACATGAAAGGTGTTAACTAACCTTTTAAGCTGACAAGAGTTGAATTATAATATATTTAAGAATGTAATAAATTTTATGAGTGAGGAGAGATGAATGCCTGTATTTATGTATGTTGTGATGATAGTTTTTATTTGTGTAAAATTTTTAAAACCTGTGAAAATGTTGGTTGTTCAGGTATATAGCACTGAAACTAATAAAATTAAAAGTGTTAATTAAAAAAAAAAAAATTAAGTACTTTAAACCTAGCAAATACCATAAGAAAGGTAGCATAAATTGTTAAAAAAAAAAAAAATTATCATAGTTTCTGAGGTTATTAAACACTATAGTAATTATTAATTTACTCAATTTACTGAAACCACAAAATAAAAACTAAAAATAACAAAATAAAAACAAAGAGACATATATCAAATGATTTGCAGCAGTTATCATATACTTATTAGGAAAAAATAAATTGATTATTATACTATATTATTCCCCATTGAGCAATAACAAAGATTAATTAATCTATTTTTCCTGCAAAATATCTAACAGTCAAAATTTTTATTTCCCAAACGGGCATAACGGAGGTTTACTAACAAAATCATTGAAGATGGTGATAATAGAAGCTAAAGAGAAATAAATCTTCTTTTACACTTTTTTTATTCTTGATGATACTATTGTAAAGCAATTTTAATAAAGTATAAAATGATTTAATTACTTCCCAAATAAATAAAATTTTCTCAAAAGAAATAAATTACAAAATGTTACCCTCAATAAAGTAACAGGTAAATAGGGCTGTAGGTTGGACATCCACTCGCAATTCAAATTCCTCCTCTGGAGGCAGATTGAAGGAGTCCATATTTTACTTCCAAGCTTTCAATTCACTCGCCAACTTATTATTATTCTAAATTAATAGCATTTAAAATTGAAAATTATCATCATGTTTTAAATGTGACATCCTCAGAATCCAAATATACATTTTAGTAGAACAAACTAGCAAAAATGTACAAGAATCGCATTACTCATAATTCATAACTTTCTAATGTGTATTATACCAGAACAACTGACAAAAATAATTCTGCCAATATCAGATGATCTCATAGTTAATAAACAATCCATTTCATAAGGTTCTTTTGATATAATTTGATTACTGAATTACCTGATTAATTATAACTGTAAATAATAGTCCTGAGTCTATGCTTCAGTGTTGTACTTTAAAAAAATTATAATTAGGGATTTTATGATCTACATTAAATTTTAATTGATTATATAGGAATAAAAACAAATAAAAGTTGAAGTTTTAATTATTAAATATCATTAAAAAAATTAGAATATAGTTGTTGTTCAGAATGTTTCTTTCGTACAAATTAAAGATGTTACTATTAATAACAAAAGTAGTTCAAGTCAATTTTATAGTTGATATGTGTGCTGTGGAACAAATATATTTGAGTTATGATAAAAGTGAGAACTCTTATTTGAGACGAAATAAAATAAATTAAACTATAGGTGTATCTAACAACCTGCATATGAACTTTATTGACTTAAGGAACTTGATCCTATAAACATACATGAGCTACCAAGAGGTCTATTTATTATCATAAAATTAACTTTTAATTTTAAGGCAAAGAACATTATAATCAACCGATGGGCGATCTGATCTGGGTTCCTCTGCAAGGCTCATATTACAATTGTTGAAAATCGACCAAAGTGTGGCATTATTTTGATGGATAGACCCTCCTTCTACAGCAAAAATTTCTTTGGAGGCTGGCCTTTCATTTAAATCTTTTTCATCAGTAATTTCTCATAAGATCGTGAAGCATTATTTTTTCTATTGACATTAAATATGTGTTATAAAAACTTTAATGGCCCCTTGAAGCCAAATCAATGGATCAAAGGATTAATCAAAGTAAAAAATAGTAGGAACAAAAACATCAATCTTATAAGATTAATTGTGAGATTCATAATAATCAAAGCTCTAGTGATTTTAAGTACTCAGGTGGACTTTCAGCACAATTTGTGAGTATATATGAGACAAATTGATCAAATTCCATTACAATATTTCTGGAACACGTAGGGTGGCGGCAGTGATATTGTTCGATCATTGTCTCGAAGAGTGAAACTCTTGCATGAGGGACCAATACTTTACTGCCAGGGGGGGGGGGGGACCCATACTGCAGTAAACATCTTAGAATTGCCTCCCCTAGGTAACCGCCCAGGATGGAATCAAGACATTCTGAGGAGGCAGCCCCTTGACCTTACTCTTAAATATTGTATCCCGAAACCTAAATGTCAGTTTGCAAGAAAGTCTACTAGGAAACCGTTTATCGTGGAATATTTTAACTTTATATAGATCCAGAAAAACCTAACTGCTCTTGGACGAAGCAGAACAATCTAGAATTTACATCACCACGTTTTAAGAGATCCAATGGACTGGACAGGAAAAAAAGTAACACTATATATAATAATTGATGATAGAGAACAAACTTATGGAACTGGGTAAGTTGTAGGGAAAAAATTCTGGCAACTTATCATTGACTTCAAGTCTATAAGCCCTTGAATGAGTATTACACTGGTAAATGGGACATTTTTTAATTATTCAATACAAGCTTGAAAATATTCCTGATTACCGGGGGTTCCATTACAAATGCAAAATAAGAAATTAGGGTAAAATAATGCAAAGTATTTGTATTTTACTGATATTTCTTTATCCATAAAAGATAATAGGCAAATTAAAAAGCAATTTTTAATCAGTAATATTGAACAATACAACATTTCAAGTTAAAATATGTGATTCACTTACGACAAATCTTATACTTTTCAATTTTGTTTTTAATTTTATTGTCCTAATGTATTTTTATTACTATGTCATGAACAGTAGCTCACTCCTTGAACCCCACTGTAAACAGCAGGTCTTCACAGCAATTGTGCCATTGAATTAAGGCCTATCTTTTAGCATAAGTATTGTGTATATATGCTTATTGTATGATATGGACGCAATCACAAAAAAAAAAACTAAAAAAACTGTATTGCTGTCTACAACAATTTTTGTTTAGATTGGGGGAGAAAACTTAAAAATTTTCCATTTCAAATAATAAATAGGAATGAACATTTGCCAGACCAAGGCAAAAAGTATTTTAATTACTATTTTAAAATACATTATTTAAAACAATAAGTATTTTGTTGCTTTCAAGTAAAATAAAATGTATTTTAATCACATATGATTTTAAATACTTTCTGACAAAAGTATTTTGAATAAAAAATAAAAAAAAAGGATTTATTATTTTAAATAAAAAAAAGCAAAATGGAAATACAAAATACATTGAGACCTATTATTAGTTAGTGCACCAGGTAACATACTTATGTAAACATCAAGACTTGTCTTTTTACAGTTTTGGGCCTTACAGCCTTGGAAATTCCCACTACTTGAAAATTCAATGCTGAGGTAAACAAAGCTTGTAAGTACTTCAAGCAGATCTTCACCATAGAAAAAGTGCAGATAGTGCATGTACCTAGGGCTTCTTTGAAAAATTACCACCTTAGTCTTTCTGCAGTTTACTACTAGAGAATTTTCACTGCAACATTCGTGAAGTATGTTCACTTTCCCTGCAGATCATTTTATGTTCAAGGTCATGAGCGTAAGCGAGAAGGATTGAATCTATGACTTCATTAACAGCTACTCCGATACAACAACTAGCCTGAAAATAATCCTCTATATTTGAGAGGAAGACAGTAAAAAGGAGAGGAGAGGCCTTGGAGGACTCTCCTGGTTATTTTTATCTTTTTGGTTGAACCTTCCTGCATGCAAATTTTCACAGTTGCCTTTTTGTAGTTATTAGATATTTATAAGTTTTGGACTTAGTCCAAGTTTAGGCAACTAGTCCTAAAGAAGATAATGGTTGACATTACCGAAGGCTGGCCTGAAATAAAATGAAAACTATATAAAGATACTGTCCTTTTTTTCCTATCTGATTATTAATTTAAGTATAAAGGTTAAAAATATACTCCATACACTCTCATCCTTGTCTGAATCCAGATAGTCTTTATTTCAACCATTCCACCATCCTTCAATATTGTGTTCAACAAATCAATAGGACATAGTTTAAAGGATCAGTTCATCTCCTTTTTTGTACATCATAATGACCAAGGCATCAGCCCAATCTGCAGGTATACTTTCAATTTCAAAAATAACACTTAACATTTCTTTATAGAGTATACTCGATCCAAACTGGAGGAAGACTTCAATATTTCATTTGGAAGATCTAGACTTTGAGACTTCTAATTGCAACTTTCTTATGATCAGCATTATTTCCTCAGAAGTAAAGGGAGTTTTTAAAATATGGTAAGCTTCAAAGTCGCTGCAAGATTGGTGTAAGTCTATGTCAGAGCAACTATCCCTATTTCTTCCCTTCTAAGTAGTCTTCCCATCTATCAAGTGAAATTGCGCTGGATGTGTACCTGGGGTCTTGAAATCTTTTCACTGCTGAAGAGAATGTCTTGGAGTCATAAGAGTTTGCAATGTCCCATTTTTCGCTGTTTGTAATCTTTAAAGTAAACAATGAACATGTAACAGGAAAACAATCCCTTCTTTTCCATTGTCATCTCTATAACCCTCCAATATGACCTTACAGACAGGTATTAATTGTACCTTAATGACAGGAGCTAGTCGGATTACAAAGCTTTGTTGGATAAACAAATGTTGAACTATCAAGATTTTACTGTAATTTGTTAAGCTATCATGCTCCTACTATAATAACACTTATGAGTTATTAGAAAAAACTATTAAAGCTTGCATTGCAGGGGACTTTAATGCAAAGGCTGGCAAGGAAGCACTTTACTACCCAACAATCGGTTAACATTGTTTGCAAAAATCTGTTATAATGATAATGGACACGGGGGGGGGGGGGGGGGGGAGGGTACAGGGTATTTTGGGATATTTTGGCAGGGGGGGGACTGTCTCCCCAATGTAAAAAATTAAATAAAAATATGTTTTTACAAATATATCCAAGTTGAAACAATCAATTCAATAAAATATAAATATAAAATATAAGTTAATTAAAGCATTGCTATTGATTGATTATACCCAATTTGTATAAGTTGATGGAAAGCAATGAAAGAAGTAGGATCAGGATGAGAAGGATAATTTGGATAAAATTCAATCAAGAAATTTCGGCCCACATCCCTCAACATGAAACCTTAGCAACTACCAGTATTCTAAATTAAACATAAATGGATAAGTTTTAAAAGACTACTAATAGCTTTGACATACATCGTTGGAAGAGGAATCAAAATAGTTGTTTTTAGGCTTAATTATTTCAACTTTTAGCCTGTCGAATTTCTACCTATCCTATTTAGGAGAATGTTAAGCTGCCCCCCCCCCAATAATTTGGGGCTGGTGACGCCTATGATAATGGACACATGACTCATTTACCCTTTGGGTATCTAAACATTTAGTAATTGGTAGAAGTAAGTTAGTAAGTCAAACCTCCCCGATGTATGAGCTTTCTGAGGAGTTAATGAGGACACAAACAATTTTTTGACTATGGCCAAAGTGAGAACTAGGACCTCAATAATGAAAACAAGGCAATGGGAAAGAAGTAAGAAGTTTAATTTACAAAAACTGATAGTGCCCAGCTTATGCAAAGTATATGCTAATAAAATAATGAAAAGCTCTCCAATGTAGCATCTACAGGTGTTGATGAAATATGTTTGACCATTTCAAGACCCTACCTGGCACAGCAATGGAAGTAATCACCCAAAACTTGTAGAGGGAAGATTATTCTGTATTACAATGCCCCTGCACAGAAGAACGAAGTCTATCCACAAAATCCATGCTTTGGAAGAAACATAATCGAGCCTCAGTTGAACACTATAAGTAGTATAGAAGAGAGAAAAAACATATTCATGACATTTTAAAAGAATCTGGAAAAATAAAGAGCTTGAAGAAATATAAAGATTAAGAATTCCCAAAAATTTTATCGAAAAATGAACAGCAGCCGACACTATTCAAGTCTCACACTTTAAACTGTAAGGACTGTTGAATAAGAATACCCAAGAACTCCAAAGATGACACAACTACCTGCTTAATGAAAATCAGGCTTAGTAGAATGAGAAAGAAGAAACTGATCTAAGTCTGATCAAAGACTGTTCTTGAAACTCCTGAAGATGACCTCTAGCTCCCAGATGAAGAGGAATTATGTGAAGCTATTTAAAAGTTTAAAAACAATTAAGCACTAGGCTTTGACAAACTCAGCTGAATTATTCGAGAAGAAAGAAGAGATCAGTTATTCAAAGCATTCCATTATCTTCATCTTGAGACCTGGACAGAAGATCTAGAAATTATTCCAAAAGATCAGTAAATGACGGTTTTATGCCCTATTCACTAAAAAGACTCCCGTAAAGATAAGAATACAACATAACAGATAATCATCTTACAAACTATTCTAGAGTGAGGATGAGAATACTAGATCCGAAAACATTTCTTGGATTTTAGCTATGCTTACGATATTATCCAATGTTAGTCTCATAATGATTAAACATCATTAAATCCCCATAAGCTTATATGCCTGATAAAACTGAAAATAAGTAATGTAGAATGTTTGATGTGTGTTCAGGGGAATCTATCAGATGGATGTACCTCTTACAAAGGTGTTTGAGATACTAGAGAATCAAAGACCGGAGGAATGATTTTTATTCCCAGTGTACTAATTTTGGGCTATGCTGATGAACTCAATATTGTTGGGAGAAAATATTGTTGTATATGTCAATATTGTTGAAGTGGAAGAAACCTTCCTTGCCCTTGAGGGTGCTGCTAAGAAGCTACTTTACTACTTTGGGTTAACAAAAAGAAAACCCAGACATGACTGCTGGTCAGCACAGAGGTCCTTACTTACAAAGATTTTGTCCAGATTGGTCCACACTCACTTGAACAACTTGATTATTTTGTAGAACTGTGATCGTAGGTTAATGCTGATAATGACACATAATAAAGAGGCAAATAGCATCTGCCAATTGATGATATATTAGACTGTGTGGGCATTTGGGAAATAGTAAAAAAAAATTAAAAAAAGTTTTACAAGACTTTCACCATGCCAGTGCTTCCCTAAGTGAGAGAAACTTCTGCCTTCTCAAAGAGTGGTGAAATGGGTCTCTTAACATTTGAGGAAAGTCGTAATATTATGCATTTATGGCCCTAACTTTTGATGAGAATGGAGAATTAGACAAACAGAGCAGCAAATTTTCTTAAGTGACATGAGTTGGATGGCCCAGCATACCTTGTTGCCCAAGATGGGGTTCAGTGAGTTTCAAGAAAAAATAAGTAGAAAAAAAGGAACTTAATTACTAGACTGGCACTGACCCTCCTCGGAGTTCTGAATAGGAGTAAAGCTGCAATATGGAAAATCATGTCAAAAAAGCATTTATGAGGCACAGTGAACTTTTGGACCACTAATTGCAAATATTAAGATAAGACCGACCAATGATACTTATTCCTCTGCATTATGCACATTATCTTAGAAAGAGGAGGATCTTTACCTAAGGTTTGAATTGGAAATACAGAGGAAAATTAGTGCTCCAGTTTATACTGATGGAATCTGGAGATTTCTTCCTAAGTTGAAAAACAGGACTACAGAACAGGGAGATGATAAATATGTAAGATCTTCGATAATTATGACATATAGTAGAATATTCCTGGATTAGATTCCAATGATAATCATTCATGAAAAGGCTTATACCACAAGATTAGTAGGAACACCTTAGCTCCAATGAAATAAGGTTAGACGCCCAATAAAAAATAAATAGCAAAAAATGATAATGATGATTTAAATAATTTAAATTGAGGATTAGGGCGACCAATTAAGTCTCAACACTTTTTTTCCTTAAAACTTTATTCCAGCATAGATTTCGGCCATTCGACCATTATCAGTGCAGAAATGTGATAGATAGTCAAACATTTTTTCTTAAAAATCCACAAACTGTGGTTGTCCTAAAATAGTTAAAATAATAGGTATGTACTACCCTAGTCCTACTACCCTATCTGCCATTCATTAATAAATAGAGACTTGATTTATGAATGACAGATAGGGTAGTACATACCTATTATTTTAACTATTTTAGGATAAACCACAGTTTGTGCATTTTGTAAAGAAAAAATTTTTGACTATCAATCACATTTCAGCACTGATGATGGCCGAACGGCCGAAACGTATGCTGGAATAAAGTTTTAAGGAAAAAAAGTGTTGAGACTTATTGATCGCCCTAATCCTCAATTTAAATCAATTGGAGAGTGTCAAGAAGAGGAGAGTAAAATTAATAACTGATTTAAATAATGTTAATTTTTTTTATAATAAAAACAATAATATCCACCTGTAATTTTAACAAAATATACATTTCTTGTGTTTTGCATCACAATTATGGTTTATTTAAGAATAAAAATAATGATAGGCTCCTATTGTGGAAGAGGAGCCAGGGAAGGATTCTGCCCTATTAACACCTGCTCATTGGATCAATAACAGCTGGTATTAAGAACGTTATAGACCTATGACTGGAGAATGGCAGCAGATTGGAAAGCAAAATGTGGAAAACTTAACTCTATTCAGACTTAGTGTATTGAATGATGACGATGATCATGTGCATAAGCCATTCAAAGTTTTGGGAACTTTTACATGAATAGTTATCTGGTCGTTGCAAGTCAGGTAACAGTGGCTTTACAGGAGATGCCGAACTCTCCCTAACTAAACTCCAACAGTTTGCAACAAGCCATAAAAGATGTGTGAGGATGTACTTTATCATGGAAAAATAAAATTGTATGGCTAAATTTTGACATTCAATTTTTTTTCCTTAATTAATTTATTAACTTTTAACAGTTATTGACAAAACTATAAATTTGATTGCTTGGATTGTATGACTTCAAAAATAATTATACTAAATTGCTATTCAAGAGCTTGAGTTGGTCAGTAACTTGCATAAATTGACATATGTCAATTTAAAACACATATGTCACAGATGTTTTGTGGCCTCAGCAGGTTTCTTTCATTCAGAAACTATAACCACAATTGAACCTATTCTAACACTTACAAAAAAAAAAATTAAATAGAACTTGCTTATAAAGTTACTTGGATGGGAATTATATTGAATGTCAAAAGGACAAACCTTTAAATTGACTTAAGACCTCTTTGTACTCTTCTATATGTAAATATAGAATAAAAAATTATAATAATTTCTTGATAATGCAACATATATTTCTTAACCCATTTCTTCCCAAAAATCATATTTCCACATCATTAAAATTCTTTATGTTATATGTAAAGAAAACATTAAGGATGATAATATATTTCCTAGAGTGGAAGCAAATAAAGACTAATTCCTAATATTTTAAGGAAGTTAAATACTGGGTAAATGGGTCATGGCTATCATGGAATTTATTAAAGATAACAAGTATTAGCAATTTAGAAAAAGCATAGATTTTAGCCATATTGGTGCAGAATTCCAGCTATTTATGATTTTTTTGTTTTTAAAGAAGACTGAACCAAAGAAAACAGAGTTATTTTATTAGTTTTTATTGATAAAGAAAATATTATGAATTTATAGCCCAAATACTCATTAAATTCTGTAGAAGCATATAATGGAGTAAAAATACCATATTATTATAAAACATGACTTCTTCATTTTTATTTTTTTAATAATTATTAAATATATATACTTTTGATAGTGACACAGTGTACTTGACGCAATTACAAATAAAAATTATTATTTCTTTTTCATAAGAATACTTTCACAAAAGCACCTATGCACTGAACCAATATCTGCCCAAAACAGCATTAGAGTATCATTCCATAAAATAGGTTTCTATAAGGACAATAATTTTCAAATTCACCATACATATACTTTTGAACTATAATATTTATACCTCAACTAGGGGAGCACAAGTTAAGGTGGTTCGGACACTTGTAAGGATGGATACAGAACGAAATACCTGGAAGACCTAGGAGACCCATGTGGAGGGAATGAGACTTTGTAGGACACTGGCCATTTTCCAGAAGAAGTATCCAAGAGGCGTTCAGGAGGCGGAATATAGATTGGAGAGAACTAAGAGAGCTGGCTCAAGATGATTATTTATAGCAAATTAATTTTTATTTTAAATCTAAAATTCACATTTTTAGAACTTGGGTAGAAATGGGTCATAACAACAGCTATATACCCTACAAATTATAGCAATAGCTCAAATTGTAAATAAATCAAAGGAGTGTTCCAGATTTGCAAGTACCAAAAAAACAAGAATAGTAGTCATTAAATCAATTACAGTATTGCAATAGAATATATCCATAGGCATTACAATAAAATATCTCCAGTTTGAAATGTTCATTTACAGAATGGTAGTCTTTTAAATATTAAGAAATATTTTAAATTGATTTATAAGAAAAAAAATCATTTTATTATTTCTGATATTATCCACATTAACCACAACAGGGAGTTATTCATAATCATATTTGATTTAACTTACTAACAAAACAACAATAAAAAAGACCTAGCTTTGATTAAAATGGCTTTGCTATACTCATAACATAAAAATGCAAAGAAACAAAAGATAACATACTTCATTTCGAATATTTGAGAAATGATTCCGATGTAGTGCCCAATATTATTTTTCTGAACAAAAGTATATATAATATGGTAATTTATAACATACTAAGTACAAATACTAAGATTAATCTTATATGTGTGTAAGTATTGCTCAAAACTATTTTACTGTAGGTCATATCCTCTTTAACACATATCAAAGGCAATGACTGATAGCCAATGACAAAGCCAATAATTGACCCCATCATGAAAGGGGCCCCCAACAAGTTTTCAACTACACCCCCCCCCCCACCACAAATCAAAATCAATAGTCCAATAAAACAATAAGTTGACTTGAAAGAGTACTGGTCAGCCAATAGTTTTTCTTAATAGGGATAAAAGTGCTAATTTGTTTTAAAAAGGTTAGTGTATTATGAATGTATACATGCTAAAATTAATGTCAATAATTAGAAGGCAGCTATTAAACTTTAGCTCTATATTTACAACTATATATCATATATAACTATATATCACTTAAAGATGCCAAAGCAAATTAAGGTAATAGGATGAACTGGGCAAGGTTTACAAGTTTCCAATGTAAATTTATGGCATTTGGGATACAGTGACCATATCAATCAGCTCCTCCTAATAAAAAGAAGGTTTTCTGTGAAACACGTGCATACAGTTCCATTGTAGCCATGAATAAGTTTAGGTCAGTTTTCAAAAATAAAAACTCGATTATTGGCATGATACACGTTGGAGCATTGCCAGGTATGAATATAAGAAATCTACTAAATATAGCAGACAATTACAATCGTTATCTGAACTCTTATTGAAAGCTACCTTATTGGGATTAGGGATGGGTAAGGTTGTATTAATCAACTACTTTGCATCAGATACAGAAAAGTAGCTGATACAAGGAGTTGATCCAGCCAAAATGCACTGGGTATTAGTGATGGTTCGGAAATACTGGACCTGTTATTTAGTAACTGGTATTTGTAGTGTATTTGTATTGTAACTGAACTTTGTACAATTTCAAAAATAACAGGTGCCGCTTACATGTCAAACGCCAGGAGGGGACAAGAATACTATTTGAGTATATTGTACCTGTTATCTGATATCTGTTGTCTCATATCTGTTATTTTATTCCATACCTGTTATTTCGTACCTGTTTGCTGCGTATCACCGCAAGGCTGGACCATTATGATTTTTTACCTGTTATATTGCCTGACATCTGTTATCTCATACTGTACCTGTTATTTCGTGCATGTTTACATCAGATGTGGTATTTCATACCATACCTGTTATTTCGTACTTGTTCACATCTGATATCGGTATTTCATATCATACCTGTTATATCGTTCTTTTTCACATCAGAAATTAGGTAGGTATTTCATACCTTAAGGTACCTTACACCCTACAAACCTCACCCTCGAACAGGTTTTCCCTCGAACCGCGATGTGACAGCCAAAAATTCATTTTCCTTATTATGAAAATAAAAACTTTCGGGTCTGTGCGAAGACTACCTCCAGTTACTTTATGATGCAACATCCAGTTACTTTTAGTAAACAGTTACTTCTTTTAAACACTTATTTTGGGACTAGTACTGAAGTGCGGCTTATGCGTCGTTCACTAAGGTGCCCTTCGAAGTAAGGCCCGATCTCCACTGAAAGGACCCTTTTGGGGGTTTATTTATCTCTGAAGAGCGAGCGGGAGTCGAAAGCTAGAATCTATTAAAGCCAATCAAGGCACTTTTTAAGTGAAATAAAGGTGATGGGAGTTCGATAACGTGACGGTCACATAACCTCTTAAAACAGGCCACGCCCATCAGATAATTTCATTTCGTGTCCATCAGAACACACCCTTGTTCTATGTAAAATATTATTTCTTGCAAAAACTGAATTGCTTTGTTTTTGTCAGAAATTTCTTGAACTAATTTCAACAGACCCATTTTTATTATCACTGAAATTAAAGATTAAGGTTATCAGTGTTTATAACCACTACAGATTTTTGAAAGTAACTGTTTACTAAAAGTAACTGGATGTTGCGTCATCGAGTAACTGAATGTTGCGTCATAAAGTAAGTGGAGGTGGTCTTCGCAAACAGACCCAAACTTTTATTTGACAATAGAAAATTGTATTTTACTTTAGAAAGTAAATACGGGATGCTCAACATTTTTAAAGCATTGAAGATGTGAAAAAATATGTTATAAGATAATCTTTAATTAATTATTTTAGTTTAGAAACTTTAGTTCCATAATATATTTCTGAAGGCAGTATTAAGTGATTTTAGAAGAACAGTAGTTTTTCTCGATTTAGTGTACTTTAGAGAGCAAATACAAACAAAAATAAGTAAATGAATGAAGAAAAAAGTGTGGCTTTGAGGAATGCCATTTAACAAATCTCGTCAATTTCTAATCTAACCATGTTGGTAAGTGCAAGTTGTGTGTTGCGCGCATCGCACCAGATTTTTTTTACCTGTTATGTCTCTTGTCTCACATATGCATGCACTTTTTATTTTCGATTTATAATCAGTCAATTTATCTCTTTTTTTTTTTTTATGTCTGTTTTTATTCGCTCACTGTACTACTAAGAAATGTTCACTCATATTGCATTAAATTTACTTAAGTATATCTTATATATTGATTAAATCTAATGTGTTGATCAATTAGCCTTCTTATGAGAAAATAAATTTTGTAAGGAATCAGGTCGGTATTCTAATTGATTGCAGAGATGTATTTTATTTTGAAATCAAAGGAGAAACTAATTTTTTTTCGCTTGATTTTTTAGAAATTTAAAAAGAACAGCTAACAAATATATAACTTTTACAAACTGAACTGAATGAATGAACAACAACGCACCATAGCGCTTTCTGGTAGTCTGGAGCTCGAACTAAATTTTTCATTCATGAACTGGTATGTCATTCTCAGCTAGGCTAATTACATGGTGCGAGAGGCTTTAAATTCCAGTAATTTTCTCTTCAATTTTACACGCTTAAAAGAAAAACGGAAACCTTCTTCTTTTCAGAGGTTATATAGCTACACGCCGACATAACCTTCTTGATCGTACGTTGAGTCCTTTTTGAGCCTTATCGGCACACACATTATACAATTTGCTTTATAATATATATTGATATTATAGAACCAAATCTATTATAGAAATAAGAAAAATGGCTGTAAAATTATTGGATAAAAAAAGAGTTATAATTCCATCCATATTAACTAAGTATATATTTTACAAAAAAGTATTTGAATTAACATACATTTATTTTATTAGCAATAGTTGGTTCTTATTTTGTTCAAAGTGGTAGAGGTTAAAAGGGGCTAAAATGCCATATTAGAATCTGATAGATCAAATGCGATCGTTAGGCGATATATCGATTTCAAAATTTAAATATTTGTATTTTAACATTCAATATACTTCGGCCTTGAATTAGACTAAATCATAAAATATACTTCCAGTTGAATTATTTGACTATCATATTTCCTAGAAAATAGGATACTTTAAATTTATTTTTTTGGATTTTTTCTTCTTCTTACAAAAATTATTTTAAAATCTTCCGAAAGGATAAACTGGCTGAAAAATACATCTATAGAAGCAGAAGTAAACTATTCTATTTAAATGAAACTGAAGAAAGGATTTATATAAAAATTGATG
Source organism: Aelia acuminata (assembly GCA_911387785.2). Classification (NCBI taxonomy): domain Eukaryota; kingdom Metazoa; phylum Arthropoda; class Insecta; order Hemiptera; family Pentatomidae; genus Aelia; species Aelia acuminata. The sequence goes on along the minus strand of OU426978.1, from coordinate 85,802,809 downwards.
TCAAATACCCAGATGAAAAAGAATTATTCGATAATCGTAATTTGGTCAGGAGTAATAGATTTTTGGCCACTGAATTACAAAATTTTCGCCCTGTCCCACAGTGGGACGAGTCCACACTCCCGTTGGACATCGGCTATAACTCTCAAAGAAATTTCGCTGGACTTCTCAAATTTTGTTAGTTTATGTTTTTGAGAATGCAGAATCTTAATTATTGTCATTTCATGCATTAACAATTTTATGTTAACATTTATAGCAATTACGTTTACAGTAGTATGTTTTAACAATAGTAAATAGATAACTACTATGATTTAAAATGTAATTAAATAATAACAAATTTAATTTAATATGCCTTTTTTAAAATTATGAAATTATTCATTAGCTTCACCTTATGAGCAAGCTTCTTGCTTCCTAGGACATTTTACATTTCACAACACTATTACATTGAGATTGAAATGGGATCGGAGTTTATAGCAAACTATCGATTCTTGACGTTTTTCTGGAATGCTGCTCTCTATAATCCCAAAAATGTTTCTGATTTGTTTCTTGATTCTTATTCCGAAGCCAGGTCTTATCAGTCCAGAGTTGGGCAATTTGTAATCAGCATAATGATTTGTGAATATGAATAATTGGTAATCATAAGACAAATGAAAAATGAATAACCATTATTCATAATCAGTACGAAGTATTTTTAATGATTATTGAGTGTTTATGGTATAAATTTGAAATGAATAACGAATAGCTGGTATTTAGTTACTCATTATTCATTTCAAATAAATACCATAAACACTCAATAATCATTAAAAATACTCCGTACTGATTATGAATAATGGTTATTCATTTTTCGTTTGTTTTATGATTACCAATTATTCATATTCACAAATCATTATTCTGATTACAATTTGCCCAACTCTGTATCAGTCAAATCTATCTTATTCTTTTGAAGAAAAGAAAAAGGTCATTGTTTCTTTTCATATTTATGATGTTAGCAGCACAAAAGTCGTATAATAACTACGTTTGATTTTGTTTGACAGGACTTAAAAAAAAGGCTAATAAAATTATAACTTTAGTCAATTCCAAACTACCTACTTTAACCAAGCAACTACTCTCTATTTATAATTTAATGTAAATTAAAGACAGTGAAATATTTTTGTTAACAATATTTCGTGTACAGTGTACTCTTTTAACTTACTAATTATTATAATGCAGTACAAATATAAAATATTAAAAAAATTCACATTTTTTTTTAATTTTAAATAATTTAAAAAATAGGTGGTCACCCACAATGATGGTTAAATTAATATTTTTTTTTAATGTTCAAAGCTTTTCTATTGGAAATCGTAATTTGGTGAATAAATTGTTGCAGTTCTTCGAAATGTATTAATTTAAGGATTATGAGTTGATGAAAACCCAAATATGCTAAGATGTTCTAAATAACCAAATTCACTCTTGAGTTCAGTGTTCACGCGTGGTAACATCTCATTTAAATGAGTATAGGCAGATTGTGGCAAGATCAGAAAACTGTTTATAAAAGTTCAAACCTTTGCTAACAGGAGGGTATATGTAGTTTTCCGGGCAATTTCCGGCGTTTTACTATATTATACCAAATAGTTTACATTTGTTTGAACCGTCGTAAACGTTGCATATGTTTTTCCAAAACTATAATTCTGGTGTATTACAATTTATTAGTAATGCTTGATCATACTGTAAACATTATATTAGGTTTAGCCAAAAAATATAGGCACACTAACTTTAAATATAAAAAAGATCAATGTCTTACTGTCATGTTTCAACTCATATTGTATCATTATTAACGCAAAGATTGAGTTAAAAATTAGTGCACATGACGGGGAAAAGATTCTAGTTTATTAATATTACAATGAACTGTCCGGCCGGACAGTGGACTCGCCCCACTGTGTGTCCGTCGGATCACGACTAGAGAAGACATGGGTCCTCCCGGATTACTGGGTTCCTCAGACTCTGACGGACATGGAGAAGGAGCTTTGAGAAACTAGTAGTCTCATGGGAAAACAAATAATACACATTTAATATATGTAACCACGTTTATTGTGCACAGTGAACATGTATATTAGTACAGGAGCCAGATGCAAAAAATCTCACCCATAGAACGTACACCTACAAATTTCAGCATAGTTAGAAACAACAGAGTTAAATGCAAAACCGACCGTCTGGCAGCGATGAAATTCTTACTAATGCCTTAAACATTAATTTGAATAATTAATTTTTTCACAAAAATTCACCCATAAAACATACGGCTGGAATATGGCTTAATCGTTAGGTTTTTATTTCTATAGAAAGGGAAAAATCGTCTGGCAGCGATAAAACTCTTACTAGTGCCCGCCAGACGCGCGCGAGCGGTGCGCGATAACCACAAAAAAATCGCCCATAAAACATACGATTCATTCATTTGCCAATTGATTAAAAAAGGTTCCTAAATACAAAATTCAGTCGTCTGGCTGGTTAAAAAGTCTTACTAATACACGCCAGACGCGATTATTAGTAAAAAAAATCGTTCCGATCCAGGTGAACATTTGTGTTATTTTTCCATTTAATTTAATTTATCCGCATTTCCAAATGTTCTTAGAAATTATTTTTAGGTTCCTATCATTCATATTTAGCAAAAATAGTTATTACTGTCGATGCTAATTATTTAAATCGGAGTTTAAAAGCAGCAGATTCATACTACCAAGCATGATTTCTTGGGACGACGAGGAGTTATTGTCCAGTCGATGTTTTTTTTTTTTGCCCCAAAATAAATTCCTGTATGGTCATTGATTATTCAATGTGAATATATAAATATGATGTTGTAAGCAAATTCTTTATAGTATTTACGTCACCGATGAGTTTATGTTTTGCCGATTCACCTCCTCCTCATATGTAGAAATTATGTTTAATTATATAGTTAAGTGTTTAATTATAAGTACTTCATTGAGTAGATTTAATGTAAAATTTTCATTCTATCATAAAAAGAAATAATGTTCTAAAAATATTAAAAAAACAAAAACAATTTTATTATGAAATATGAAAAACCGGAATCATTCACCTTTATATTATGCAAACCTTATTATTAAATACCAACAACAGGAAATAAAACAAAAATCATTGTAGGAAAATAAAAACCGTATAGGTATATATATATTATCTATATAAGAAACAATTTTTTTGTTAAATACCAAAATATAAACATTTAAAATATTTTAAAAAAGTGAATATCATAAATAGATAAAGAAATGAAATTAGAGGAAAGTAATAATAAATATTCGCCATCAATCAACAATCAACATAAAAGTGTGGAGGGGTCAAAATTTCTAAAGCGCAACCTGCATTTCGCAATTTTTCCGGCTGCAATTTAACAAGACAAAATGAAGACTAAACCAGTATATTTTTAGGAATTGCTAGGAAAATGTAAACTACATATATTTAGTATATAAGAAACGATTTTTATTGATCATCAAAATATAAACAAATTAAAATTAAAAAATTGCACTCCTCTTCACATACGAATTGAAATGAAACGAAATAGAAAATATTCGAAAACTTCATCAACAAATTACCGATTTGGTCATCATGTTCTTAATTTGCTTTTGGGTTAGCAGGTTTATAAGCAAAGAGGTCCTGAATATTTTGAGAAGAAAAACCGTGCAATGCAGGCTGAACTTTAGAAATTTGGACCCTTCTCTTTTCACACATTTTTGTTGATTACGATTGATGGAGAATATTCATTTTGACTTCCTTTTAATTTCAGTTTTTTACCCGTTTGTGATATGCAAGGCGATTTTTTAATATGCCTAAGTCCTCAGTGTTTTTTTGGGGGGGGGAAACGCTTATTGGCGTTTCACCATACTTATTCAACGTTCATTTTTCATTTGATTTTGATAAGAACTGAGTAACCTTAGGGTTACGCTGATATATCAACTGCTTTTTGTCATTTTAATGATGAAAACACACCTTTCAATTCATATTCTCTTTTGTATAATAATCTTGTTTTATCTAAAGACAAGCAGCTAACACCATACAAAGGGCAGACAAATTGTTCTATACCTTTTCAATCAATTGAAGATAGAATGCTCTTTGAACACGATGTAGGAAATTCATTAGACCTTTGCATTATAAAATAACAAATTCCTGCCGAGTAAAATTGCAACCAGAGAAAGCTTAAAATGCAGACTTCGCTTTAGAAATTTGGTTCACCACACTTTTTTCACAATGCATTTATGTTGATTATGACAGACGGCGAATATTTATTATTACTTTCTTCTAATTTCATTTCTTTATCTTCTTCTTCTTCTTCTTTTATGGCGTTACATTCCTCGAGGGAACAGAGCCGCCTGCAGCTTCGACAACCAGTCATCTCTATTTTGTGCAGCTGTTCTCCAATTGCGAGCACCAAGGATGGACCTAGCATCATCTGCCACACCGTCAGCCCAGCGCAGCCTGGGTCTGCCAATCCGTCTTCGTCCATACAGCTGCTCTTCTAATATCTTTAGCGGGATTTGTTCCTCGGTCATTCTCGCAAGATGTCCCACCCAGCGGAGTCGACCAATCTTGATAAAGGTTATAATATCTGCGTTTCCATAGAGCGCGGTCAGTTCGGCATTGGAACGCTGCCTCCACACACCATTTTCACAAATAGCACCAAATATTCTGCGAAGGATTCGGCGCTCGAAGGACAATAAAATCATCTCCTGGGCTCTTGGGAGAGTCCAACATTCTGAGCCATAGGTGAGCACGGGTCTTATGAGAGTTTTGTAGATGCGCACCTTGGTGGTTCTCGAAACATCTCTGCTCTTGAGGTGCCTCTGCAGTCCGTAATAGCACCTATTTGCGGCTATAATTCGGCGTTGAATTTCCGGTTTAATGTCGTTGCTGGGATTCACTTGGGTTCCGAGGTAGATGAATTCTTCCACTCTCTCGAAATTGTGCTGCCCAATCGAGACCCTACCATTTGGCTGCCTATTACCAACTGGATTCGCATGCATGTATTTGGTCTTCGATTCGTTTATTACTAGGCCCATTTTTGCAGCTTCTCTTTCAAGGTCGAGAAATGCATCCCTCATTGATCCATAGGTCCCTCCAATCGGGCCAATGTCGTCCGCAAAACCCAGGAGCATAGTCGTTCTATTGAATATAGTTCCCCCGACTTGAATTTTCGCTCTCCGTACTGCGCATTCTAACCCTAGGTTGAATAGGAGGCACGCCAGGCAGTCCCCTTGCCTTAGTCCTTTTTGAGTAAAAAATCCTTGAGATGAATTGCCTTGGACTCTTACCCTGCATTTGACTGCCTTCATCGTCAATCGACATTTCTTTATCCATTTATGATATTCACTTTTTAAAAATATTTCAAATGTTTATATTTTGGTATTTAACAAAAAACTCCTTTCTTATATAGATAATATATACCTATACGGTTTTTATTTTCCTACAATGATTATTGTTTTATTTCGATTGTTGGTATTTAATAATAAGGTTTGCATAATTTAAAGGTGAATGATCTCCGATTTAAATAATTAGCATCGACAGTAATAATTATTTTTGCTAAATATGAATGATAGGAACCTAAAAATAATTTCTAAGAACATTTGGAAATGCGGATAAATTAAATTAAATGGAAAAATAACACAAATGTTCACCTGGATCGGAACGATTTTTTTTTACTAATAAACGCGTCTGGCGTGTATTAGTAAGACTTTTTAACCAGCCAGACGACTGAATTTTGTATTTAGGAACCTTTTTGAATCAATTGGCAAAAGAATGAATCGTATGTTTTATGGGCGATTTTTTTGTGGTTATGCGCACCGCTCGAGCGCGTCTGGCGGGCACTAGTAAGATTTTTATCGCTGCCAGACGATTTTTCCCTTTCTATAGAAATAAAAACCTAAAGATTAAGCCATATTCCAGCCGTATGTTTTATGGGTGAATTTTTGTGAAAAAATTAATTATTCAAATTAATTTTTAAGGCATTAGTAAGAATTTCATCGCTGCCAGACGGTCGGTTTTGCATTTAACTCTGTTATTTCTAACTATGCTGAAATTTGTAGGTGTATGTTCTATGGGTGAGATTTTTTGCATCTGGCTCCTGTACTATATCACTGTTAACTGCCAACACACACAACAATGTCGCCAACGCCAACTGTCTCATGATGAGCAACATGATCAATAATTACAAATATAAAAAATATATTTACAAAACATTCTCATACCCCCTCTCGATTTCAAGTCCATACATAAAACAAAAACAACAAATCACTTGAAATTGTAGTAATTAATTAAAATCAAACAAAAAAAATTAATTTAAACCAAGCTGAGATCTAAAAAATGAAAATTTATTGCTATTGTGCGCTTTATATGTCTGCTATATTTGTTAAGGAGAATGGCATTGAGCAAAAATAGCGCCCCATCCGGAAACCAATGGAGCTGCAGAGAACGCTGTCAAAACAGTGCAATCCGAAGTTTAATATTATCTTCATCGTCAAAAGAAAAATATTTATCAATGTTTTTTTTTTTTTTTTTATGGACTACCGTAATTCCGTTCATTGTACAACTGGTGTAAGTATAAGTATAAGTACTAGTATAAATGTCTACTATGTTTGAACTTGTATTTACATAACCAATACTAATTAAGTTCTTAGAAACAATATATTTTATAAAATGAAACTTAATATCTATATGTTTCGAGCGGCTAGTTTTTCCATAGTTTTTAACCATACTCAAAGCACCTTGATTATCAACCAGTAAACTGCACTTAATGTCCTCACATTTGCCTGGGTAAAATTCACTGAATAGTCCTTTTAGGTATAAAAGTTCAGATCCAGCCAGATTGCATGCAACATACTCAGCCTCTGAAGAACTCAGTGCCACTGATTGTTGCTTTCGAGATCTCCACGATATGATGTTTCCAAAATGATAGGCAACAAGTCCAGAACAACTCTTCCTGTCTATCCTGTCTCCTCCCAATCCGCATTAGAGTAGCAAACGATCTTGTGTATATCTTCCCCGTTGAACATTTGTGAATAGATTAACTTTTTCTTGATAGTCCCTTTTAGATACCGCGTAACTCGTTTAGCAGCATTCCATAAAGTTTTAGTTGGCCTGTCCAGGAATCTGCTCAGAAAGGATGTAGCAAATGTAATATCAGGACGACTAATTTGGGATAAAAAATTAAAACTCCCGACTAATTCACGATAGGGAACTTTAATTACTTTAATCAGAGTCGTTAACATCTAATCTATCTTCCATCGGTGTAGGACTCGATTTAACTTCCTGTAGTCTAAATTTGGTAATAATTTTTTGAATCAGTTGTTGTTGACTTATTTCAATTTTTTCTTCTGAAAAGTTTAACTCAATTCCAATAAAGCATTTTAAATGCTCCAGGTATCTCGCATTAAATTATTTTTCCAAAATTTGAATAGTTTTCTCCACTTCATATTCTTCTCCAAAAACAAGGATCCACCCACAGTATTAGCCAAACCCCTTTCTTAAAAACCAGACAGGCATCAAAATTTGACCTTGTGAAACCTTTGTTCATAGCAAAAGTTGTAAACCTCTCGTTCCAACATTTTGGAGCTTCTCTGAGCTCTGAGCTTCTCTGAGCATATAGTGCCCGTTGTAATTTTAGAATCTCACTTCTTTCATTCACTCCCTCTGGTTTGTAAATATAAACGTCATTTTCCAAAACACCATTCAAAAAAGGTTTTGGCACATCTAGTTGCCTGATATGCCAATTCTCTAGCTGTAATGTCATACCGAGAGCAAGTTTGACTGTAGATAATTTTGCGACCGGAGAATATAAAGTTTCATGGATGTTATTAGCTTATAAACCCTCTGCCACTAACCTGGCTTTCTTCGTTCCATCACTTTTGGTTGTAAAAACCCACTTTGTCTCAATAGGTTTTGAGGTGGATGGGATATCTCATGTGCAGTCATTTCTTTCTTTATAGCATCAATCCAACCCCTTTTTACTGCCTCCGCATAAGTTTGTGGATCATCCTCAGTTAAAAAACAAAAGGCTGTGTGCAGATGAAAGTCTTTAAGGTATGAAGGAAGTTTTCTTTGCATTTCCGGTCTAATTTCCTTCTTTTCACGGTTTTCTTCCTCAAATCCGTAGACCTCTTCTTCATTGTCTGAGAGTACTTTCTTCTCTGTGTCTTCCTTTTTATTTTCTTCTTTGTTGCCTTCTTCATTAGATGGAACATACGCGGGTGTTCGAGAATTATTCTCCAAATAGTTAATCTGGGTCTCATCAAACTTAAAATCACGAGAAATAATAATCTTACCCTTCTCAGGATCCCAAATCCGATATCCCGCACCAGAATAACCAACCATTCGTCCTTCCCGACCTCTAGGTTCAAGTTTGCTTCCCTTTGGTAGTCGAAGGTACCAGACTTTACATCCAAATCAGGCTACTAGCAATAGTAGCTTTGACAAATCGTTTTTTCCATAAAACATTTCAGCCGGTGTCCGGCCTTAAGTGCGACTGTAGGGGAACGGTTAAGTTGATATGCTACGGTGCGAACCGCCTTCCCCCGTAGATTCTTTGGCAAATTACTATCAACGAATATTGTTCCCACCTTATTAAGAAGTGTCAAATTCAACCTCTCCGCAGCTTATCGGTTCAAATCGTTTATTTGATGATAAAACGTACAGCATATTATGCCCGTGATGTGAAATCAATAGAGTACCTCTGCAGCATATATATATATATATATAATGCCTAGCTCAAATACCTAATTTCAGTTTCATACGACAAATCGTTTCTGAGCTAGTTAGTTCGCACACAGTCCTTTCACAGGACTTACTTATTAGGACTCAAGGGACCCAAAAAGGTATTTTTCTTTTAAAAACTGGAGTCGAATTTCTTTAATATTACAATTTATATTACTCTCCCTTACCTATATATTTCATGTATGTAAAACAAATATTCTGGTATACATATTGAAAATTGAAAGTAAATGTACATTTTCAATAAGTATAGAAATTAATCTATATGAATATCATGGTTTTCAGGAACACCAAAATATGCCGGATCTATTCAGGAATTAGTAGAAAAAGCCTGCCAAGAAGCTGAGATTTACAGAAATTCTGGTGTGGTAAGAATTATATTCATATAGTATTCCAAGATATGTCACTCCTTTCAAGAACATATGTTTATGTAGTGTGTGTGTATATATATGTAGTTGCCTCCTCCCAAAATATTGGGGGAACGCGTACCGCCTGTCCTGCCCGGCGTTGACGCCCCTTATGCCTCATATACAATATGGAATCGCTTGATTAAAATTAGTGATAAGGGCTAAACAGTTAACTTTAAAGTTAAACAGCCAGGAATGGCCGTTTACATACAGGTTGTGGTATCACCTAACATTATTTCTGTTTACTAATTGGACCATAGTGCCTGTTGCTTAAAGTGCTAATATCAATCATATTTTGTTCCTATTATGTTCTTTTTATTACTTTCACTTACCTACATATATATGAAATATATAGTAAGGGAAAATAGGTATTGCGATCGTAAAAAATTTCGACTTCCGGTTTTCAACGGAAATACACTTTTTGGGGTCCCCTGAGTCCAAATAACCAAGTCTGGCGAAATGGTTTGTGTGTGTGTGTGTTCAATTTATTTACTTATTTTTTGTTCCTTCCCTTCCACGCCTCTTAGGCTATATGGGTTTTCCCGGGCCAGGGGAGAGGGTGGGAGATTAATGCCGAGTATTATTAAATTTAAATGTCCCCTAGCTCCGGGATTTGAACTGGCTATCTTCGAGTTCTCATACGTTGCCATGGGCGACGCGTATTTTCCAACACGTTTGCCCACTCGGTCATCCTGCTAACCATGTGTTTGATATCTTTAGTATATATTTTATTTCGTTAGTTGAATTGTTCATACAGCAGTGTATCCTGTCTAGATAGGAGGAGGACTGAATCACCTTCCACCAGTTATCATCTTTGATAAGGGAGCCCAAGGAGGCTCTGTTGGGGGCTTACAAAAACATATCCACCCCAAGTTCTTTTCACAGTGATTACGTTTTCGTCACTGGTTAAGCGTGTAGAATGGAAAAAATTAAAAATGGGTTGAGTTAGTAGCAATGAACATACTCCTGGTTTGTAAAATACTAGCTGCGGTACCCGCTTCACGCAACTTCGCTCAGGCTGGAGCGGAACCAGAAATTTTCTGAGGGGGGCGCACTTTTTGTGTGTGTGTACGTGCGAGCGTGCGTGTATGTGAGTGTGTGTGTGTGTGTGTGTGTGTGTGTGTTTGTGTGTCTCTATCTGTCTGCCTGTCTCTGTCTGTGTCTGTGTGTGTGAATAGACTAGCTATAAACCGTACGAAATTAAAATTTGGTATTTGGTTTATGTGTATGCCCGCGATGTGACAGCAAAAATTTCATCAAATTGGTGAAACGGAGGAGGTATTTTATTTAATAAATATTTTCTCATTTACTGAAAAATGGCTGTAATGATTTTGGTCAAAATGGGTATTTGATTGTATGTATAAGCCCGCGATATGGTAGCCAAAATTTCATTAAAATTGATCAATTGGAGGTGTGTCTTTATTTAATACATTTTGTCTCATTTTTATTTATTCAAAAACGGCTGTAACTATTTTGATCAAACTTGGTTTTTGATGTTTGTATATGCCCGCGATGTGACAGCTAAAATTTTATTTCCTTTATTATCACCATGGGCGTCACCAGCACCAAATTATTGGGGGGACGGCTCAATATTTTTCTAGATAGGGTAGGTAGAAATTCGAGGGGGTAAAAGTTGAAATGTATTTTAAAGGTATTTATAGCCTCTTAAAACTAGTCAATTTATGCCTCAGTTATACATCAAAATAGCGAATTGCTAAGGCTTAATGTTGAAGGATGTGGGCCAAAATTTCTTGATTGAATTTTATCCAAGTTTTTCTTCTGATTCTGAACCCACTAATATCACTGCTTACCATCAACTTTCTTTCTATAAGCTACATCAAATTGATGGAAAGTAGGATCAAGCTGCTTGGTTTAAAAAAGAAATGTAGAGCAGTAAAACAAAACAGTTCGAGGTAAAATAAAAAATATACAATTATCAAATATACACTACGCCTAATTACCTTTTAACAATAGACTGTGCTGAAATTAACTGATAATTTATTGGTTAAACTCGGATAAATTCCTAAAATCGCATTTTTATTTATTTTTTTACATTGGGTCCTCTCCTGCCAAAATATTGGGGGGGACAGTCCCCTCCTGTCAAAATATTGGGGGGGACGCGTCCCCCCTGTCCCCCACGGCGGTGACGCCCGTGATTATCACTGATGAAAATACGAGTAAATACATGATGCTCAAATTATTTAAAGCATATAAGTTGTGAATAAATATAACGTATAACATAATCATAAATCAATCATATTTTAGTTTAGAAACTTTAGTTCCATAATAGATTTCTAAATGCAGTATAGTGAATTTAGAATTGCATTGAATTGAAGTGATTTTAGATGAACAGTAATCGTTATCGGTTTCCAGAAAGGCATAAGAGACAAACTTTACTACGAGACGTAAATACACCTATCGATTCACCTTCAGGATATATTTACAAAAAGCAACTCACAGTAAAAACAAGCAAGCAGTAAAAAAAATTCGACTGCTGATGAAATTAGGTCCCTTAAAAAAAGAAATAGGCAATAATGAATCGAAAAGTACTGAGAACTTTCAAGTTTTGCAATGCAAATACTCTATAACTTATGGAGATCTATAAATAAAAGCATATAAATGTTGAAAAATGTGTCAATTTGAGGAATGGCGTTTACATATTATCGAAACACTTCAATTTCTAATCTAAGTAAGTTCGTAAGTGAAAGTTGTGTTTTGCGCGCATGCAACAGATTTTTTATATATATATTTTTTTTATTTATATTTTAAAAGAATAATAAAAAAATCTAGTGACATTCAACTGGGTATCTCTGAAAATCCTATATATCTCATTAATTTCTGATATGATAAGAAATTCAGAGATTAAAAAATCCAGGCGGAAATATGGAAACGCTAATACTTGTTTAAATCACCAATACCAGTTCATTATGTTTTGGAATATAATTGTTATGCGTCTAGTTTAATTTACGTGATTGAAGAATCTGAGTTTTTAAATTTGTTTATGAAATTCCTCACTAGCTAAATTTGTACATAGACTACAATATAGACTAGATAGTAAACACATCAAATGAAAAACTGCAAATAGCAACCTCAACTTGTATACCTCAAAATAGTTTAGGGTTAGGGTAAAATTTAAGAAAGTGGTCACGGATATTCCACATTTTAATAATTCATCAGACAAAACATTATGGCTTAATGCAAAAATTACCGATATAAAATTAAAATAATAAGATAATACAAAAATTACATTCTCTTTCTTTGTTCTCCGCTTTGTTAAACGGCTGTTTAACTAAACGGGATTTATAACAACATATTGTACAGATAAATGTAGTTCTTGAGTTAAACACGGAATCTTGTATAAACGACGTTTAACTGATTCCCCGTTTAAACAGGGAATTGTACGGCCATAAAGTTAAGTTAAATTTAAAGAGAACAGCTAACACTAAAACCATAACAAACCGAATATATGAGCGATTAACTTATGAATGACCTATAGCTGACGCTACCTGGCTCCCTGTTATCGAACTAAATTTTTTCATTCATTAACCTGTTCATCAGGCACAGATAGGATAATTACATGTTGCGAAAGGGATAAAATTTCAGCCCTTAAATATACAACATTTACACACCCTCTGAATAAAAACGGAAACCTTCTTCATTGATAAAGGGTATAGAGCTACAAAACCATATAGCTTTGTTGATAGTATATGGGTCATTTTCCCAGAAAGGGCGAATCTGAACTTGGAATTCTCGAAATTGAAAATGTCGAATTAACGTCTGGAAAATATTTAGGGATACTCTTTACATAGAACTGATTGAACTCCAATGCAATGTTATTCAAGAGCAGTTAGTAATTATTTATTACTATTTACTATTTACTATTTATTTATTATTTATAAAAAAAAAACTGCGTGCTGCGTGTTCGTTTAAATATACACATATTTTTATTGTGTTTTTAAAGATAGCTGACAAAAACCCTAAGCCTTCAAACAGCCATTACACTAAACTTTAAGACCATCCAGTTTTTTCCCGTTTACTACTTAAATACAGATGATTTTGAAATAAGTGATAGACCGTCGGAAACGTCTCAACGATCTCTATATGTATAAAGAAACGAGAAACTATAGATGCAATTAGTTTTCGGGTAGAGACAGACGGGACAATGACTCCTGATATTTATGACCATCCAGTTTTTTCTCGTTTGAAATACTGCTGCTTTTCGACAAAACCATAGACTGTTGGAAAAGCCTCAACGAGTTTTATAAGCAAAAAGCAGCAAAACCTTTTAGATACAATTACTTTCCAAGTCCGTAGAGGCGGAATCATGACATCAGAGTTTGAGAGGCTATCTAGTTTTTTCCCGTTTACTAGTTAAATATAGCAGCTTTTTGACAAAATGATAGACCGTTCGAAACGTTTCAACGAGCTTTAAAAGTAGAAAGCAACGAAAACATTTAGATGGAATTACTCTCCAAGTAAATGCGATCGGGAGAAAAACACTCGATATTGTATTGTATGACCATCCATTTTTTTCTGCTTCAGTACATATACACAGTTATTTCTTGAAAAAACGATAGACCGTCAGAAGCGTCTCAACGTGCTTTAAAAGAAGAAAGCAATGAAAAAATTTCGATACAGTTACTTTCTAAGTACCTACGGGCGGAAAAATGACACGTGTTGTATGCCGCCCCCCGCCGCAGTACCAACGTTGTTATCCTGGCGGTTCTACAGTGACTGAAAACATTTGGCGGCAAAAAAAGCTGTTACCCGAGATATATCCTACATTTAGCAAGAAGCCGCAGTCATCTGCAATGGTTAAAATTGTCAAAATACGAAAATTCTACGTAAGCGGTGGAAAAACCCTAACTCCGGGGACAAACCTTTTCCCTCCTCTATATATCATTCTATCATTTCTAAAAATATCGCATTCCTCACATTACAATCTTGAGATGTTTTGAATAGCACAACAGTTATAAAAACTTCAAAAAGCGTCAATGGTCAATTCGTAGACGAGCGTAAAGTTTGGAAACTGGAGTGTGACATGGCGGGGGAAGGAGATTTCCCCAGCCATATTGAAATTCAACCAATACTCAATACTTATTCGACAGGGCAAGTCAGAAAAGATAATTAGAGGTTGTTTTGATGTAGCAAACCGGTGAGGGGGCTTCAGAATACATCGGGGACAGCGTTTGGCCCTTTTTGGGAAAATGACCCATATGTTAAAATTTAATATTTTTTTATTATTTTTAAATAAATAATTTATAATTTTTAAACAATTTATTAGAAGAGAAAAGATTTGACCACGGCCGGATATCGTACTCAAGTCCTCTGCATCTCCGTTGCAGCGCTCTTACCACTGAGCTAACCGTAGGACCTTTCCTAACTGTGTTCAAACCTTTCTCTTCAGGGATCCCTCCTACCAGGTCTCGCCATCGTGCAGCTTAGTAACATGGGGGCTGAACAATCGCATTTTAGCGAGACCTGGTAGGTGGGATGGCAGAAGAGAAAGGTTCGAACATAGTTGGACCTGGGTTCGATTACCGGTCGTGGTCGAATCTCTTCTCTTCTTATAAAATTGTTTTGAAATTATTAATTAATTTTTTAAAAACAAAACTTGATTAAATTTCAACATATAATGTATACCTGTGACGGTATGTCTATTAGATCCTGTTGTCTGGACAATTGTTCAGCCCCCCCCCCCCCCCGGTTACTACAATGCATTGGGGCGAGGAGACTGGTGGGGTTCGAACGCAGTTGGGAATGACCGCCTGGTTAAATCAGTTGTAAGAGCGCTGCAAGGGAGATGCAGAGGACCTGGGTTCGATTCCTGGCCGTGGTCGAATCTTTAGTCTTCTAATAAAATTTCTTGATCGTACCTGGAGTCGTTTTTGAGTATTATCGGCACGCACATATACATTGCTCTATTATATATATATTGTTATATATATTAGGTTTTATCTATGGAACTAATAGCTTCCAATTTGAGCTCATGTGCTATTTATTTCTTCTGACTTCTGACTGTTATAATGGTATATTTTCTTAGTCAATTTCGAGGGTTCAAAAGTAATTCACACCAGTTAGCCATGTTCCCGATATTTTCATACTATCTTTCCACTCCTAATTCATCATAAAGTTTGTTAAAATGTAGGGCTAAATCCTCTTAAATTGAAATAAAAACAATAATATAAAAATAAAACAATTACTTTAATTGGTACAAAAATAAATAATTTTTTTTTTTGTTTCCAACGTGTAATACGTCGCCGTTTCTACTCAGATTTTAAAAAGGCTTACCAAATATGTCTCACCCTTCTTATTCCTGGTCACGGAACTTCCAACTGGTGGACGAGGTGAAGTGGAATCCCAGGAAATCGAGCTCGGTCACACCGAAGATGCATTTCGAAGGGTTTACAGCGATTCCGTTTATGTCTAGTCGGCGAAGCACTTCTCGGATGTGGGCTTCATGTTGCTCCTCGTGCTCCGAAGCAATCAAGAAGTCATCGAAGAACTTAAAGGGAAAGGCTAGATCCTTGAATTTGTTGTCGAAGAAACGCTGAAAACTTTGTCCGGCGTTCTTCAGGCCGAAACTCATCCTATTAAACTCGATAAGACCAAAAGGGGTAGTGATCGCTCGCTGTTTTTTCCCGGTCCTTCTCTGTTATTGGGATGTGGTAATACGACTTGCGAAGATCTGTTTTGGAGAAAATCTTCTTTCCGTGGATCTCCATAGTGAAGTCTCTCAGGTTAGGTATTCCATATCTGTCTGGGATGGCGATAGCATTAAGTGCTCGGTAATCTCCGCATAACCTCAGCGTACCATCCTTCTTCTTTACTACATGGAGAGGGCTCGACCATGGACTTTTAGAAGGGATATACCCTCGTTGATGAGGACCTGTATCTCCTTCTTGACTCTCTGGTAAATTCCTGGTGGTAAATGGCGGCATTTACCAGTAACAGGGCGTCCGTGGGTCTCAATGTGGTACTCCACGGTCACTTGGGATGGTCCTCGGATGGGAGTTACTTTAGTAATGGTCGGAAACTCGTCCAGAATGCAGGCAAACCTGTTGTCAGCCGGAAAGATGGAGAAGACGGGTATTTCTACCAAGGATATGTTGCCGGTGATGCTGCGTCCAGATTGCTGGTCAATCAGCCGTTGATTCCTGAGCTCCACCGTGAGCTGATGCCAAATAAAGGAAATCCGCACCTAATATGGCCTTAGTAACATCGGCAAGGATAAATGTCCACCTGAGGGGTTTCTTGAGGCCTAAGTCGACTTCACAAGTGATTTCAAGGTCGCAATCGTCGAGTTGGCTGCTATTAAGGTGAAATCAAATCGAGTCTTGCGTCGCCCTTTGGGTACAGGAAGGAGAGATATGGATCTGCATCAAAAAGGAAATGTTGGCCGTTAGTTCGGTCCGTCAGGAATAGGCGGTGGTGCGGCTGAGGTGTGAAAGTTTTCGCCACAACTATCACGTCTCCGAGTTTAAAGCTGGCTTTTCGGACTTCCAATTGCAAGGATTTGTGCTGCGTCGAGCTTTTTCTCGGAATCTCTGATGGTAGAAGCAACCGCCTTTCTAACGAGATTGAGACCTGGAGTTGCGATCTTGGCTCTGACTTCTGCTGGCGCTCCTTCCACGGCTCGTCATTTTCAGGACACGTAGGATCTCGTCAACGTCGCGGCGAAGTGCTCGCATGTCATTGGAACCGTGTTCGCAGATGCATGTTGATTTTGTTGATGAAGTGATAGCGGCTGAAGACTCGGTCGTGAGGGGTTCTGAAGTGTCTCGAATCGCGTAGGTTTCCGCTAGCGGTGATACTCCTAAAATTTTATCTGCCACGTCGGCGAGTTTGTCAATGTCGGTGTGACCAGTAGAAATGAGGATGGGACGAAATCGCTGAGGCAAGTTCTTTAACCAGAGTGTGCAGATGAAATCGTTGCAGACGTTGGGACCAGCTAATTGCTTCATTCGCCCGAGAAGTTGCGATGGGGTCTGATTCCCAAGAGGCATATCCACCTGTTTACGGATGCGCAGCGTTTCAGGCTCTCCATATGTGCTGATCAGCCTAGCCTTTATGTCTTCGTATGGTTTTTCCGTGGGTTGCGTGACGAAGTGTTGCGTGATATCTGACATTTGGGTAAGGACATCTAGGTCGAGGAGCAGTATTAAATACTAAAATTTTAATTTGCTCGACACGACGTGTGCAGTCGCGAATACGGTTTCAGCCGTCACGGACCATAAAATCGGATTCGTCTTCCAGAACTGCAGAATCCTTGCAGAAGACACTATGGGTGCGTCTATCTCCGGCGGGCTTGGATGCGTGGGATCTTGATTTGATTTGGGCGCTGAAGTTGGTTCGGACATGATACTTAGGGAGGGAAACTAACGTGAGATTGTACACTATCAGGGGTCACCACTGTTATGATGTAGGGGTAAATGCTCTAAACTTGAAATAAAAACAATAATATAAAAATAAAACAACTCCTTTAATTGGTACAAAAAATAAATAATTTTTTTTTTTCTAATGTGTAAAACGTCGCCACTTCTACTCAGATTTTAAAAAAGCTTACCAAATATGTCTCACCCTTCTTATTCCTGGTCACGGAACTTCCAACTGGTGTACTTGCGAGCTAGCAATTCGGCAGCAACAGAACAGGTTAATTGATTTACGTGAGCTAAATTAGATAAGCTAAATATTATTTTTTTTAAAAGGCATAGCACAGCGGTTACAAGTTATATCTGTTTTCATTTCCGATATTTCTTTTTTTTCTTCAACACTGTGATCCAGGAAGGACCTTAGCTTCTTTTAATATAGGTTCTACCTATCTGTTCATAAGACTCCTCTCCACTCAAATTTTCTTCTGTTTGTGTTTGTACTCACCAAGGACAAATAGAAAACTTTGTATCACTGTGGATAGTAGATTTCAATAATTTATAACCAAAATTGATAATTTATTCTTAAATTGAGACAGGAAATCAGCTAGATATCTAGCTTGGAGAAAAGATGAAAGGTGGGCCCTCAATGTTCTGTAATTGACATCTTATCAATTAAGGCAGGATGATTGGGTTTACAATTAAAATAAAAGGCCCAAAATTGAAGAATATCCTATCAGTAAAAAAATTCATGCATTTATTAAGTTTTGACTGAAACTAAGGGAAAATTCTCATAAGGGATGTAGGAGTAATAAACAAAACCATTCCTCCTCCATCAGGAGGGGCCCTGTTTATGGTATTATTTATTCTAAATTCCTGGTTTTGGCTCATATTGTCTAAATTATGTTTCATTATTTATAGTTATATTGTCATGTGGCATTATTCATGTGTATTGTTAAAATAATTCATTATTGTTCAGAAAGTCTGGTCATTAAAAATCTTTGTGTTTGTTCTGAGAATTGCAAGCTAACTTATTTCTTAGCTTAGCTTTATTACAGTAACATTTTTGCTCATGGTGGAATTTGCCCATGCATAAAAAACATAACCTTTTCTCACCAACCCATTTACGTCTATCGGATACAGAAAGTAATAAAAATCTTTCACAGTTTATAATCTTATGATTTCCTTTACAATAATTGCACCTTTCATCTACGCGCTTATCTTCAACCTCTGTTATTGCATGGATTTTACGAGAATTTATTTTCCATGGTGAAGTAGATGAAGCGTGATTAACAGCGACTGCCTTATTATAAAGAAAATCATTAAGATCCCTAAGATCAGCCCTTTTTCCTAACCTAACAACGGTTTCTCCCCATTTTAATTTTATATTAGCATTTAGCTTATTTACGATTTCGTCTATAAGCTGAGGGTTAGTAAAAAACTGATATTCGTCTAGGCCTTCGATCGCTACAGTCAGATTGTATACTTTAGTAGCTAAATCCAAAAGGCTATGCAAATTATCCTCTGCTAATCTAGGAAACCTTTTAACTTCCTCAATAAGGTTATTTATTATAATGATTGGACGACCATATTGTAGCTCTAAAATTTGTATAATTTTATTAACCGAGTTCGGAACACATAATAGGGATCTCACAGATTCTTTTGCCCTACCATTAAGGGCTTTACTAATTCGATGTAAATTTCCCGCCTCAGAAAATTTACATATATTCGTTGAATTACGAAAACTAGTAATAAAATGTCCGAGGGGTCACCGCTAAATGATGGAAGCGCTTTTCCTACAGATTTTCGCGCTAAATAAGTCTCCATAGAAAAATGGGGCTGTTGGCAGGGATTTAAACAAACAGGATTATTAATTGGAGGCTGAGGTTGGGCCGAAATTGTAGGCCGTGGTCGCGGCATTGGGGATGGCTGTCTAGAATTATCAGTAAATTCAGGAGGAATCTCGCGTAATCCTTCTTCCTCATCTATTAGGTAATTGTGTTTGCTTACCCAATCCCTTACTTTGTTTTTGGTAGATTCCCTATAAGGACTAGGAACCGAGGAAGCTTGGCTAATCTTGCTAACTCCAGCAACGCTTCCGGCGGAACTAGCCTTTTCTACCGCTCTCCGCAGTCGCTCCAAACGGTACTCCTCCTCCAACTCCTCCTTCATCCTCGCCAACTCCCGCGCTCGTTTCCTATAACGATAGGCTGCTTCAGCTTCCTCCAGTTGGGACTGTAGTTCTGTTCTTTTAGAGACGTTACTACCGTGCCTCGACGTTACTTCTTCGCCTCGGATTTGTGAAGTCATGTCTTCACCAACAGCTACCTGCGAACCAAAATTATTAGAGCCTCTCTGGCTACTACCAATGTTCATACCTTGGTGCTGTTGGACTTCAACATCGTCTTCATGTCTCCGATTTAATGGGATGTCTCGGCTTCTAAGACGTCTCACCTCTTCATTGTCCATTCTGAATCAATATTATTCAGGCCCGGAGTAACCAAAAATGTTACTGTAAAAATTGGTTTAAGCTAAGAAATGAATGAGCTTGCAATTCTCAGAACAAACACAAAGATTTTTATTACTTTCTGTATCCGATAGACGTAAATGGGTTGGTGAGAAAAGGTTATGTTTTTTATGCATGGGCAAATTCCACCGAGCAGCCAAATGTAGAACAAAGAATCGCTGCGGAGTGGGAGATTGCAAAGCTTCTCACCACTCGTTACTCCATCTTGAAACAGAAGGTAATGCTACTCGCACAGGTTCTAACAGTGTAGTTGCCTACAGCACAGGCAATTCGGCCTCCACGTTATTGAAGATACTCCCAGTTCGTGTAAAGGGTCCCTTGGGTAGTACAGTTGTAACAGCCTTGCTTGACGAAGGTGCTGATTGTACCTTAGTAAACAGCAAGCTGGCAAAGTCTTTAGGGTTAAAGGGGAAAAGGTCTCCTTTATGTATTCAGTGGATACAAGGGGAAACAAGATCGGAAAATGATTCGGAGGAGGTTGATTTGTCAATTGGGGAAATAAATAATAAAAGTAAGGTTTATAACCTTACAGGTGTTCGAACTGTTAATAATTTATCATTGCCAAGACAATAAATTAACCTGAAAAAATTAAAAAATTCGTGGCCTCAAATAAAATATATTCCCCTTAATTTTCGTGAGGAAGCTCCAAAATTATTAATTGGCCAAGACCACTGGAGCATTATAGAAACCTGTAAAAGTCGGCGTAAGTCTTGGAATGGTCTCGGGCTTAGCAAGACAAGATTGGGTTGGGTCGTTCACGGAAGGGCTGACAATCGTACGCAATCGGTCATTTGTCACCCCCTGCATTTATGCCAGGTTCAAAAATCCGACGAAAACTTACAGCAGCTAGTTGCCGAAAATTTCAATATTGATAGCTGTTATGAGATTGAAGATAATTTTAATAAATCTCTATCGATGGACGATAAAAAAGCTATAGCAATTTTGAATAAAACGGCCAAATTCGTAGGTGAACAATGGGAAGTAGGCTTATTATGGAAGTATGAGCAAAATCTGGCGGTCGATAGTCGTGCGAGCGCACTTCGACGGCTTTATTGCGTCGAAAATAAAATGTCTAAAGACGCGAATTTCGCAAAACAGTATAAAAATAAAATGGCAGACTATATTTCGAAAGGTTACGCGCGAAAATTAAACGGAATTGAAAAGGGTCGTCTATCTGGAAGAATATGGTACCTTCCACATCTAGCTGTATTCAATCAGAACAAACCCGGTAAGATACGAGTTGTGTTTGACGCGTCGGCGAAAACAAGTGGCGTCAGTTTAAACGATCAACTGCTCAGAGGGCCTGACCTTTATAACTTAATCCCAGGGATTATATTGCGTTTCCGTAAGGGAAAAATAGCATTTGGGGGAGATATCAGGGATATGTTCCTCAAGATAAGGATAAGGGAAGAGGATCAAATTGCGCAATGATTTTTGTGGCCCGAAGATTCGGATCATGAGCCTGATGAACATGTCATGCAGGTAATGTTGTTCGGCGCTATTTGTTCTCCTTTCCAGGCACAGTTTGTTGGGAACTTAAACGCTAACCGATTTTCCGAATCGTATCCCCAAGCAGTTCAGGCCGTCCACAAGGCACATTACATGGACGACTACCTGGATAGCGTTGATACTGAGGAGGAAGCGATAAAGTTAATCAAAGAAGTAATCTTAGGGGGTTTCGAGATGGTCAGTTGGTGTGAAGGCATAAAAATTTAGACTTCACGGCAATTTAGTGAAAATTAAAATTACAAGAAAATTATCAAGACACGTACTAATAAATCTGGTAGCACTCCGGCATAAGAAAACTAATGTGGACTGTAATTGAATTTTGTTAATACACATGAGAATATATAAAGCAATATAAGTAGAAACGTAATTATAAAGTACAAAAATGGTAGACTTACGGAATTTATCTCCACCTTTCACTGCATCCTGTACAAGATTCTGGTCTGAAAGGAGAACCAGGAATAGGAAATAAAAGGATTTTGGTAGACCAGAGTTACCTGCATTTAGAAACAGTCCTAACTTCGAAACCAGCGTACGAAGATATCCTTTACCAGTGAAAGGAGCCTTAAGAAACGTGTTGACTGCACAAAGGTTCGAAACCAATGTTCGAAACCATCCCTTACCAATGAAAAGATTATTCAAGTACATGTTACGGCAAAATGGCGCTAACAGCACAAGGTTCACCAGCAAGTGTTACACACGACATTTAGCAGCCAAGTGCGTGTACACGTCCGGCCTAATATTACCCCTACCACCAAGGCCTCCTATATTACACTGCCACTTCAAAAATAATTTAAATAAATACCGCACAGTTGGTTTTCCAATTCCACTAACGTTCTTGAATCTTTGAAAATCATATTAAAGAGTGCTAAAGACGTTCATCTAGACCCAAGTAGCATAGAAAAGATCCTTGGGCTCCGTTATATTCCCCAACACGATTGCTTCGTATTTAAATTTGACCGAAAGCGTATTCCTCCCGAAATCATATCTCATGTTAGACGAATCACGAAACGTGAATTTTTAAAAATTTTGATGTCCATTTTTGACCCCTTGGGTTTCTTATCTTGGTGGACCATTAAGGCTAAATTATTACTTCAGGATATTTGGAGATCTAAAATCGATTGGGACGACGAGGTTAGCGAAAAAATCGGAGTGAGATGGGAGGATTGGTTTCAAGAAATTGAAACAGTAGAAAAATTAAAGATAAACAGTAGAACAATAACCACGGTATCAGATGATCCAGAAGATCCTGAGGCTTTGACACCAAACCATTTCCTCCTTGGATCTAGCAATGGCTTGCCTCGATGGGCCCTCAATGATGAGAACTTTGACCTGCGTAAAAGATGGCAGCTAGCACAGCAATTAGCCGACAACTTCCGGCGCAGATGGCTGAAAGAATACCTACCGAGCCTAATAAAGTCATCACGTTGGTTCGGGAAGACTGAAGAGATCGAGATCAATCAGCTGATCTATCTAGCAGAACCCAAAGAGCGACAAGGTGTATAGAAGCCTGGAAGGATTGTGGCGGTGTATCCTGGAGCCGACGGGAGGACGCGAGTCGTGGATGTGAAGACCAGCGAAGGAACCATCAGGCGTCCGGTTACCAAGCTTCTTCCTCTCCTGCCTTCTGGCTTGTAGCTGCCGCTACTAAGGGAGGGAGGATGTTTATGGTATTATTTATTCTAAATTCCTGGTTTTGGCTCATATTGTCTAAATTATGTTTCATTATTTATAGTTATATTGTCATGTGGCATTATTCATGTGTATTGTTAAAATAATTCATTATTGTTCAGAAAGTCTGGTCATTAAAAATCTTTGTGTTTGTTCTGAGAATTGCAAGCTAACTTATTTCTTAGCTTAAACCAATTTTTACAGTAACAGGCCCATTCAAACCACTTAATTCCCATTTTGTTTTTTACATTTTATCACTTTTACAACATATTCCTTGTACAATTCTACTCAAAAATGATCCTATGTATTTTAATTGAGACAATCCATTCTCGAGATGATATAGGAAATTTAAAATCTTTTTTTTATTTATTTTTTTTTTATCATGGGTGTGAACTTTTCTGTTGCTTATTACTTGCCTCTCATTAGTATTTTTCTAAAGTTTCAAAACTGTATAAATTTTTTCTCCTGTTTACTGTTTCCTGACTAATTTGCCTGGACTGCTTTTCTAGCAGTCATATTATCTCCACAAGTTTTCTCAATTAAAACATGCATAGGATCGTGTTTGAGCAGAATTTTACTAGAAATGTTGTCTGTAATAGAGATGTCTTCAAAATAAAAATAGTTTTGTCAATAAAGTGAAAACACTTAAAGTAAATAGTAATTTAGTAGTGTTGAATCTTTTTTATTTATGTATTTTCTTAAAGTCTCAATACTTCATTACTTATTTCCATTATTTTTCCTAATTTGCCTGGAGCATATCATAATGTTTCTCATTCCTGTAGCCTTACATTATATTTTCTTAATATAATTTATGTGCATCTTTACTGCAAATAGGAAACCATCCATTTTCAAATCTTGAATTTTAAGTATGATTATTGAAGTAGGTAAAAAAATTACAAAATTAGTTTAAAAACAGAAATTATAAAACTAAATTTAATTATTCCCACAGGATGCTGTTATGATTGAAAACATGCATGACATACCATATGTGAAATCAAAGGAAATGGGTCCAGAAATAGTGTCAGTTATGACAAGACTGACTACTGAAATAAAGAAAGTTATTCCTCTAATACCTTGTGGAATTCAAGTAATAACAAAATAATGATTTTAATATGACATATATTTATGGCACTTTCCTTGTTTTGTGTTGTCATCAATTTTTCAATGCCAAATAGCATTTATGGTGTTTCAAATATTAATATTACATAACTCTTCAGAAAAATATGTCAAAATAAATATGAAAAGATGCTCTCGTAAAACATTTTTAAAATAATTTAATTTACAAAAAAAAATTTTTTAAGTCACTATTTAATTTTAGATGAATTGTAAATTTGTTTAGCACTTTATTTGGTAATTTGTCAATGAATTGTGAGAAAAAGTAGTAGTTATATATTTGCTATGTTCCTATTTTATTATTTTTAGATTTTAGCAGGAGGCAACAAAGAAGCTTTGTCAGTAGCTAAAGCATGTGACTTGCAGTTTGTCAGGGTAGAGGGATTCGTTTTTAGTCACATAGCAGATGAAGGGTTTATTGATGCTTCAGCTGGTCCTCTTTTGCGATACAGGCGTTCTATTGATGCTGAATCAGTCCTAATTTTTTCAGATATAAAGAAAAAACATAGGTACTCAAAAATAATAGCATTTAGATTATTATGAAAATGAAGTCATATTAAAAAAATAATTAAAATATTACTTATTAAATTGTTTTAGCTCTCATCAAATTACAAACGACATTGACATTGTTGAAACAGCTTTGGCTGCTCAGTTTTTTTTAAGTGATGCAGTTATTCTTTCTGGATCAACCACAGGATCTCCAGTCAATCAAAATGAACTCATCGGTAAAATAGATGCAATGACTTTTAGAAACAGTTATATTTATTTTAAAATGTTATACTTATACTTTTTGAACAGAAACAAAATCTTCAGTCAACATACCAGTGATTGTAGGGTCTGGAGTAACAATTAACAATATGGACTGCTACGTTGGAGCAGATGCATTCATTGTTGGCTCACATTTTAAAAAACATGGAAAGTATGTGAAATCAAAAACTTTAACTATTTATGGATATATTTTTTAGAATAATTATATTTCTAGTTTTATTTCAGGTGGGAAAATGCCATAGTTGAAGACAACGTTAAATTATTTATGGATAAAATAAATAATTTGCGAATAACAACCAAATGAAAATTTTTGTGATTACAAAAAGGAAAATAACTTCTAAAAAATACCACATTCATATTTTCCTATAGAATAGAATAGAATAGAAAAGTCCTTTATTTAAAAAACAAAAAAGTATTTACGAAACTATATACATATCTAAGGACAAATTTTGACATGGCTTACGCCGTCTGCCAGGAGTCCTGAAAATAATAATACATTCATAGAGAATAAAGAAAATATTTACAATCTTAAGAGTATTCAGATAACAATCTTATTGCTTCTTTAACATAAAAGTAAATGTCATTTAGTTTATTTTTGTTAAACAATACTATTAACTCTTCTTTATTGATCAATATTTTTCCAAAATATTTCAACCTGATGTAATTAAAAGTTGTCTTAAATACTTAGTTAAACACTGATTTAGAAGAGTAGTTTAGTTGTGAAAAGTGGTGTTAGTGGTGCATTAACTATATTTTCCTATATAAAATATTCATTATATATGTATCATCATCAAATATATCAAGTTCATCTTTTTTTAATGAATCATCCTAATAATCCTAATTTAACTTTATTTGCACATTCTGTTTCTCCTTTCAAATAATTGCAGTGGGAGTAGTTTCAAGAAATTAGTTTTAACAGTGAAGAACTTAATGTTATAATATTTATTTGATCAAATATTCAAAATAATTCACATCAAAGTGGCAGCATTGTTAGGATATATGCACCAGTGGGAAAAAAATAATAACTATTTTTCAAAATAGTTAATAATAATTTTATTCAATAAATATTTTCTGCCCTTTAAAGTCTGCTATGGGTGGCAAGTCTCCCTCTAGTTTCAGCACTGCTCCTTGTTATCATTATTTTGAGGTGTTGAACAATAGTATTTCACTTCGCTTCACTATTAGATTTTATGTGTTCACCGAAAATAGAGTTGAAATGAATTTCTTGCCACATATCTGGCAGGGGTGGATCCAGCACGAAATAGGCGGGTCATGTCCCCCTTATCTCATAATAGTGTGGCGGACAGTACCGTTTTTTAATAATTATTAACTTCTATTAAGAAGGATTACATTCTAAACAACCTAAAGTGTTATGTTCAGGGCATAGTAACTTCCTAATTGCATTATTAGCTTAAAAAAAAAAAATTGAAAAGTCAAAATATTTGGGTGGGGGTCATGACTCCTGTGAACCCCCACCCTGGATCCGCCCTTAGTATGTGTTAATCCTTTAAAAAAATCATAAGGGTGCTGATCTAGAACATGGTAAAATGTATAAAGTCAGAAAACCATTAGAACTGATACATACGGATGTTTGCTCTGTCAGCCCTTCTACTTGGGATGGGTATAAATATTTTGTAACTTTTATAGATGATTTTTCACACTTTACCACTGTGTATTTATTTAGGGAAATGTCAGAAGTTTTTAATAATTTTAAATCTTATAATAACTACACTTGTAATCACTTCGGACATGGGGTAACAAAGATAATATTAGATAACGGAGGCGAATATATATCTAGAAATTTCAGATCGTTTTGTGATAAGGGCATTGTATTGCAGTATACAGCAGCATATAATCCTGAGAAGAATGGAGTAGCAGAAAGGATGAACCGTACTGTCACAGAGAAAGTTGGAACCTTGACATTAGATTCACAACTTCCAAAAGAGCTCTGGGGTGAATCCCTTTGTTACACTGTTTATGTAACCAACTGAAGTCCCACGACATCCCTTGATGTCACCCCATTTGAAATGTCGGAGGGAAGACGCCCAAATGTATTCAATTTTAGAATATTTGGCATATACCCATATTCCCCAGAAACTCTGAATGAAGTTAAAATTGGTCCGATATGTCCCAGGGGGATGTAGGTTGTGAGATAGTGATGGAAGGAGAGTAATTACAGAAAGAAATGTATTGTTTAGAGAGGAAGCATTTCACAATTTAGAGTCTCCTTGTGTAGTTGATATTGATGTTAATCCAGTCTCAGACCAGAAAGAAAGGGATAATCGTGGTGATCCTGAGAACTCCCCTTTAATTTCTGATAATAATTTGGAATCTATTGAGCCTTATAATTTGGAGCCTTTGAGTTGACAGAATGACTTCAATTTTAATATTTTGCTGGAATGCACTTTAAATAAAATTTCTCATAGGAAAAGACAATCTTTTTATTTTGTATGTACATATATTTCATTAAACTGTTATGTTTTAATAATGCTGTCATACTGATACAAAATTTCTTTATATTAAAAAATAAATAAAAAAGGCACATGCTTATCAAATTGAGTAACTTCTCCTTTTTCGAATTTTCTAAAGCGGAATCTTATAGGAACACTTTATTTTCGATATATATTCAATCAGGTTATTTCTTTTATTCAGTGTTAGTTTTTATTCGCTCACTACACTAATAAGCAATTTTCACTAAGGAATTTTACTTTTGCTGTAAATTTATTTACTTTCACATTATATAGTGATTAAAGGCCATGTTTCCATCAATTCTTCCTTCTTAAGTGAAATTTAATTTGCTTAGAAATCCAGCTGGTTTTGTTTATTTTTATTTTTAATTCATTTCAGAGATGTATTGACCTCATTTAAAAATAAAAATGAAAACTTATTATTTAAACTTTAGCTCAAGTAATTTAAAGAGAACAGCTGAAACTAAAACCATTACAAACCAAACTAATGAACAATAACCTTATGAATGGAGTTTAGCTTGTGCTTCTTGGCTTTCACTAGTCGAATTAATGTTTTCATTCATTAACCAGTCCACCATTAGCAGAAAGGCTATTTACATGTTGTGAAATGCATAAAATTTCTGCCCTTGTCTCTTCAATTATCACACCCTTAAGTTAAAAACGGAAACCTTCATGGAAACCACATAACGTTCTTGATCATACCTGGCGTTCTTTTTGAGTTTTATCAACATCCACATTATATACTTTGCTTTATAATATACCTAGTCTAGCCATAAATTCTGTCACAACTCATGTGATTAGTTTTATCTCTAAGATAAGAAGGGATGGCCTTGGTCTTGCTAAATCCTGCAGGGCTAAAGGTCCCTCTAGCCAGCCAGGTAAATCATGTCAGTCAACTTCCTGTTATTGAGATGGAAGGGTCAAGAAAAGAAAACTGTGCCAGTGTTTTAGCTCTGTTCCAGTGCGGGAAAACTCCGACTGAAATTTTCAAAATTTTAAAACCCTTAGGATTCAGTCGTTATTTTGTTTATCGCACCATCGACAGATACAAGGAGACCGGTGGTACTCAGGACCGGCCTCGAACAGGCCGTCCATGGAGGGGCCGACCACAGCTAAGATAAAAGCAGTGAGGGCACGCATTGCAAGAAATCATCTTCGAAAACAAAAAATCCTAGCCAGGGAGATAAATACATCAGCAAGAACAATGTAAAGAATTATTGGTGAAGACCTTGGTCTAAGGGCCTACTGACGCGCCACTGGTCATCTTCTTACTCCTTCTCTGAAGAAAGGGAGAATAGAAAGAATAAAGCATTGCTCAGCAGTTACGCAGATAACCTGCACAGACAAATTCTTTTCACAGACGAAAAAATTTTTACTGTAGAGGATAAGTTGAATAAACCAAATGATAGGGTTTATGCTACCAGCTCCAAGGAACCAGCCAAAGCCGGAAAGAGGCCACCATCCTTCAAGTGTGATGGTTTGGTGGGGAGTTAGCTGGGAAGGTGTAACGACCCTCCATTTTTGCAATCAAGGAGTAAAAATGAAGGCTAATACATACAAGGAGGATGTGCTGGAGAATATTGTACTTCCCTTGAACAATACCCTTTCAGCTAAGAAGCACTGGATATTGCAGCAGGATTCAGCTCCAGCACATAAAGCAAAAAGTACGCAAGCCTGGTAACGCAAAAATCTCCCTGAATTTATAACTGCTGAACAATGGCCCTCTGGTAGTCCAGACCTCAACCCTCTGGATTACAAACTGTGGTCTGTCTTGGAGGACATGGCCTGCAGAGTGAGACACCCTAACATAGAATCATTGAAGAGGTCCCTGGAAAATGCTGTTACAAATTTCCCCATGAAAAAGGTGCGTGCGTGAATTATAATTTTATAATAGAAGTTTGTATTCGTTATACATTAATATAATGTAATAAACATTTTTATAGCACTCTTGGTTTTTTAAATATTCAAGTTTTTCTTTGAGACAGAATTTATGGCTAGACTAGGTATATTGAATATTGATATTGATTAATTTTTGTTATTTTAAATAGGGAGTTTTCCCCATCCCCATTCATTTGTGCCTCACCTAAAGCATACTATTACCTGACCTGAGGAAAAAATCAAAACCATATCTAGTTTTTAAACTCTAAAAGCATATTATTACCTGAGCTGAGGAAAAAATCAAAACCATATCTAGTTTTTAAACTCTAAAGTCCAACTATGGTAACTATAAGCTCAAAAAACAGGGTGTCACATACGTAGATGGAAATATTTTCAGTTGGTATTTGGGAAGTATTGTTATTAGACATCAAGAGAAACTATTGGCCTTGTTTCGCACAGAAAATTTAACTGTTGTTATTTAGGTGAACCTTTTTGTAGAAGGGAACCATTAACCAAAAATTTACTGTTACAAATTGAAGCAAAGACCTCAATAACCATAACTTGAGAAAATTGCTGTCAAAAAAATTGCCAGAAAAGGTTTTATTGAGTTATTTTTTGCTAGCTATTGGGATAGACTATAATAGACTAGCTCTTCTCAAAAGTGTGTATAACTCATCTTTGTTGAAACTATTTATGGTAAAAATTGGCAACCATTAGTAAATTAATGCAGAAAGGCCTGGCCCTATTGACTTATACTTATATGTCTTGAGAGTTATTTCTGATACCTACATTATCATGTTAAATGCTATTATAAAATATATATATAAAATAAATAAAATATTAAATTATTACATGTGAATACGTACAGTAATATATGTACATCATAATCAAATTTGTGTATGATTCAAGCGATTAGCTTGCAGCTGTTTCTATTTCTTTTCTTCTATTCTTTTTAACTGTATTTATTGCTATCTTAGATGTGTTAAATGATGTATTTATGGAATTAGATAAATTTTATAGATCTACTCTGGACTGACCGTCTCATAGACCATACTATTAATGTTTTGATTAAGCATTAAATGTTATATTCAGTAAAAACAGTTATTCATTAATCCAAAACTATTTAAAGTGGATTAATAAGTAGTTAAATTAAGAACTTTTTTATCCTCCTTGCCTATCATGTTTCCCACTTTTAGAAAAACATGCTTGTTTAATGAAGTTCATTCCCATATTAATTTAGTTATGATTTGTAGCAGAATAAGCTGAGTAGACTCTGATTTAAAATGTGAAATTCATAAAAAATCACTATTTATAAAAAATGTATGTACCAATAAAAAATGGAGGCAAAATATAAAACAACACACATAGCTTCCTCTTTGTAATTTTACACCAGGTAATGACTGAATAGATTGATAATATAGATAGGTACATTAAAATATAAATATGTTATAAGATAGAGATTATATACATAAATAAACAAACCATTTCAACAAAAAAAAATCCAAATTTCTTATTTCACTTTAAAAACCTTAAATACACGAGACACATGAGAATGCCTATTTCACATATAATTATTAATACCAAAATCAATTTGTTGGTTAAGACACCCCTTTTCATGAAGTTGAGTATTTGCCTTGATTGTGAGATAGATTGGTCAATGTCATTTAATCTGTCAGAAGCTCTTATCAATGTTTCCCTTTGCTGGCCAAGTTCATTAATCACCGATGTTCCAATATTCTCTGTCTCTATCGCTACTCTTTCTGATCTCATTAAACTTTGTGAAGTTCTTTCTAAAGCTTCCCTGCCCTCCAAAAGGGCTTCTCTCTGCCTCTGTTCCCACTGATTCATATTTGTCAAAGAAAAAGAAAATGTTTAAACCTTACGTTGTCCGCGTTTTTCCAGTCCTTAAATAAAAAAATAATTAATTTATTAAGAAAGCAAAACTAAAACATTGACAGTAAAACATGAGATCAGTAGGCTGTTGACCTTTAGGGTTACCCAAAGATGTAACCCAACGGTATCCAAAGATGTAGTCTAGTACTAATAGAAATCAATGGTTCTCTTCTCTATGTAGAACGGAGATATGTTAACCAATTACTTCTTATTTATTTATCCCGAAAAAACTAAAAGCCGAGTTTGATTATACGTCATTATCTAATTTTCTTAGGTCCCTGTAAGATTAAAAAAAATTAAAAAAGATTTCTTAATTTTTTTTTTTGGTTTTGAGGAGGAGGGTCGGTAATTTTAAGGCTAAATTTAAGTTTCTCCAAAGTTTGTTAACATATTTTGCTATAAGAGCATGGTTCCGACGAACCTTATCACATTGGGGCAGTTGAACCTTGAATTGAAACTTGCTCAATGCCCTTACAAGCCTTTAATTGGCCCCTTGGTGTTTTGTTTTACAAACGGTTGCCTGAATCTTTTGGGACTCCTAATTAGTAAGTAAAGCATTCTTACCTAAAGCGTCCTTTGTAGGTTTTCAATCTTTTTAACAATAGTAAAAGGTTACTGTTTCCCGATTCGAAAACAGGCAGAAGTATAGTCTTACTACAGGAGAATAACATTCAGCCAGTATTAGAAACTAAAATAAAAAAAAATTGATCTGTAAATTGACAATTTTTTAATTTCAGTCTGCTGGTAGAGTTGAGTACACTAGCAAAGGCTAGCCATGCTCTATTTTACATGTACTCTGTCTTGAACATATTGGAAATTTCCCTAAATCGATTAAATTCATTACAAGCTTGCTATTACTTTTCAGCTACTTCCGCTTAGCAGACATTACCGTTTTAATTATTTTAATTTATTAAAACATTTCTTTGGGAGTCTTTTTGCTGGCATCCATAGGAGAACTTTAAAAGACCTCACAGCTTAGGTGATGAACTCCAGCTTCTAGCCTTACAACATAGTCAGGCGTTGTTCTTGCCCACAGAAAAAGTCTCTTTAAAAATCGAACTTGAGTATTTTCTGTTAGTTCCAAATATCTACCGCCCCAAATCTCCACTCCATACATGAGGACAAATGACATGAGAGACTGGAAAAGATAAATCTTTGTGAACCATGGGTCAGGTTTTCAGATTATTAATGACTCTGTTTATATAGCATTTCCAAGTCTATTTGAACCTTTTCCTAGTCAACTGTAACCTATTCCATCCAAGTCATCTGTAACCCTTTCTAATTCAAACGTAACCCTTTCCAAATCAAGTGTAACCCCTTTCAACTCAATCGTCACCCTTTCTATTTCAATTGTACCCGTTCCATTGTCACCCTTAGACTTTGGTAGAAAAAAATGTGACTCGCGGACCCGGAGACTAACACGGAAGGCGTTGTTAATAAAATCAACTCTCTACTTACTGCCTACCAAAAAGAGTTGAAGAATTAGTTCATCCTCCACTTTCTCCATTTTTTTAAAACTATAAACTAATTACCAATGGTTGCGAAATTAGAATTAGTATGTTCTTCACATTAACGACTCACAAACCATCCTCGCATATATTTGTGTAAAATTGAACTGAACGTATAAACAGAAATATTTCATTCAAGCCAGTTTGTGCAAATGGCTTGAGGGTGTAAATGAACCTTTGTTTTTTTTACTTTCACTTACCTATATATGAAATATATATAAGGGGAAAGTATTGCGATCGCGAAAAAATTCGATTTCCGGTTTTCAACGGAAATACATGTTTTGGGGTCCCCTGAGTCTAAATAACCAAGTCCCACGAGATGGTCAGTGCGTGCGTGCGTGCGTGTGTGTGTGTGCGTGTGTGCGTGTGCGTGCGTGCGTGTGTGTGTGTGCGTGTGTGCGTGTGCGTATGTGTGAGAGTGTGTGTGTGTGTGTGTGTGTTTGTGTGTGTGTGTGTGTGTGTGTGTGTGTGTGTGTGTGTGCGTGCGTGCGTGCGTGCATGCGTGTTTGCGTGCGTGCGTGCGTGCATGCGTGTTTGCGTGCGTGCGTGCGTGCATAAAGGGGGACTTTACTTAATAAATTTTGTATCATTTTAATCAAAAATGGCCTTAACGATTTTGATCAAAATGGGTATTTGATGTATGTATATGCCCGCGATGCGACAGCCAAAATTTCATCAAAATTGGTCCAACGTAGGGGGTACTTTATTTCATAACTTTATGTCCAATTTTTGCCTTTTTTTTTCGATTATCTCAAAAACGGCTTTAATGATTTTGACTATATTCGTCATGTTTAATCAAAATCAAGTCTTCTTTAATATCAGGTGAGCTTTATCATTATTAAAATATTCTGAGGAGGCTAAAATGGGGAAGGCCCTTTTTTGTTTTCCTATAAAGTACCTTTGTATTTGTTTATATGGAGAAATTAACTGTCTCTCGTTTCGCCAAAAAATAAGAAATGGATAAATATGAAATATGAAAAAAATCAAGTAAACATATAGAGGAGAAAAAAAGAAAAATATTTCGTCAACTCATAAAACACGTTGAGCCCAGGCATGCGGAGTACGCCTTACCATTGTTTATAATTAAAGCCGTTTTGTTCATTTAATGAAAATGATTTGTTTCATAGTAACTAAATGAAATTTTCAACAATTAAGTACATAGTGTTCGGTATTTTTATTTTTTATTTCATAATACATAATCCTTTTTTATTTTTCAAATAGAATTTGCCACCTTAACTGTCACAGAGATAGCAATCGCTGGGCCAACAATAGGTTATCAGTGTCATCATGATGGCATTTGTAAGGGATTAGAGTTCCGGGCTCACACTCAGCCAAATAATCTCTTTGACCACCCAAATAGAGGCAATTCTAAACTCCAGACCTTTAAGCCACATGTCCGCTGACCCTGGGGATTATGCTGCGCTCACTCCAGTTCATTTTTTGATTGGTCGACCCATTTCTACCTTACCCCAACAGGATTTAACCGAGTGCGGGGATGGTTCCTTAAAACATTTTCGCTTGATACAGGCATTGCTCCAACATTTTTGGAAACGATGGCATTCAGAATACCTTATTACGCTTCAAGTCAGATCGAAATGGACACACAAAACAAAAAACTTGGCAGTGAACGACCTGGTGGTAGTTGCAGAACCTAACTGTCCACCCCTTACGTGGCCCTTAGGCCGAATAACAGCAGTTTTTCCTGGAGAGTTAAATCTTCCAGAGGTTAAATTTTTGCCTTTTAATCATTCAAGTAATTGAAATTCCTTGTTTTTTCGTGTTTTATGGGTGTTCATGGTTAAGGGTCTGGCCACACATGTCCGCACCGTAGCAATAATACAGGTTATGTTCAGAATATTTTTAATTTAACTTACATATTACCTTTAGTTATGCCTAAAGTGGCCTGTGTCTGACATGTGTGGCTTGAACTTTAGGCATAACTAAAGGTAATATGTAAGTTAAATTAAAAATATTCTGAACATAACCTGTATTATTGCTACGGTGCGGATCCGGTGCGGACATGTGTGGCCAGACCTTAATGCGTAGTTCGTTACAGATTAGTCAATTAACGGTTTCTACATGAGGCTTGCCAGAACTCCGCCATTTTGTCCGCCAAATCCAAGCCTTTTGCCCTTATTTGAATTATTGTAATCGTCGAGGAAGGTTACATTGTGTTATCCTTAATTGCGTATTCCTGATTTTGACGGAACAATTTACCCGGTTTTTGACCTTTTTAATTGATTGTGACTATTTTTATTTGTCACTTGAAGCTAGGTTAGCCGGGTGATTGCTTCTCTACGTCAGTTCAGGCATTTTTTGTTTAATTTTTTTCCCTTTTAATTGGGTATTATACGATCCTTTATTACTTAAATTGTATTTCAAGGGACTTTCCCTGATTGTGAATTTTTGTTTAATTATTGAAATGGCTCCTAAACTAACTTTGGCGAATTTTAATAGAATTTGTCATTTGACAAAATCTGTTTGAATTCTTTGAAGGTCCAAGTAGATCAGTTAGCTAAGTGCTCACCTGTAAGAGTCAAGGGCAGAGCAGAATATCTCAAATCGTCTCTGACTGCCGAAATGAATGAGTTTCTTTTGCAAACGGCACCTTATCGTAATGCAGACCAGTTAAGAGAAGAGCTTACAGAGGAAATTCTCGTAACCTCCATTGAGGCCATCAGAAGTTTAGCAGTTGAGCTACAATGCACAGTGGCTGAATATTTAACTGTTGGTTATCCCTTAGCTTCCTCCACTCTGATAAGTGATTCAGGTTCAATGAACAAATCGAGTTTGATTTTACCCAAAATGAAGCTCAACAAATTTAGTGGCTCTTATTCAGAATTTGACCAATTTTATTCCCGATTTGAAACCTTGGTGGATAATTCCCCTCATTTGTCTGACTGTGAAAAATTCGAATATTTGCTAGGGAACTTGGAAGGGACAGCCTTAGATGTAGTGAAACATTTTCCTTTTAACGCTGATAACTACAAGGCCGCACTTAAGGTTTTGAAAGATAGATTTCCAAACACTCGTAGAGTGGTTAGCCTTCATGATAATTCTATTCTTAATTTAGGCAAAATGGCAAACAATCCATTGTCAATGTTCTTGACCAACATTCTGTTCACTTCCAGTCGTTGAAAAATATAGTCAGCTCGACCGAAAGTCATGTTGAAGGTGTTATTTATGTCCAATTTATTTTATCTAAACTTTCCACTGTAATAAGGGATGAATTTGAAAAGGAGGTCTCTAAGGTAGACATTCCTTCCATCGAAGCATTGCTAGAATTTTTAAACTCATATGTCAAGGCAGCTGAGAATGCCACCTTAAGCTCAAATTCTTGTTTGAGTGCTGACTCTGTCACTTTGAAGGAGGGCGCATTTAAGAGAAGGGGTTCATTCCCTCGTACTAAGCGCAATGTAAATAAATCAATTTCAACCTTGTCGACTTCGCTTGAGAAGTCAAGATGTACCTTTTGTAATTCTAATGATCATTTAATTTCCAAATGTCAAAGCTTTTTAAGTCTCCAACCGAGAGTTAGATATGATGTTATTAAACTAAAGGCGTTGTGTGTGAGATGCTTGACGTCCCACAAGGGTAACTGCCACCCTCCCACAGTTTGTAGCATTTGTTCCAAGGCGCATAACACCTTGTTGCACTTTCCAACTGAATCGATTCCACCAAATAACCCAGACTCTACAAAAAATTTCTCTTCTCCACAAGAAGCGTCAACAGGTTCCTATGTTAGTTGTGCCGCCTCTCGAGGCTTGAATAGGCACAGTACTCATGGCTACTGCACTTGTGGAAATCCAAGTCTCAACATCTCAGTATAGTACCATAGTATCTGGGATAGGGCGAACGCCCACCCAAGTTAAGGGTCAATACATACTTTCAACCTGCACCCTAAGTGGAGAAGTTGTTTTTGCGAACCACACTTTTCTAATATTGCCCAATATTACTCTGGACACCCCTCGTGAGTGTGTTTCACTTGATGTTATTGAAGCAGCTAAGATTTTTGTTCTTGCTGAACCAACATTTCACGTTCCGTCCAAGGTGGATGTCTTACTCGGAGCAGATATTGTGGCCACCTCTCTCCTCGGATCTGTCACTACCCTGGGTAAGGATATGCCGGTGGTTGTGCTTACAGCCTTCGGCTCAGTATTGATGGGAAATGCTCCCACAACCCCTCATTTTTGTGCTGCTACCAATGAAAGTTTTCATGACGTGCCTGGTGCCAGTCACCACATTTCTCTTGTTGGTTTTCTGAATACTTCTTTTGATAATGATTTGATCGACACTTTTAACAAATTTTGGTCTGTAGAGGAACCTCCCAAGGTAAAACAGCTCTCAATGGATGAAAAGAGGTGTGAAGAGTTTTTCATGCAAATTACTACTCGTTTAAATTCAGGGCGATATCAAACCCGACTACCATTCATTGAGAATGGCCAGAAGTTGTTGGGTGATTCCCACAAAACTGCTTGGACACGTTAAAGGGCGTTAGAACGCAAATTCGCTACCAACCCATCCTTTAAAGTTCTCTACAAAGATTTTATGGCCGATTATCTGGCAAGGGTCACATGAAGCTCATCACTGACTCGTCATTTCCTCAATATTATATTCCCCACCATGGGATATACAAAACTCATGGTGATACATCTAAAATAAGAGTGGTGTTTGATGCGAGTGCTGCTACATCCACCTCTCATTCATTAAATTCGGTGTTGCTTAAAGCCCCGAATGCATTAAACTTGTTATATGATGTTTTAACTTTGTTTCGTTTGCGTCAATTTGTTTTTGTTTTTGACATTGAACAAGTGTACCGTCAAATCATGATTCATGAAGATGACATGCCATATCATTGCATCCTATGGCGTGAAGAGCCATCGGAGCCTGTAAAGGTTTACGCCTTAGTTACTGTTACCTAGGCGTAGGTCCAGCCGCCTTTTTGGCCATTGCGACCTTAAAGAAATTAGCGTCAGACGAGCGTTTGAATTTTCCCAATGCAGCAAAAGTTCTTTTGAACAAAATATTTGTTGACATCAGTGCTGGTGGAAACACTCTTAACGACGATTATGTCAACCTTTTAAAATCAGAATACACCATTGATGATGTTTTTCTTTGGACCGATTCTTCCATTGTATTGGACTGGATCCGTATAGAGCCTTATTTGCTCAAAATGTTTGTAGCCAACCGAGTCTCAGAAATTATTGGTTGGACAGAAGTCAAGTCCTGGCGACATGTGCCTGGCATTTTAAACCCTGCCGATATGGCTAGTAGAGGAGTTCCTTGTCCTTCAGAACTCTTATCACCTCTGTGGTTCTCTGGTCCTCCGTTTTTAAAGTTTCCTGCCGAGGAATGGCCTTCCATGCCCCGCGTAGGAAGTTATGCAGAAACTGATCTTGAATATAAGTCTTTTCTTGTCAGTTTAACCATTGCTTCAATTGAAAATATTTTCGAAACTGTTTCTTCATGGTCTAAGGCAGTACGAATTATGACATATATATTGAAATGGCGTTTTCACAAGGAGTTTTTTAATTTTCCATTGGTACATTGGCGTAAGCTCGCCATTAACTATTTAATTAAACACGTTCAAGAAAACTTGTTTAGTTCCGATATTCATGCCATTGTAAATAACAGGCAGCCCCTAATTGCAATTCAAAGGTTGAACCCCTTTTTAGATGAAGCAGGAATTCTCCGCATTAGAGGGCGACTGATCAATTCCACCTATGCAAAACCTCTGTGCCCCGCATTGCTGCCGAAACACCACCATTTGGTGCATCTTTTGATTGTTCATTACCACAATTGGCTCGGACATGCAGGTCCATCTCAAGTGCAGTTTCAACTTTCGTGGAATTATTGGATACTTTCAGCTAGACAAGTCATTAGAAAAATAACCCACCAATGTGTTAGGTGTTTTCGTGTTTCTCCACGACCTGTTTTTCCCTTGATGGGCGATTTGCCTGCAGTGAGAGTGAATCCATCACCACCCTTTTCACACTCCGGAATGGATTATTGTGGCCCATTTTTGATCAAGCCTTACTCGCTTAGAAAGACCCCGACAATTAAGGTTTGCCTGTGCATTTTTGTGTGCATGGCAGTCAAGGCAGTGCACATCGAGGTCGCTCATGATTTGCCGACTGAAGCTTTTCTAGATGTTCTTAAACGTTTCATTGCTAGACGTGGCATCCCTGAACGTTTGTATTCTGACTGTGGAACCAATTTTGTTGGCAGTCGCACCTCACTAGATAGAGAATTGAAACAGCTTCTGAAAGCTAATACAAAGTCTGATTTAATTAAGGAATTTCTCCTAGAAAATTTTGTTCAATTTGAAACAATCGCTCCTCATGCTCCTCATCAGGGCGGTTTATGGGAACGTGCTGTTCGTTCTACAAAATTTCATTTAAAAAGAATGTTTGGCAACCACATGCTCACACTTAGCCAATTAATCTCTTTGACCACCCAAATAGAGGCAATTCTAAACTCCAGACCTTTAAGCCCCATGTCCGCTGACCCTGGGGATTATGCTGC
This sequence comes from Aelia acuminata, assembly GCA_911387785.2. Lineage (NCBI taxonomy): Eukaryota > Metazoa > Arthropoda > Insecta > Hemiptera > Pentatomidae > Aelia > Aelia acuminata. The sequence continues at coordinate 85,763,440 of OU426978.1, read as the reverse complement.
GCTCACTCCAGCTCATTTTTTGATTGGTCGACCCATTTCTACCTTACCCCAACAGGATTTAACCGAGTGCGGGGATGGTTTCTTAAAACATTTTCGCTTGATACAGGCATTGCTCCAACATTTTTGGAAACGATGGCATTCAGAATACCTGATTACGCTTCAAGTCAGATCGAAATGGACACACTTGGCATTGAACAAGTGTACCGTCAAATCATGATTCAAAAACTTGGCAGTGAACGACCTGGTGGTAGTTGCAGAACCTAACTGTCCACCCCTTATGTGGCCCTTAGGCCGAATAACAGCAGTTTTTCCTGGAGCCGATGGAATTGTGAGAAAGGCATCAGTGTCAACCAAGGTGGGAACCTTTACCAGGCCTGCCATAAAACTCTTCCGGTTGCCATTGGCAGCGGAAGATTGATCAACCTTATGATCGCATAAAATTATGTAAATATGTATATATATAAATTTTTTTTTCTCTCTCTCATGAATGAACTAGAGCGTTCATTGCCAGGCAGTGTTCGGTATTTTTATTTTTTATTTCATAATACATAATCCTTTTTTATTTTTCAAACTGAATTTGCCACCTTAACTCACAGAGATAGCTATCGCTGGGCCAACAATAGGTTATCAGTGTCATCATGATGGCATTTGTAAGGGATTAGAGTTCCGGGCTTAGCCATTTTTTTTTTTTGCTCACTTGCTCTCTGAATGTGGAATGGTAAGCAGCCTCATCGTTGTGTGTGTTTCTCATTTAGAGTCCGCCGCCGATGGTTTTTTGGTACCTCTTGGGTGTCAATTTATTTCGATTTTCTGCCTCCTGGGTATGAAATTCATAATTGTTTTGAAGTTTTCTCTTCAATCATCATTGTTTGCCGCTGGCCGCAAAATTCAAGAAGGACGAGCAATAGGTGAAAATTTTCTTTATCCTAGAATCTCCTTTCAATGCCTTTTACCCGATTATCTTCCTTCTTTCACCCTTGCCCGAAATTCAGATTCAGCGTACAGCGCAAGCTGGGTAAGTCGTATTAAAGATTTATTTCATTTTTTTTTATTTTACAGTTCATATCATTGTATTAACTGCTTTTCCGAGCTCACCAGAGCGAAATAATTTTTTTATCCATTTTTTTTTCGTTAGTGATATTGATCAGATTAAGTGTATTTTTCCCCCTTTTTTTATTTTCACTTAAATTATCGTACTCATAGAGAATTATAAAATCAGACGACTTGGAGTATTATGCTTGCATTTCGAATTATCGCAAGTAAGAACTTTTATTTAATAATTTAAAAAAATAGTGTACTTTAGAGAGCAAATAAAAACAAAAATAAGACACGACTGTGGAAAAATATATGATTCTGAGAAATGGCAATTAAAAAAACACGTCAATTTCTAATCTAAGTAAGTTGGTAAGTGAAAGTTGTGTGTTGCGCCCATCGCACCAGATTTTTTTATTTAAAGAATTAAGACTAGTTTACAAACACGTTGAAGAGAGCACACAAGTATTGAAAAATAATATTTTGGGAATAATCATTTTTTATTTATGCCTTTAAATTATAATGAAAAGTTCGGCACACAAACATGGCTCAACTTCCATTTGATTAAGCATGAACTAAGGTATAAAGATGAATAAACACTTGTTAAGAATCTCATTTCGTTTGTGATTTACGGAATTTTCTCCTCAAAATTATTCTTTCGTCCCACTGTGCGCCTGATCACCCTGCAGCTGACCAACTATTATTGCCAACCTGAGAGAAAAGGAGGGGTATTCAAGGGCGGATCCAGGGGGGGGGCAAATGGGGTCATGACACCTCCCCCCAATATTTTTGCTTTTTAATTTTTTTGTATTTTTAAGGGGATAATGCAATTAGGTAGTTACTATGTCCTAAATATAACACTTTGGGTTATTTAGATCGCAGTCCTTCTTAATAAAAGGTAATAATCTCATTAAAAAACGATGTTGTCACCATGGGCGGATCCAGCAGATTGTAGAGGGGGGGGCTGCAGTCCTAAAGGGGGGGGGCTGCAGCTACACAGACCTTCATTTGGATCTGCTAATCAGCTTTTTTACCTCTATGTTACTTTCCCACAACTAAAATTCTACTTGTTCTGCACATTATTTGTTCTTTAAATTGCTTCCTTACAGTAAGGAAAGTCAAATTCTATCTTTAAATGATGAAAAAATTTCCAAAGGGAGGGGCTGCAGCTCCCACAGCCCCCCCCCCCCTGGATCCGCCAATGGCTGTCACCCAAGTGGTTATGAGACAGGGGGGTGATGACCCCCCAAATTTCGTTCTGAATCCGCCGCCGGGGGTATTGTCAGGGAAATGTTGCTGACTCTGGGAATCACGTTCTATTTTATTACCATAAATGGGCTTATTTAGTCGTAATGTATCGTGAGACGGCTTTAATATAGATGCGGTCAAATAAAGCAAAGAAAGTCTCAATCTCCAACCCTAATGTTTGTCAGAGGGTTGGCTGCTGATGTCATCGAGGTCAGCATGAGTCCAGAAGTCTAGTACTTTTTCTCTTCCTAATTTCTTATTTAAGTGAAAAAAACGGTTAAACATAATGAAAATTGTAGCTTCCAATTCAATCTCCGTGTTATTTCTCTGTCAGATGTCGAAATCAAAAACCTGACCGCGGAGAAAGGCTCTGATGTTAGTTAGTTATGTCATCATAGGTAGTTACTAACTGTAACTAATCTTAAACATAAAACCAAAAAAAAAATATTGCAGTATACAACTGATTTGTATAATAATTAAGATATAAAATATATAATTTTTTTTTAAATTAGAGTTTCTTTTTCGTAAGTTAAGTTAATGCTAATTAATGGTAGATTTATTTATTTATAATGGTGATGCCTCACTGCTTTTGGGTAATTTCAGGTTATGTATATAAGTATTTACCTTTAAAGTGGTTATAATTCGTCGGCTGCTTGCTTCCTATGATTCTTAGTCTTAAGTTTAAACTAAGCAGATGATGGCCAAGTATTCTTTGCCCAGTTGTTTCCTTAATTTTATCTTAAAAAATTTACAATTTATTTTGTATGATAATAGATAAACGAGGCTTAGTGTTAATTAATGCTTTAAAATAAGCTTGGTTGACAATTAGGATTTAATAATGGCTTCTCCTTTAAACTCATCCTCGAAATGTAGAAAAAAGGTTTCCAGCCTTGCCCAATTATTGGGAAAAAAAAAACGTTTCAGATGTCTTTCTAATTCTGTGAATGGGAGTATAGAAGTAATATCTAATAGCATTGATAACATGAACACTGTCTACCCTGATGGGAATGTAGAACAATCAGATACCTGTGATAATCCTAACCAAGTTCAGTCATCAGAAATAACAACAAACACTAATGTTTCTTTGTGCTGTGCTCTGACTGAAAGTTCTCAAACACCCATACATCTGTCTAAAACAAAAGATCAGAATGTTCAGATTAAGCAGTGTTTTTTCGAAAGAGTTGGTGGCTCAAAGATATCTGAAACTCCCGAAAATGTGCCTCCAGAGGAACAATCATGTTTATTTAAGCCTAATTCTGACACTAACATCAACATGAAAGAAGTATGTAAACAAAAAAGAAAAGACCATAAGAGATCTTTTAGTTTAAGCAGAAGTCTTTTTAGTTCAGCTGAAAAAAATACTGAAAAAGTTGATAGTAAATCCCCTGAAAGTTCACCAACATTACAGCATAATCATCGTAGATGGATGCTTTCAAGAAGATCAGTGGACAACATTGCTGTTTCTTCAACCAGTTCTTCTCCTACCTCAACTAGAAGCCAACCGGAAGGTAGAAAGAGGAGAAGTAGGCCTTCATCGGTTGTAGTCCTTAGTCGACATGATGGTGAAGTTACAGCCTCTACTGATAGTCTTGCACGGCAGTCCTTACTTGCTGCTCAAGTATTACATCTTATTCCTGCGAATAAAGCGAGAGAGAGGTAAGGATGATTTTTATAAACAGGAATTTGGTTCGCTTTAGATTTAGGTGTATCATATTCTCTGATTTATATCATTTTTGAAAATTCCCATTCTCATTATGAACTAGCTATGTATATAGCTTTTCATTTATGATATTAAATATGTTTGTTCTACCCTTTTTTCTAAATAGTGTGTTTGTTGGAGGTATAGGATCTCTTTCATAATGGCTGGTTTTTTCGAGTTGGAATGAATATGTTTGAAACAATAGAATTATACAAATTTTCAATAAATAAATTTTTTATGGAGTTCACTTTTCACATTTGATATTTTTTTCTTGAATTGAAAATCTTTGAAAATGGCCTTCATTTGTTGATTTTATATTTGTTGGTAGTCCTTTATCTTATCCATTTATGATCATTCATAGTTGAAGTGGTTTAATCATGTTTTAGTTCACTTTTGTTCAAATATCTCTTCTATTATTAATTAAGGTTGTCTTTCAATTTTATTTTTAAGTTTCTATGGAATGGAAGCTGAGAGGTTTGATTACAATTTAAAGTTATAAAGCTACAAAAAAAAGAACTATGAATTAGAATAAGTGATTGTTACTATAGCCTTAACAAGATAATATTCATAATTGTATGTATTAGATGGACAGAAAATGTTTGTTTAGGAATTATCTATGTGGTCGCATAGCCGCAAACTCCCTCCTTGGGAAAGTTGAATTAGAACGTGTATTGCCACAAAGAGAAGTTAGAATATATGTTGCAACTTGGAATATGAATGGTCAGGTTAGTTTTTAATGATGTTCCTACTTACCCTTGCTGTCCATAAAGTAATTTTTCTTATGTTTCTTAAGAGCTTACATTAGGCATGTCCCTGTCACTTTCACATTTTTTTGTGGAGATTGCACATTTCTTCCTTCCAACCATTTTAGATTGTTTTACATTATTCATTTATAAAGAATATTTTAGTGATTCTGCTTATTTTTTTTTTATTATTTTTTTTTTTTATTTTGCTTGTGTTCATGTGTTAACTAGTACTCTTTATAGTTAACGAGGCATTAAAAATTGATATTCTTCAGTTGCTAATTCGTTTTTTAGATTTTTTTTTTTTTTTTTTTGTATGGAAATGGATCAAAGAAATGTTTGTCTTTTAACTGAGCTTGATATGAATTTTTGTAAATTGCATGACTTTTTAATGAACGAAATGTTTATTCCACTCATTTTATTTTAGGCAATGCATTTATTGCATTATTGTGGCCAAGTTTTTATTTCGCCTTTTAACAAATGATGAATATTCTTAATTTTGAATATATTTTTTCTTTTTTGAAAAAAATGTTCCTTTATGTAATTTTATCGTATTGAAATTATAATTAATAATATTCATTTTTTATGATTTTATGTATACTTACTTGCAAGTATGTCTTGTTTATTGGTGATTACAGCTCTTTGGAGTACTGCTCAAAATCAATCAAGATCGCTTATGTCATTTATTATTTATATAATCATTAGTTTTTGTTAATAGTGTAAATGTTCTTAGTCCTTGATTACGTCGAATTTTAGTTTATTTCAATTTTCTTTTTGAATCAGTATATGGGTGATTCTAAAAGTATCAAAGTAATCTTTTCTTATGTTTCTGATTGTTGATGGCATGGTCACATGCTTCTTATCATTGATGTGACTTATTAACATACTTATATTCATAGTTTTTGAGATAATAATTTTCAGAGGAATTAATATCATACAAATACGGTGTAATAACATACAAAAAAATAGATACAAAACAAAGGGAAGGAAAATAAAAGAATAGGATTAAGGGTAAATACCAATAGGAAGCCAAAAAATGTCAGTAACATTGAGGTAGTAAGGCAAGGTTAATGTATGGCAATAATGATTGTTTAATTTAAGATAAAAAACTCAACATGACGATATTTATAAATTCATTAAAAATTGTAATACTTGTGTCTTATTTTATTATAAAAAAACAGCAATAATGTACAGTGAAAAGGTAAGGAAAAATAATATATACAGAAGTGAACACATAAAATAATATTAATTATGGTGGTTTCAATTGTAATGAAGATCGTAAGGTTGTTATGTTATAATTGTTGATGTGTTGTAGTTTATCTGATGATGGGGTGGTATGACTATAAAACGTCTGAAGAAAAAATGTTTTTTCAAGATCTGACAACTTTAAATGAAATATAAAGGAGGATATAATTTTTCAATAAATTCCTAAATAGGAAACTATTAACTAGAAATCTTCCGGTCAATATAAAAACACTTACAAAGAGGAACTAATGTTCTAGGGAGTGACAAAATGGAACAAATGACATCATTATATTGTAACGCACCTGTGGGTTAAAGAATATTTATTGAACAAAAATATACAATTATCAATGCCAACGAATTAATACAACGCAAATATTTGAGCAGGTTACAAAAATGATAACGTTATAGCACACTAATCATATGACTTGAGCTTCACAGTCAAGACACAGACTTAGATTAACTGGCCCAGTCTCTCGCTCCTTATATATATATAAAGCAAAACGTACATTCTGGAAGGTTCCACGTCTTCGTGGAAGGTGGTGGAACGACGTAGATGGACCTCGAACATTCTGGATCCAAACAGTTTGCTCCAACCGCTTAGTTTGTTCCAACAAACGGTCTGGGATTTCAAATCATATGTTTTTTTTTTCAACGATTTAACATTACAATATGTAGTCAAATATTTAAAAAAGTAATACCCCTAATTTTACAGTCTCGTAAAGTCAGTATGATTCTTATATACATTCTTATATTCGTATGTTCTTACCTTAAGATTATAGGTATAAATTCTTAGTTCACCCATCGTTTGAACAAAACAGATTTTCTACAGTCAAACTCCAGGTAGATAATATAATTTTCCTGACTTTTGGAACGGTTCCCTTGAAAAACATAAATTATTATAAGAAATTTATCTGCGAATGTTTAATTGCACGTCTGTCCAAGATAGGCATTTTCCCTCCCTACCTAGATACTAATTTTTTCGTTTTTAGCTATGGAGTGACAGGTCAGGGAAGCACAAATCACCCATTTTTCATCAATTTGGACAGAAGAAGTATAAAAATAACATAAAGGAGGTTATGGCTTTGAAAAGATTCGTGTGTTCTATAAAACTGTAATAAAAATAAAAATTTATTATTTACTAGCATTTTGTTGATGAGGTATAGGGAGTGACTCACCATAAAAATACTATATAGCTTGACATCTCCTCCAGGTCCTGGAAGCAATTGAGTTCAGTAACTCCCAAATGTTCTCAGCACAAATTTTTTATTTCTGAGGGATTGGTGGGTATATACAAAAATAGCTGTGGAGTGACCTTACAACTGTGTGAAAAGGGAAAAATTTTTGCTAGGGGAAAAACTACTTTGCCCTTTAAAGTTCCAGCTCAATTTTATTTTGAATCCTGAATGTTTGCTGATAATAATGGGAGTTGATTTTTTAGGAGTGTTGTGAAGGAAAAGAGTTTAATTGTTTTTCAAAGTACATGACCTCTGCTTTGTGACAGGCTAGGGAGGGACTAAATGAGCGCTTTTATTGATTTTAGTGAATGTTATATTGTCTTCAGTTGCTTGAAAATGAGATAGCTGTGTTCATAATGAATAGGGTAATTATTAGAAAAATATTGTGAAACATCCTTCAGGCTGTTCTAAATTTTTTAAATTGTGACACAAATACCACCATAATTTTAGAATCACCCATATAGTTACTAACAGGTTAGTCACATAAATATTAACTAAAAATTTCACTGAAATAGTTGCATATTTAAAAACCTAGTTATTAATAAAGAAAGTAATATGTTATAATTGCTCTGTTTTATAACTTAGAACTACATAATATAATGTCATGTTGGTGTTACTAATTTTTTTGATAGGCTGGTTACTGTATCATTTTTCATAGGAATGCCAAATAATAATGCTATTTTAGTCGAAATGATTTCTCTTTTGACTTAAAGTATGTATTAAAGTTATTTGAGATCATTTTAACGAAGAACAGCTCGCACTATTGTAGGCAAATGGAATATGAGGATGATACTGATGCAAGTGATGGTGTTGGCAAACGACATTGTCTCATAGCAGATTCTGAAGAGCGATTACAACAGGCAGTGATAGGAGGGGAGGCGGAGTTGGAAAGGGAGGGGATCACTATCAATGTCGGAAAAAGCAAAATAACGCATATAGGCAGGGAGCAGGAAGTTGTTAAAATACGATGCAAAGGGGAAGAAATGGAAATGGTGGAAGACTATACTTAGCTAGGGACAATGAGAAGCAGAAATGGAAGATTGGACCAGGAAATCTCCAATCAAATAAAAAAGGCAAATAGTATGTACTATGAACTCTGTAACACCATAATAGGTAAAAAAGAAGTAGAGAAAAACATTAAAATACACATTTTTAAAGCCGTCTATCTGCCTACCCTATTACATGGAAGTGAAAGTTGGACTATTGTAGAAACACCTTAGTCGATCGACAGCTACTGAAATGAAGTATCTCCGAAGAGTGGTTGGTCGAGCAACGAGAGATCGTATCAGAAATGAGCGTACAAGAGAAGATCTCGCAATTGCTCCCGTGTAAGATACCCTTCAAAAAAGACAACTTCTACGGTTTGGAAACCTCTGCCGGATGGACGAGAACCGTGATCCCCGAAAATTCTTCGAAGCTGTGCCCATAGGGAAATGCCAAAGAGGTCGATCAAGAAGGCAGTGGATTGACCAAATTTCTAGAATTGGCCAAAAGCGACACAAGCTAAATGCGATGAAGGCTTTGGCACGAGATCGAGAGGCTTAGTTTTCACTGTCATTATTTTTTTTATTTTTTTTACTGAAATATTTTCATAATCTAAAAGATAATTCCAAGGGTTTAATTTAATTTTGAACCAATATATTTTATTGGGGCCCGGTGTGGCTGTGCGGTAAAGCGCCGTACTTCCATGCCGGAGCTGCGGGTTCGAGTCCCGCCCTGGGTGGTGCTTTTCTTTCGTAGGAGAAGTATCACCCAGTGCCATGGGTGTTAGTATGGGCAGTATAGGGCTTCACTGGAAGCCTTAAAGTCCCGGAAAAAAAAAAAAAAAAAAAAAAAAAAAAAAATATATATATTTTATTTATAGTGGTCTGTAAATAATATTTATAGGAAGCTGTGAAATAGCTTATGAAGTATTTTTATATCCTAGTACCACTTGAAGGAAATGGCTGGGCAATTAACAGCCATATTCTAGATCCCTTTCCAGATACATGTGAAGTTTGTCCAAACATTTGAGCCAAATCTGTTAAATAGTTCGAGCGTCTATAGCTGCCACTTTCATACACTGATTTTATACTATATTGTGTTTATTAATAACTGATCACATGAAACCATTACAATTTAGCTACAAGTATAATGTGGAACATTAATGAGTGAAAAATTAATATTAATGGATGAATTGAAATGAGCATTAATTGAATTGCTTTCTAAAAGAATTACTAAAATAAATATTAATTTGTTAGCAGGAAATATTCTCTTATGAGAGTAGGAGGATAAATGGAAAATTAATGTATTATGTTCATTGTCAAGTAACTAAAAAATTCTATTCATATTTTTCTTAAGTTGAGCATATTTTCATTTGCTATGAATTATTTGTATATGCAAGCATTTTACATATTTTGTTCCTTTATTCATGATTCTGTTATAATAATCTTGCATGTAGGTGATTTAATTATTCCTCAATTCAGCTAGAAATTATTGTTGTTACAGGCTCCTCCTAATGCGTTAAATGCTTTATTACTGCCTGATTGTATGGATCATGTGCCTGAAATTGTAGTTATTGGAACTCAAGAGAGTTATCCAGATCGTGGTTCTTGGGAAGTCACATTACAGGAAACTCTTGGTCCTTCACATGTACTTTATCATTCATCTGCTCTTGGAACTATTCATTTAGCAGTTTTTTTACGCAGAGATCTTATTTGGTTTTGTTCTGGTAAAAGTCTTATTCATCTATACTGTTTTTCTTGCTAAAATAAAATATAATACATTTTTTTAAATGTATTTTAACTATACATATTTAGTTGTTTAACTAGTTATATTACATTACATATTATTACATTACATTATTACTATGTTACAATTTATTATGCTCTTATGGCTAAATAGATAAATTTTTATTTTTCAATAATGTATTGATTAAAATAAAATGAAAAAACATGTTGTTGTTAAAGATGTACTAAAAATTTATCTGATAATTCTTAATTTTTTAAATGTAATTATCATGTGTATTTAAATTTAATCAAGTCTTTTGTTTGTCAATAGTGGCAGATGAAGCAACTTACAGTGTTAGGCCTGGAACTGCATTCAGAACTAAAGGTGCTGTGGCTGTTTCATTTTATTTATTTGGTTCAACATTTTTGTTTATCACCTGCCATCTAACCGCTCATGAAGAACGAGTGAAAGAAAGACTTCAGGACATAAAGAGAATAATTAAAGCTTTGGAACTTCCTAGTCGCCTACCTATACGGAATTCTTCTACAGGTGGGTGTTGTACTTACAACTTTGTTTTGAGATTCTAGGTTAAAAAAATGTTTATAGTAGAATATTGATAAAATTAGGTGATAGAATAAAAAATATATATATTATAATTTAAGTAAATATAATTTCAAATTAAAATAACTACTGTTCCTTGAAAGATCTTGGGATCAGACATTATAATTTTAATTTCCTGTTGCAGAACAGTAAAAGTATCTTCGTAGGCCTGTAATATGTTTACAAGCTAACTAAGACACATTTACCTGCTTTGGTTTTACTTCTCCATAGAAATCTAACTTAAATAAATTTTCTTCTTGGCTACATCTAATCTTACTTGGGCATTCATTATCTCCAAGCCTTGATTTTGTTGTTAGGATTACAAAACTGGAATGCAATTGATCACTGTCTTTGTTTGAACATTTGATGAATCATCCGCAATATTCGCAGGTGAATCTTATGACTCATGCTCTTTGAAGTTCTTCCTCACTTTCGGATTCAAGAAAAAGATTAGTGGTACCTTTTTTCTTTTGACTTTAGCTTACTTCTCACGAGATTATTGTTCAATCTCTTCCTGGTTTCACATTTCGGTATATACCATAGCTATCCCCTTATTCCTATTCAGTCGTAGGCCTACTGCATTTAGGATAGGCTCGGCTCGAATTTCTTCTGGGCTTACAAAAGAAGTAATACAGGATGTTGTTGCCAGAATTTTAGCTGCACTTGTAATGATGTAGCCTAGTGTTTAGTTCAAAAGCCATATTCAAAGTGCTAATATTATTTTGAGTCATAGCAGACTTTGAACTGGTAGTTTTTGATAAAAGAATTGTCGTGTCAATAATAGCTACTGGCTACTGCGGATCCAAAGGGCTGATGGTAGGAAGTCCACAGTTACAAATACTATAAATATAAATACTAATTAAACGAAATGGGACTATAAATTATCTTCTTAAGTAAAATAATGACATTTTCTCTAAAATGAAACGTTGCAACTTATAAATATTATAATATACATTATAACAACTTATAATATTTGTTATAATGTATATTATAACAACTTATAATATGGGGCCGGGATAGCCGAGCGTGTAGGAGCGCGACCCGTTGTTACACGCTCGAGCCGAACGGCGGCGGTTCGAATCCGCCCTGGGAGGGATAACTTTTATTTCGTGGAGGCCCCACGGAATAAATCTCAACCCTCCCACCATGGTTAGAATAGGTTGGTTACACCTCTAGAGTAACCCCCCGTATGCCACACATGGCCAGGTAGGGGTACCGAACAAAAAAAAAAAAAAAAAAAAAAAAAAAAAAAAAAAAAAAAAAAAAAAAACAACTTATAATATACATTATAAAATATTAAAAGAAATTTAAAAGACATTATCTAATGGATTTAAACAGCATAAATGAATGGGCTGAGTTAAAAAAGTATTGTTATTAATAAATTAATGGATTGTTAATTAAATTTTAAAAATACAATGACATCTATTGACATAATAGGACAGTTAAGTTTCAGATTTGATTAAATTATAACTAAAATTAACTTTCAGACATTTTAAGTTCATTATCAGTGTATCTACTAAATCTATTAGGATGAGTGGGGAACAGTGAGACACCTGTTTTGGGTGTCTCACTTTTCACATTTCACTCATCCCCTAAGGGCCTTGCAGTCTTTCATTACAAATTTTCATTTCCAAAATGAAAAACCATTGGCCGTTTAAAGGTTAATACAAAGAGATTTAGTTGGTGAATAACGGGCATTAAGAAGATCATAAATCTTTTAAAAAAGAGGACACTCTTAATATATTTTTATACTTCCACTTACCATTAAAATTTTGTTAATAAAACTTTTTAAATTATTTTGGAAACTGTTGTTTCATGTCAAAAGTTAGAGTGCTTTTGAAACCATGAGTAATAAAAGAAAAAGTGTCTGAGCCAAGTGTGTTGCATGTATTGGCTTACTGAAAATTCTCTACTGATAATTTATATCAAGGAGGTTAGTTTTTACATATTTTATATATACCATTTGTAGATGTCACAGATAAGTTTGACTATGTAATATGGAGTGGGGATCTAAATTTTCGACTGAGTCGCCCAAGATCAGAAGTTATGGAATGGATTTCTTCCAGAAGTTTTCCGCTTTTGCAGCCTGCGCAATTAACACCTGGAGATCAGCTCACTCAGTCAATTCTCAATGGTTAGTTATTATTATTTATTTTTCTTTTCCTATTTCTCCATATTGGTATTCACTGTTGGGTTAAACCCTCTTATGGAAATCACTTCAGCACATAATAAATTACCGGATATCGATTAAGTTCAATCACTAGGTTATTTGGGTTGGTAATTATGAATATAATATCGATATTGAGGTTACTGGCTCTGATATCGATTTATGACAACATGCTTGATATTGAGATCGGCTTTTGGGTTATCGGAGGTGCTGATTATGAAAATGATATCGATTTTGAGATTCTGTAGTCAGGTATTGATTTATTACAACATGCACTGTATAAACGATATTGTGGTCGGCTTTTGGCTTTGCGAGGTGCTGATCATGAAAATTATATCGATTTTTAGATACCATTGTCAGGTGTCCACAATTATTATGGTATAAATAAATTTGTATTTGTATTAATAAATATAAATATGCCCAACTCTGATTCTTCTACTTCTTCTTTTGCTTCCCCTTTTTGTGCCTTTTTCAGCGTAGGGTAGCTTTTAGCCAGAAATTCTATTCCTTCCTGTTTTTGTAAAGTTTCTGGCTTGTCGGAAATCCTTCCCCCTCGTTCTGCAAAGCCGATCAATGTAATCCAGATATGACATCCTTAGACGCCCTCGAGGTCTTCTACCATCTGGGACATACTCCATGGTTTTAAGAGGATCTCTGTGGTCGTTCATCCTGACAATATGGCCTTACCACTTTAGCTGCCGGGTTTTAAGGAGCTCTTTCCACTTCAAGCTCATGACGGATCCTCTCCTTGTGGGCGTAGTCTCTTCTTGTTTTTCCGGAAATTCTTCGCAGGAACTTCATCTCAGCAGCAGTGATTCTGCTCTCCTGTCGGTCCGTCAGCTCCACACAAGAGAATGGGGAGGTAGTTAGACTTAAATATGTGGATCTTGACATCCTTTCCTTCTCTTTTCCCACAACAGTGTTACATATCTGGTAATAGATTGCATTCGCCTTGTTAACCCTATTTGATATTTCCACATCTACTTTCCCAGACCTGTCTATCACTGTAACGAGGTATGTGAAGTCTGTCACAACTTCCATTTCCTCTCCATTGTAATATATGTGGATATGTTCTTGCTGTCTTCCCACTTGTAGGATCTTACTTTTTGGGGTATTAATTAGCATACCTTTTCTGCAGATTTCTTCATACCATTCTATCACTGCCTGCTGCAATTTTTCCACTGAGTCTGTAATTAATTCGACATCATCTGCATATAAAAGAAATTTGATTACTACTGGTTTAAGATTCCTACTTCCCAGAAATGTCCAGTCTGTTCTCCTTCAGACTGCATGCTTTAATTTTCTTCAAGAAGAGATTAATGTTTTCCCGATGATCCTGATCCAACTTCTTTCCAAATTCTTCCCAGGACTTCTATTTTGCCTTTCTCACTGCCTATTTGTCTTATTTCGAGCCAGTACATTTGTCTGCCATTTCTCTGGAGTTTTGTTCTGCCAGTATTCTTTCCAAGCTATTTTCTTTTCTTTGATCTGCACTCTTTATTCTTCGCTCCACCACGAAGTTCGCTTACCTTTTGTGCAGACCTTCTTCACTCCACATACTGAAATAGCTTGCTGAATACTATTCTTTATCTGGCTCCATAAATTGTCAAGGATTGTATTCGCGTCTATTTCCTGAAGTCTATTCCTCAGCTCCACTTCATATTCAGTTCGCTTCTGAGGGTCCTGTAGCATCTTTACTTCAATTCTCTCATATGTTTTCGCCTTTTGCTTTCGTTCTTTAACCCAACTCTGATTCTAGATTTATAATTAAAGCTCGAAATTCCGTGCAGTAAAAATTTGAAAACGTGCAATGAAAACTTAAAAACGTGCAAAAACATGTATTAAAGACTTTAAAACGTGCAAAAACATGTATTAAAGACTTTAAAACGTGCAAAAACATGTATTAAAGACTTTAAAACGTGCAAAAACATGTATTAAAGACTTTAAAACGTGCAAAAACATGTATTAAAGACTTTAAAACGTGCAAAAACATGTATTAAAGACTTTAAAACGTGCAAAAACATGTATTAAAGACTTTAAAACGTGCAAAAACATGTATTAAAGACTTTAAAACGTGCAAAAACATGCGGTAGAAATTTACTGCTTGAAAATCATGCATTAAATTATTTTTATAAACAAAAAATAGCTACTTCGGAATAAAAATAAGTAACGGAGAGTAAATTGAAATATAAATTCTTTTATTTTTACAAATTATTTTTATAATATTGGTTTTAGTATGCATTTTGGTAAAATAATGATTTTTTTATTAGTAAAGAAAAATTAATTGAGTAAGTTAGAAATTTAACTACAAGTAATCATTTTTCTGTAAAACAGAGCCTACTGCCACTTAAAATTTCTTTCCGATAGGTGGATTGATACTCAGGATTTTCAGTTCAACATTTTTTACTTTGAAAAGCCAACTTACCTACTTGTGGATTTTCATCAGGGCTTCTGAGTCGAGAGTAGGTAATCGATAGAGACAGTTCCTCTGTTCGTCTCTGTATTACTGTGAGAAACAGTCAACTGTAACCACCTATCGGAAAGAATAACAGTTAACTATTTCTCGCCTCTAAAATTTCTTTCAATTTAGAAAAAGATCTCTCTAGAGCAGAGCAATTTTTGTTGTCACTCAGACACTTGGGATCTCCTTTAATAGTGACTGAATTTCTGTAGGCAATCATTAAAAAATTTTAATAGTTGGTATCTAGTATTTTTTTAAAAACATATACGTAAATAATTATTCCTTTTTCGCTCTTGATTGTTTCCAATGATTTTCCAAAGTCCTCAACGATTTTATTTGGTCATATAGAGAAAGATTTATCTCCTCTACTTTTTTAATAGCAACCGGCAAAGCTGCTAAATGGGGTCTAATTAATGCCAAATCAGATTCATGAGTCCAAGGAGGACTCATCAAAATTGTTTTTAATTTGATAATTGATTGTACATTTTAGTTTAATTGAAATACTAATTCTATAACTTCAAAAAAATTTCAGAATACAACAATGCGGCTTCAAGCGCTTGTTCTCCACAATCACTACTTCAAGTGGAAGTGGACAAGCCATTACGCTTTTATATTGGCAAGCGCGATGAGGAGTTTTAAGAAAAGCTTTTTTCCGTTGTTAATCAATTTGTTTACTCTAGGGAATATTTCTCGAATTTTTTCTGCAACCCGGTTAAATCCATGGGCTACGCAAGTCACATGGACCATGTTCCGGTAAAATACCTTATAATGTTGGCCTGCTTTTATCATATACAGGGCAGTGTAAGGTTACTAAAAGTAAAATTTTGTGCTGGAACGTAGCATCCAAAAAATAATCACTCAAACTATTGTTTACAAAACGAGATACGGTTTCGTGATTGGTTTTTTTTAAAACCTTGCATGATATTAAGTAAGGTGTTGGAGAAACAAAATGTAAACAACTGAACCCTTAGTTCTTGGAAATTGGACGTTTGTGTTTGTTTATATCTCCTAAGTTCCCTTTATTTTTTTTACTACAATATTCACATTTATTTTTCAACTATTGTTTGGATGTGAATTTAAGAAAATTAAAATTTTTAATAATCTTTTTTCTTCAAAATATCAAATAATGTAATTACGTGCAATAATACTTCAAAACGTGCAATTTCGTGCAGTATTAAACTTCATTAAAACATCCCATTAGGCTTGATTCGGATAAGTAACTTGAGTTCGCTTTATTCTGACTTACCAATAAAAACATGCAATTGCAAGGGATTCTGAGCTCTATTTATAATTAACATTAGAGAAAGGCTTAACTTGACTTTATTTACTTAGTCCATTATATTTGTTCAATAACTAATATTATTGCAGGTATTGTGAACTTTGTATTCCAGTATTTGGCAGTGGTAAATCTTCTATTCCAGTGAAAAAGTAGTTGAGTTAAATTTAGTCCAAAATGAGTTATGTGGGTAAAAAGAAGCATATAGGTGGTTTCTTTGTGAATAAGTGTGTAAGTCAGGCGCTCATTTGAGATGTAGTTATTATGATATGTTGTAATCGTTCATTACTAACAAGACCTATTCAGTTACAGCTGGACAACATAAGGAGTTTACCTGGGGGCAGAGCTTAAATATGCCTGGCCTACTTCTGCTTTGGCAATAAATTTGGTGTGTCAGGTTATGTTATAAATTATGACAAACAGATAAAGGACATTAAAATCAATACAAGGATACTATATTTCATGAAATAATCATCAATTGCAATATTGATACAAACCATACTAATAAGATATCCAATGCAAACATTTAAAAATGCAATTTTAAATGTTTTGAATAAGAGTACTGTAGAAAATATTATCTACATAAAAGCATCATTATTATAGAAATATTTAGTGGTTAAACCAAGTAAAAACTTTCGTTCAGATATATCAATCATATCAATATTTAAATTAATAAAAAGAAAAAATTGTTTTCTAATAATAAATATTTAATTTTCATAAACTCATAAAAAATTGAAATTTAAAAAAAAATTGTTTAAATCATTTATTTACAAATATAGTCTGAAATAAAATTATGCCCATAATCACAAAATTATAAAGAACAGAATTACACAAAGAGAATTATAAAAAATCTGGTGCGTGCGCGCAACCCACAACTTTCACTTACCAACTTCCTTAGATTAGAAATTAACGCGTTTTGTTAATCGCCACTTCTCAAAGTCACACATTCTTATTTTTGTTTTCATTTGCTCTATAAAAAACACTAATTTCTTTTATTGTCAAGTAAAATTTTTTGCTTGTGATATTTGGGTAATGCAAGCATAATACTCCAAGTCGTCTGATTTTATAATTCTCTATGTACTTGTTGAAAATTTCATTTAGTTACCATGAAACAAATAATTTCCATTAAATGAAAAGAACGGCTTTAATTATGAACAATGGTCTGTCATTAAAGGACTACTACGCCTTTGCAGCATGCGTGGGCTCAACGTGTTTTATGAGTTAACTGAATATTTTTCTTTTTTTCTCCTCTATACGTTTACTTGATTTTATCATATCTCATATTTAGCCATTTCTTATTTTTAGGCGTAACGAGAGACAGTTAATTTCTCCATATAAACAAAAACAAAGGTACTTTATAGGAAACAAAAAAAACAAAAAAACAAAAAAGGCCCCTACCCCATTTAAGCCCCCTCAGAACATTTTAATACTGATAAAGCTTACCTGATATTAAAAAACACTTAATTTTAATTAAACATGACGTGTTTGATGAAAATCGTTAAAGCCGTTTTTGAGATAATTGAAAAAAAAGAAGGTAAAAATCGAAAAAAAAGTTATGAAATAAAGTACCCCCTCCGTTTGACCAATTTTGATGAAATTTTTGCTGTCACATCGCGGGCATATACATACCATAATACCCAATTTCAGGTTCGCACGGTTTATGGTTTTTGAGCTAGTCTGTTCACACATACACAGACCATTTTGCAGGACTTGGTTATTTGGACTCATGGGACCCCAAAACGTGTATTGCCGTTGAAAACCGGAAGTCGAAATTTTTCACGATCGCAATACTTTCCCTTACTATATATTTCATATATAGGTAAGTGAAAGTAAAAAAAAAAAAAAAAAAAAAAAAAAAAACCTGTACCACTACAACCCATGAAGGGTCTTGGGTTCAGTACTATGTAAGGAAGAGCACTGTTTCTTGGTCAGCGGTCGTGCAAAGTGATTTGACCGCGATCACGCTCCACCGCCAGGTTTTTCCCCCTTAATTTTTCAATTAAGGGTACCCACTTTATAGAGGCTGGGTTTGCCCCAGGAGGGTCTCTCGGCCCACGAGACGAACTGTGGCGAATAATAAAGATATCATAAGCCATGTCAGATTCGAACTCGGGACCTTAAGCACAGCAATCCACTGCCTTACCAGTGGGCTACCCCGCTCGCGCGTGAAAGTAAAAAACAAAAAAAAAAAAAAAATTAAATGAAATGAATGGGACAACAACATCTAAACCATTGTAATCTAGTGTCTGTCTTTATTGGTTTCTTTTTAGATCATTGTGAATACAGAAACCAATTTTTCTAGCTTTACTTCAGATTACTTTAGTTGATTTTCCTAGCAATTTCTTTTTAGGAGTCTCGTGACTGCACAAAGGGGTTGACATTTTCTGCTGTTTAGGTCACATAATCGTTTTTTCGCTTTTGTCAAACTAACGAAAACAAAAAAACACTTATATTAACAACAAACATGATGAAATAAAAACAAAACATAAACTAACTACAAAGTAAGGTAGGTACGCCAACTGTTATGTTACAGAGTTATAGAGTGCTCTATGTTATAGAGCCTTTCTATTGGCCACCAATTTGATTTGATGCGATTCCCAGGTACATTACTTATGTTGTCGAGCTATAGTTTTTTGGCCATTATCAGTAACCACTATTATGGCGTTTTTGATCTAATTTCAATGCTCAATAATGGAAACCTGATTTTATACAAATCTTGTTCAAACTTTGAAATTCGTGCCCTGAAAAGTAAGGATATTTGACTTTACAACGTGTTCACTGAGATGACAGAAATTTTGATTTGTGTATTTATTTATTTAATAATCAAAATATAAAAAATAATTTATTTTTATTGGGTACCTCTATTATAAAAATTGACCTTTAATTCACTAAGACTAAAACTTTTTATAAGTCAACACAATTTTGTCTGAAATTCACTAATCACTTCAGACCATCTTAGTACATTAATATCAACCTTGAGAGAAAATTTTGACTTTAACCACAATACATAGGATTAATAGTTAGATTCATGTTTCAGCAAAAATTGTCTCACTTGACTCTATTCTATCATCATATATCAGTCTAATTATGTCAATCAAATCAATAGCCTATCGCGATTCTCTCTACTATTTTGTAAATCTACTAGCTCATTTTATAATCATATGAAACTGTGAATAAGGATTAAAAAATTGCTATCAAAATTTTCTTAAATTAATTACTTATCATAGGCTCTCGGTATGGTTTAGCTAATAGCTTTCCAAGAGCTATATAGAGTACTGATCAAACCCTACATCCCGGGTTTGATCAGTACTCTATATAACTTTTTTGGGTTTAGATAAAAATAGTTACTTACTTTTCAAAATATAAAAAAAAAAAAAACTTAGTGCCGAATTAACTTCTACCCCATATGGGTATATAATATGAAATGATAAGTGAAGTAAGAGTACTATGTGCTGCAGTACTGAAAGTATATTTTTTTCAAAAGTAGGCACTACTTATGTTTCAATGGGGTGGCTCCTAATTACAAAGAGAACTGTTGATCCACATAAGTACCAAAACTCTACTTGGTGTCCTTTTCTGTGAAGGATGTAATGAAGAAATTCACCTAAGTGCTAAGTGCACTGCCAAGTTCCTTCTCGCAAAAGGAAAAGCTCCTACTAATATTGTTGCAGGGATATAAACTGTTTATGTTATAGATGCTTTGAACCAAATGAATGTGTTGAATTGCTGTTATGAGTTTAATGAAGAAATCACGAATATTCATTACAAGCAAAGGAGTGGAAGACTGTGATTAACAGTGGATGAAATGCTTGATATTTCCTTCCACGAATTTCCATATTTTACAAAATTCCTCTGTTACATGAAATAATTTCAGAAATGCTGGGATATCAAAAATTGTGCCCAAGATTTGTCCTTAAAAAACTAACTAGGGGGTTCCGAATTCAATCAGGTAACTGTAATCCACAAGTTCCTTGAGCAATATGAATTGGAAGTTAAGGAATTTTTTTAGTTTTATTATGACTGGGAATTTCAAACATGGCTGGTTCTCTACACCCCTGATAAAGTCCCTCTCTGAAATTTAATTCAAAACAATTTTGGTCAGGATAATCATGGCATCCTTTTTTTAGGACTGAAAAGTGATCATTTGGATCAGTTCTTTTCATCTCGGAAAGACAATTTCTGCAGCACCGTACCGTGAGACCCTATAAAAACGTGAGATCAATTCAAAAAGAACAGGGGGGATTTTGACTAAGATTATGTGTTTGGGCTGGGATAGCCGATCACGGAATGAATCTCTACCTTCCCAACATGGTCTGAGTAGGTTGATTACTTCTCTGTTACAACTCTATAGAAAACCCATCCGATTTTTTTCTTATCAGTTTTTATTGGTGTCAATGTAAAATAATTGCTCCAGTGTCTTTGTCATTAGAGCATAGAAGAGATGCTTTTAATGCCTTGTGTTCCTCCATACGGAGTAGGTAAATTTACCTACTATGAAACGGGCAGTAACATCAGCAACATAATATCATGGAATGTGATATTTCATGTAGGCCCTCCGACAGTTTCTCTTGCATTCACTAAAAGTTTAAGCTTTTAAACTTGTGCAAGCTGTTTGTTAATCTGACATCTCTGACCCGATCTACATCGAAAAAACTTTAATACTTACGTTTTCATCATTATTCAATTTTTTACAATCCTGTAGGTGGGGTCAAACAAGTCTAAAATTCCGCATTGAAAGTGTTAAAGCATTGGGGTAGGATAGCTGTGAAGAAACCTGTTTTCAACTTATTATTATTGTTCAATCATATCTAGTATTTGTTATATATTAGTTGTATGTTTATTAATTTAGTCAGTTATTATGTGCAAAAAGTACAAAATCAATATCAGATGTTCATAAAAGCTATAAGTATCTCAATTTTTATCATCATTTTTCATTGTTGTTGTGATACTGAGATTTGAATTACATTTTTCCACGGAACCGGAGCATAAGATTCAAGTTTCCCTTTTGAAAATTCATCTCAGAAAGTGAGTTTGATCCTTTCCACATTGGAATCCAAACCTGGACAAAGTCAGTTTTGATATCTAGCGTCCAGAGGCTCATTGAGAAGTCAAGCTGACAGGTAGTGACCCTTGCAAACCGCTGATACATTTTCACTATAGCATATATTTTTTAAGTGTAACTGAAGGAAAGGTATAATAGTTAGGTTATCTCCTCTGATTAAAATATATCTAAGAGCATTGGGGTCTTATTATATGGATATCTATATATCTTCATTACTACAGAGAAAATTTTATTTAAGATTATTATTGTACCATGCACGGTTATGATTTTTTCTCATGATATCCTGATTGGCCATTTTCTTTGTAGATATTTTTGGTCCTTCCATACATTTTTACTCTGATTTTTTATAGCTTCATTTGGCATTTGGACTTTTCTTTCAAATCTTTCATTAATTTGAGATTACTTGAGATTTTTCTGGATTTTAGTTCCTTTGAGAATGTAAAGAAAGCTGTCTGTGCTTTTTGTTATATCTATACATATATACTTCTGTCCATTAACAATTTATTCTCAAAGCATTTTCTAGAGTGAATATGATAGACTCCATCATTATGAGATCTTCCATTGTTCAATAGAGAGGTAATTAATAGTTATTAATTAAAATTAATATCTGATATTGGCAATTGATCCTTATTAATCTCTTGCAAATTAATTTTTATCTTTCGTGAATTTGAATCATTTGAGGGACAAAGTTGCGTCTGGTTGACAAGTCCTCTGGTTTTTAAGACCTTTTATTTTTCGCAATTTTTGTGTTTCTTTCAAGAGCTACCCATGTTTCCTTTTAAATATATTTGTTAAAATTCAAAGTTATGCTTTGCAGAGATGTATAGATTTACTTATCTGCAGGTACAATATTTATGAGATAATAAAAATAAAAATATCTATTCAGGTAGTGCATTACGTGGATTCGAAGAAGGTCCGCTTACATTTCCACCTTCCTATAAATATGATCCTGGAACCCAAATATATGATACTTCAAGCAAGCAGCGAACACCGTCTTATACTGATAGAATATTATATAAATCTAGAAGAAAGGATGAAGGAATAGAATGCTTAGCCTACAGCTCAGTGCAGTCTGTGTGCACCTCAGATCATAAACCTGTTTGGGGTTTATATAAAGTCTCCATTCGACCTGGGATTGATACGTAAGTTTTATTATTATTATTTTATTATTTATGATTTTCAATGTGATATTTTTATTTATGATGTTTACTCTTCGTGTTTATATTAATTTTTATATTTAATGCTTTATATCTTATTATACAATTACTCTACCTATCAATGATAGCGTTCATTGGACTTAAAAACATGTACGGGATTGTTACGATTTGTTATTTTTCTGTTTTACTATATCTCAGGTATATTAATTAAATTAAGCTCTATAGTTTTGAAAGAAGAATTCACTGAGTATTGTAATCATTGTGGAATATCACTCCTCCTTGGCTTATACCAGGTGTGTAAATATGAAACCAGACTTCGCCAATGATAGGAGGTAGCAGTCAATATAATCTTCTAACTAATCCGTTAGTGGTGTTACCTGCTTTTCTTTACATGTGATAAAGAGTTCGAATTGATACCAATATCAGTTTCATACTACAACCCTGTGTTTAATGGTGTTGAACTTGTCGACTTTTGTGCCAACAAATTACGATTTGTGGACAGTATTGATTTTCTGTTTCTATCTGAAAAAAACTGATGCAGAATCACATAGGTGCTTGTTGAAGCTTATGGGGAGCATGCCTTAGGCAAATCTCAATGTTTCGATTGGTTAAAAAAATTTAAAGATGGTGATTTCGATGTCAGAAACAAAGATCGTGGAAAATCTAAAAAAATTTCGAAGTCACTGATTTCGAAGCTTTGTTGGACGAGGATGTATCTCAATAAAAGCAGCAACAACTTGCTTGATCAATTACATGTGACAGTGAAAGCCATGGGAAAGATCCAGAAGGTTGGAAAATGGGTACCTCATCAACTGAATGACAGGCAGCAGGAAGCTCGAATCCTATGTAACTCCAGTGAACTATCATCGGAAGGAAGATAATGCTCTGTGTTTGGTGGGATCACATAGGTGTTATCCACTATGAGCTGCTTAAACCTGGGAAACCTGTTAATACGGCAGATACCGCTACATACAACAGATGATCAATTTGAATCAAGCTTTGCACCAAAAACGTCCCAAATATCAAGAAAGGACACACAAAGTGATCTTGGTCCATGACAATGCCCCATCACAATCGGCTAAACGGACCAAGGAAACAATCCAAGCGTTTGGTTGTGAAATTATTACTCACCAGATTTGGCCCAATCTGATTACCACCTATGTGCATCAATGGGACATGCACTAGCTGAACAGCACTTTATTTCTTATGAAGATGTACGAAATTGGCTAAGTGATTGGTTTGACTCAAAAGAGGAAGAATTCTCAGACGGAGAATCCACAAATTGCCTGAGAGATGGGAAAAATGCATAGATAGCAAGGGACAGTACTTCAAATAAAATAGTATGTATCGTTTTTACACAATAAACTCTTGTTTTCTGTTAGAAAAATTCAGGTTTCATATTTTCATACCTGCTAAAGTCTTGTCAAATATATTGTTTGAAAAGCTTCAACCATATGCTTGGAGAGAGATTGTCAAATATGAGTCCAGATTCCTTGGGGGGCACTCCACCAAAAACAAATTGTTTTCTCTGAAGATGAAGCTCGACAAGAGCAATGTGTTAAAAATATTTACACCCAACCTCTTTATTGACTTCAAGAGGCCATATGGCTCAATAGGTCTGGGTCTGAGTTGTGAAGTAGTTGTTGAAAAAGTTTTTTATTTCCTCTGTTAGCCCTTTGTTTTTTAAAAATATTTCCTTTGTTTTTTACCCCATCTTATACTATATATGTTATTTTTCATATAATCTTTAATGCTAATTTTGTCTATTAATGATTTTAAAAATATATGTCTATATTTCAATAAGTGGTTTTTCAGTGTTTATTATTGTATTGTAAATCACGATGGCTTTTCCTCAAAAAGACAAGCTTTAAAGATGTATTTTTTCTGAGGAAAGCCAAGTGACCGAGTAAAGCAGAGAAAATTTACATTAGCTAGCCTTTTTTTATTGTGTTCCACTTAAAATTTGACAAGAATTTTGTTATTCCACTCCATGAGGTTCGGGTGTTGTAAAAAATTGGATAAATTAGAAAAATCCAATTCTCTTACTAAGTTAGTTCAATTTATGTTTCTGTTGCGTACAGGATACCATTAAATGCTGGTTTGTTTTCTCGTGAGGTTTATTTGGAGGCAATAAAAAGAAGGGCTGCTGCAATGGATCAGCACACAGATGCTTCAACAGTCTGCTCACTGCAGTAGTACCTCTTTTCATCAAATTTAATTGTGAACATTATTAAAATGTAATTTATTGTGATTGAATTCCAATATTTGAAATTTGGAAAAATCTTGATTGATTATTTATTTAATGTTCATAAAATCCTTCTTCTTGGAGTAGTTATAGGTAAAGATTGATTAACATTTTTTTTAGTTTAAAATTGAAAAAATAATTGTAATGAATTTTAATTTTTTACTGGAAAGTCATGAATGATTAAAAACGTTTCTATTTAAAATTAAATTATTATTATTATTATTATATATAAAATTAGTGTTGTATATGAAATTATTTTATCGAATTACTTGCTAGTCAAATTTTAGCTTTAAGAATCTCTCTCCAAAAATGCATCATTAGTACTTCATTTTTACAAAATTTAATATTTTCATAAGTAAATATGCTTGAATGAAATAAATATAATGGTATTTTTTAAAAATTATAATGGGTACTACCTAATATTTGTTATTTATTGGCAAAATGGATTGTTAAATTTTATTATTGAATGAATATTTTACGTTTATAATAACTTTTAAATTTTAGACGTTGGTATATCCATTGTTGCAGATTAATTATGAAAATTGTATATTTACCATAATAGTCATAAGACAATCATTTTATTATATTTTTATAACCACAATTTATGAATCAGAGAAACATCTATAATTATATTGACATTTGTGGTTCATAACTTCATCAGCTCTTCATCCCTCTGCCATTAAAGTCAAAAGATACTTCATAAGCATTCCAAATTCACTAAAGTTTTATCGTGTAAGAAAGGTAAAGACAAAAATGGCACCTTAGTATATTGTCATATAAATAAGCTTTTTATATCCTGATAATTTAATGGTATTTTGTTAAAGTTTCACATGTAATTTATTAACTATGGTGTGCCTTTAATGAATAACTGGCTATTCATTGTTATATATAATCCATTTTGAAGTTTGATTTACACTACACTGAACAGTGGACAGAACAGCTATTTACTCAAACTCAAACAGATACTTTGTTTGTTTATCCTCCTGGTTTGGTGATAGCTATAGTGTCGCTTTTGGGTTAGTTTAGTGGAAGTCATGGTCTTCTTTTATGATAAAATGTTTATTAAAATTAGCCAAGTGTGATTAACCTCAATTTTTTTAATGCAGTTTACATTGATAATAGGGGAAATCCCATAGTAGGCCCTATTATGGGATACTTTTTTTTAATATTTAATTGCTTGGCTCTAAATTGCTTAGACGATCCAAAAAATGTTATACATTTAGCAGTAGTAGTAGATCTCATCAAAAATGAAAGACATCCCATGTCTCCTTTTTGAAATTTGTAATCATGGTTAATGTGAGGTAAGTAAAGTTTGTACTTTTTGAAAGTAGGTTCTAAATATGGGATAGGGGGGTGTCCTAATAGGGGATACATATCCCATATTAGGAACCATGATATAAAATGAAATACATAAAGGAAAATATGTTTATTATACAGAAGATATTCATATATATATATATCAAATATTCAAATTTTGATAAGACCTTTATTTGACAGATTTTTCGCAAAATACAAAGAAATTTTGTGGATTATGAGTTCAACACTCATTCATGGCTGGACACTCCACAGTAGGAACATTTGACTTAAGTTTCTTAATTTTCTAAATTTGTATCACAAAAAATACACGTTTCTAAAAACTCAGTTTTTAAAGTAATATTTCATTTTAATCTATTAATAACTTTTTTTATTTCAGTGATAAAAAGGTCCATAGGAAGTAATGGGTATCCCATATTAGGTGATGTGGCTTTTTTTTTTTTTTTTTTTTTTTTTTTTTTTTTTTTTTTTTTTTTTTTTTTTTTTTTTTTTTTTAGAGGTTATTGTCCTTCAGTATGTAATAAAAAAAATAAATAAAAAAAAAAGCAGTTAGCAAATATTGTTATGAATTGTTTAACATTTAAGATAAAATAATGATTAGGGGAATTCGACTTATCTTGAGGCCTAAAATATCAGGTCAAAATCATCACGAAAAAAGTTTTTGAACCCTAAAACAACACTTCATTTAAAATAATCCAACAGGATGAGAATGTATAAAAATGTGACAAGGTTATGTGCCAATGCGACATTAATCTTCAATTTTATGGAATAAAAGCGAGGTTGCTGTACAAACTATATCCAGAAACTACATATCCCATGTTAGGCAAACATCCCATAATGGGGCACTTTCCCCTAACTTTAGGCAAAAGTCACTATTTCAACATCTGCCATCTTTGTTCGCTGAACTACTCAATTCCCTGTATATGCCCTGTTTGTTGTTTGGCTTCTTCGAGGGATTATCTTTTCTGTCCACTATTCAGTGCAGTATTAATTCACTTAAACAATAATTTATCAAAGCTGTAGTACTATGTTGATTCATTCTATTTAACTGCACAATAAGTAATAATTCATTTAACTTGAGAGAAGATTTATGATTCTGATGTCTAAATGAGTTTTTGATTTTAGATTAAATTATTTGATCCCTTTTAAATCTGAACAACTAATAATTGACAACATACAGCTAACATATTTTACTCCACTAGGAAATTTGTAATCAAGGTAAATTTAATTTTCCTAGTCACCAGTTATTTATATATAGCATCATCCTTCTATAGAATATTTGACCCATATTGAGATGAGTTAATGACATCGTTTTTCCGAGTTGATAAAAATTGTATTGATAGAAATTTTGAACTAGCAGTGACAATGTACCATTAAATTCAAGTATCTATCAATATCTAATTCAAGTGAACCTTATATTCATGAGATAATAAATATCTGTATTATTTATATAAAAATTCATCTTTACCCCACATAGAAATTTTATCTATTTTGTCAATGCATGAGTTGAAAATGCTATTTGCTAGTTGTGCAAGGCTACTCAGTTTTCAGATTTTCATAGCTTATATAAATTTCAAGTTTCTTCTATTAATTGTTAATTAAGTTCCTAATTTTCATCATATTTATTTTCAATTATCTTATACAGCTACATAAATCCAAAAGAGAACTTCCCTTTCAAACAGCTTAGTCTCAGAGGTTAGTTGTTAAAGCTTCAGATCCACAGTGATTAGCAATTTAATTATAGGGCCAGAAGGAAAAAGAAAAAAAAAAAATCTTTAAATAGCATATTTTTACTTATAGTAATTATATTTTTAGTATCCAGAAATGAGCAGTTCACTTTAATAAATTAAATTGTTTTAACTTTAATGTTTGGTAATGGCTTGTTTTCTTATTTTGGCTAATTATATTACCTACAGCTTTGATAAATTAATTTTAAATAATTTTATAAAATTGATTTTAGCATACATTAGTCTTTCTACATCAGTATGGAATCATTTAAGTACTACTGCCTTATGATAAGTTTCATCTTATTTACTATTTCTTGTCTGTGATTTTGAACTTGGTCTTGTGATGAAACTTCCTTGCATAAAAACATATTCCGTAACATAGTGATTCAATGATTTTTATATTGAAAAAATATATGTTTTTTAATTTTTAAGTTTTTTTCTTTTTTTATAAGTATGTGTAGTTTTATATTTCTCAACATTGAATAACATTTTTTTTTTCCTTGATTAAATTATATTACATTAAAATTTTATCTCAGGTCGATTGATAACTAATATCCAGGACCAATCTATGTAGGATTTAGAAAACTAATTCTAATCATTTGAAAATGGACCAAACTTAAACTTATAGGTAATAAAATTAAACAGAATAATTTCATCATATTGGTTGGCGGGATTATTTATCATTGAAACAATTTAAGCTGAAATACATCTTACTAATTTTAGAGTAACTTCAAAAATCCTGATCCATTAGTAACAATAATTGTAGTTGTGTCTCTATGCCATTACAGTTGTCAAGAGTAATATGGGAAACCATAAAACGATGCTCACAGCTCTCCTTCTATATTTTTTTTATAACAATCTAATTTAGTCTATTATCTATTGTATATCTTAGCACTGATTTATAACGGGCATTAACTTTGTGTTGAATAATATTATGAGCATGCTGAGTATATAAAGTGGATATTAATTATATATTGTAACTATTTCACCCCACTTTGCTATTTTCTTCTATTAATATCGTTTTATTTTTAATTATGTTGGTCTACACATTGCTTTTTGCTGTTGAATTGATAAGGTGGCATTTAAGCTCACTTAAATTAATATTTCATAATAATTGATATTAAATTTTATAATTTAATTCAGCATTTCTTAACTTAAAATATTGACTAAAATCTTATTTTCATATTTTGTGGGGGAAGTTTTATTAAAATAAGTAAACTATTCCTAAAAAAGATTATTTTTCAAAGAAAAATATAAGAGCATGTAAACATGCTTCAAGGAAAGTTTTTTTTAAGGTTACATTTTATTCGAGTTTCTCTAAAAAGTTCTTTTTGAAAATATTTTTTGCTGTAAATTTAAATTCAAATAGATTCTTATTGCCATCAATTCTACAAAAAACCTCTCATCTGATCATTATTGTTATTTTTTTATTTATAATAAATTTTAATTATATTTTATATGCATTATCCACTTTTATTGATATTTCCACAGCACAGAGATAAAAAAGCATCAACATTATATTGAACTAGTAACTGTGAGAATAACTACTTTTCATAGCATAAAAAGAAAA
Source organism: Aelia acuminata (assembly GCA_911387785.2). NCBI lineage: Eukaryota > Metazoa > Arthropoda > Insecta > Hemiptera > Pentatomidae > Aelia > Aelia acuminata. Next base: position 85,733,950 of record OU426978.1, on the reverse strand, counting down.
CTTTATGAATTACTTTTGACTTTCCAAATAATCCCTTTTTTAGGCCTATTGTTTTTATAAGATTTTATCCCATCCATTTTTTTATCACATCCATCACTTAAAAATGTAGTAGTGTTATTTCCTCAAGACTTCTTTCCTGTAATTATTATTATCTTCAGTTATTTAATTATAAGTTAGTCAAAAACCTCTTTTACATTTATTTCTAGTATTAAACTAGTCATGAAACTTAGAGATAGGAACTACTAGTTGCATTGACTCTAGTAAGCTGAGAACTTGATGGTTGTAATTCTTTCTTGTCAATGATAAGTGATTGTTATTTGTTTCATTATGGCAATGTATGATTGTTTTAAATGAAACAATGTGATGACTTTGATTTAATCTGAAGAATATGTTGTAAATCATAAAATATATATCTTAATAGAGAGTCTAACATAATGACAGATCTTTTTTCTTCATAAACATATATATTACAGCATTAAGATGCCTTTGGTCTTTGTCTGTGATTTAATCATTACATTTAGCAATACTGATCCTGAAGATAGTAAATATTATTTTATAGGTGGCCTAGTAAGGAATGTTTTTAAATTTTTTAATTAAAAACAAATTAAGATTATCATTTCAATCATATTAATTTGATTGATTACCTTTAAAATATAAATTTTAAACTTGTCTATGTTTCATTTTGTGTATACAAATATCATTATTAAATATATTTTCCCAATCTCAAACTGCATTTTTTTAGTCCCAACATATCATTAAATTTAAGTGTAACTATATTCATATACCAAAATTATTTTGTTTAAAATACTATTAGGAAAAATGGTCTTTGATGAGAATCTATTGTTACCGAACTTAAGCTTTGTCCAGAAAACCACCAGTTGCTCTTCTGTTTTGCTCTAGTGCCTCCAGCTATATTTTCAGTAATTCAGAGTAATTTTCAAATTGTTTAATGTGAGGTGTGAAAACCACACTGATGATCAGGATTTATTTCTTGTTTTGTTTCTGTACAATTAAGAATTATATGAGTCACTGATAAATCATATCAATATGTGAATATGTCCTGGCACACAGTTGTTTCTTATTGTAAAGAAAATTAGGGCTTTCTTCGGGTTTTGCTGGAGATCAACTGTTGTTAATAGAAGGTATAATTTCTGAAATGGAAACTGTAACAAAATGCTCTATATATCCGTATCAATTTTGTAGGAAATGAGCTTAGTGGTCTTTGTACTTTGTTGGCTCATCTAAGAAACCAAATAAAGGAATCCTTTTGGGGTAATAAATAGTCAGGAGTTTGTGGCAGACATTTTTTTGATTAAACTAGCCTACGTTTTGACCCAAACATGATGGTTATCATCAGAACTTGAATAAAATAAATTTATGAGTAAAATACAAGTTAGCTATGAGTAAAGGAAAAAAGAAAAGAAATAGATATACAATTTCTTCCCACCTTCATTTAGAATAAGATTCATTACAGGTAATAAGAATACAAAAAATAATAGAAAAAATCTGGTGCGATATGCGCAACAAACAACTTTCATTAACCATCTTAATTAGAGTAGGAAACCAAGTTATATGTAATATGAAAACCCCTTTTAGCATATTCACAGAAAATACCTTTATTCACCTCTTTTTGTTTGTCCCCATAAGGTATAGAATATTATATTAATTAGAAACTTGAAAGTCCTTAGTATTTTTCTATTCATTATTATTTATTTCTTTTTTTAAGGGGCCTGAGAAATCCTAATTTCATTGATAGTCGATTTTTTTACCACTTTTTGTAAAAATATCATTAAGGGGGATCGATAGTTGGGGTGTTTAAGGGACGCAGTTAATAAAAAATTAATTTCCAAATTTTTATCTCTTACGCTTTTCGAGAAACTGAAAAGATTACTGTTCCACTGAAACAACCTTCATTTAGAAACCTATTAAAGTTTGAAACCAAAATTATAATTCTTAAAAATTATCTTATATCATGTTTTTCACATATGATGGACTGCTTTAAACAATTTGAGCATCACATAGTTTTTTAGGCATTTACTCTTTAAAGAACAAGCATCTCATGAGAGTAAAGTGATCAGTTTGAGAGGTCAAAAAGATAAAGAAAAAAAGAAATTGGGAAAAATGCAAAAAATTAATTTAACTTTTATATTAATTTAATCATTTTTGTGGGTAACCTCCTTATTTTTAATTTTATATAATTTTTAAATATTTTATTTTTGAAGAGAAAAGATTGGGCTCAGCCGGGAGTCGAACCCGGGTCTCCCGCATGACATGCACGGTACGCTAACCACTGAGCAGTAGCGCTACTGAGCTTGGCTCCAAGCAGAGCCAATCCTTCCTCTTCATTGATACCTCTCCCCCGATCTCGCAAATTTTGCGGGTTCAACTCCCGGCTGAGCCCAATCTTTTCTCTTCAAAAATAAAATATTTAATAATTTAACTTTGGTTTCTTTAATATAATTTTGATTAGAGTAGTAAACAATATAGTGCTTTATTTTATTTGTTGTTATAGTAGGTACGTATTTAATGGAATACAATTTGTTACATTGTTACTTTCATAAAATTCAGGGCTTGCAGAATGTGTGATAGAGGTCAAAAAAGGAAGAAGTGGTGGGGTAGGGTGGAGCACCTCTCAAACTGATCCATTTACTCTCCCTAGATGCTTGTGTTGGAACGTGGGTACCTAATTCAAAAGTATAAATGATGGATTGTTCATATTTACAGTATAAGACTTTATAAATAAATATTGTTCTTTCTGAAGTTCTCAGTTTTCTAACGATACATTAAATAACGATTAAAAAAAAAGTTTTCCTTCACCATTTAAGCCCTATCAGAAAATTTCTATAATGATGAAACCTACCTGATATTAAAGAATACTTGAATCTCATTAAACATGACAAGAATCATTGGAGCCCTTTTTTGAAAAAAAAACAACAAAAAAAACGTAAAAATGTGACATTATCAAATTAAGTGTCCCTCCATTTAATCAATTTTAATGAAATTTATGCTGTCACATTGTGGGCATATACATACTCCAAATACCCAATTTCAGATTCGTATGGTTTATTGTTTTTGAGCTAGTCTGTTAATGCACACACATGCACAGACCATTTCGAGGGATTTGGTTATTTTGACTGAGGGGATCCCAAAATGTGTATGTCCGTAGAAAACTGGAAGTTAAATTTTTGGGGATCGCAATACTTTCCCTTTCTATATATTTCATATATAGGTAAGGGAAAGTAAAAATGTATAGTGATATGTAGGTTAGGGAAAGTAAAAATGTATAGTGATATGTTTACATGACATGCCTTGATCAAATAAGGGAATAATCAGAGAAAAATTTGAGCTTGCATTCGTGGTGTAAGTTATTGCACATAATCTTTTCTTTATAAAAATGCTTTTTATATCCACGGGCGTCACCAGCTCCATATTACTGGGGGGGGGGGACAAATCAATATTCTCATAGATAAATAAAAATTTGAAAGGCTAAAAGTTGAAATACTAAAGAAATTGTAGTACCCTATAAATATCATCTGGTATTCCATTCCTACCTCTCTAGATTTTTATTTATCCCATAAGGGTCAGATATGTCATCAGTCTGAACAATATTGACAGGAATTCCACAAGGATCATTACTGGCTCGCTTACCATATACATAGCTCTTCATATACACACTTGATATACCCTACCAACTCTAAAATTTTGACTAAAACTGTGGAGAGAAAAAAAAATTTACTCTATTCCTTCTACTGGCACCCAGACCTAATAACTTTTATAGAAGGTTAAGTGGGCAGGCCACTTTTGGACTTGACCTTGAACATTAGTTAAAGCCACAGTAAAACTTTTCCTCGATAAGCTTCACTAAACGCGAAGAGAAAGATTTAAATTTCAGTGTAAAGTGATGAGACAGATGCCTGATTGTTCTGCATTTGCAACTCGGAAGAATTTGTGGGAAAGAGAACAAATTGGTGGAGGCTATTGGATAAGACCCAAATCGTTTCAATACCTATGTAAAATATTTAATATCTGTATGTATTTATTTTAGTTAAAAAGAAAAATAATGTTTGTATCAGCCATTAGAAATTTACAACTTAATAACCTGTATTCTCACTGAGAAATATAAATCTAGGAAAGTGTAACTTGGCCAGTTAATAAAGGGCATCCCTTCTTTTATTTCACCTCTTCACAATTTAGCCTTCAGTAACCGATCAAGGTAGATATATATAACACCTATTATTAATCACTTAAAGAAATTGATCATCTTTTTAAAACTAAAAATAATTTTATTCTTTAAAAAAGCAATGATTCTTTCTATGCTATTCTTTAAGAAAAGCAATGATTGCTTTTATATTTGGAAGAGTCTAATTACAAACTATTTTTGAGTAATTATTAAGATAAAAAGTTGAAGTTTAAAAAAGAAAATGTACAAAATTAGAACTAAGATGATGTTTTATTAGTTATCAAATTTACTGGCAGATTTTTTTCTGAATATTTCATTAAACAAAGGCTCGAAAGTTTTCATATTTAATCCATTTTCTACCAAATTACAGGTAACACCCAATTTATTGACATCTCTAATATTTCTCAAATCATCATCAAAGAACGTCATATCTTCATAATCAATACTTGTTTTCTCTCTTAATCTGAAATAAATATTCTGGTTAATGAGACATGAGTATTATTTTATATTGTTTCCCTATAAGTTCTAATTTTTTTAAAAAAAACATCAATCTAAATGTATATAACAACAAAAATAATATAACAATTTAAATTAGATTCACCTTTGTAGATTTTTTTAATTTAATGTTGGTTAAATCCAAATATTTGATTGTAGTTTAAATTGAATTTTAACATTTGTTTGTTATGTTCAACGTCCCTTTATGATACTTAGGAAAATTGAACGATGCTACAGGGGGAGTCCTAAATTTTGCATATATAAAAAAACAGGTATAATTAATATATGGGTCTTTAATAAGTACCTGATATCACACAGGCTCGGGACTTTCATTTTACATCCCTTCTCAAGGACTGCATAGCAAAGGATTTTTTACTCCCTTTAAAAATTTCGAGGAAAACCTGAAGGGATGCGAATGCACGACCTTTAGTATTGTAAGCTGCTATGAACCATAGGTGACCTCAATTTTAACATTTGATTTAAAGGTTTGTTCACTCAGGTCAGAACATTATCTGAGAAGTTTGCAAAAATATTTTTATAAGTTATGTATCGCTCAAAGGAGAATGAATGGCTGTTTCACATTTCTTACCACACTTGTCTAGTTTCTTTTTTTCCTGCCTCAAAACTCTTCTTTCATTATTTTCTTAATTATCTGTTCATCCAATAGGTAACTGCTCTGTATGACCAAGCTTAAACTTATCCTCATGAATTTCTGTGTTATTTTGAATGCACCAAGAGCATTGCTTACATGTCATAGTTAAGATTTTAAAACTGAAAGATCTTTACTATAAAATCTTTTAATATTTTAACTTTCTTGGTTGTTAATATCTGCGTATCATGATACAGTTGTTATCTAAATTTGTCTACTATCACTCTTCATAAGATTTGTACTACAAACTATGATAACACTCTTCTGTATATAGGTCTAGAATTTTTTTTTTATTGGCTTTACTGACCTTGTAGATATTTAGCTGCCTAAACCATCCAGCTCTGTAGCATCTTTGTTCATTTGATCTACCCATCTGTTTTTTTTTTTTGTTTTTTTTTGGCCTAGCATGAAATCTATTGACTTCTATTATTATAGTTAGTATAAATCAATGTATAACTAATAATAATCTAAACTAATAAATCTTACTAATTAAAGTTTCATAATTAAACCCCTAATCTTCACGGATAGTGTATGTTAAATGGACAACGATGATTTTATATTGTTTACAGGTTTAAACGTAATAATGTAATATCAAAATATATTTCAGATATCAATAATGAAAGATATAAAACTAATATAAAAGTTTTCGCTGAGGGTTAATAGTTTAACTATTGTGGTCTCACAGCTCATGGCAAAATAAATAACTACTAAAAACAAGACTTATTGTCTTGGTTATTCCTAATTATTATACATTAAATTAAAAGAACGCTGTTAAATGAAAAAAAGGCTTGCAATGTCAGTGAAAAAAAAAATGTGTTCAAGAGGCGATTGATTCTCAAATTAACTTTGTAGCAAACAATTTTTTTTTTTTTTTTTTTTTTTTAGTAACTTAATTTTTAGACTAATATATTTGATAAAAATAAATCATTGCTTTTAAATCATAAGGATTATTATTTTAAAAGCCCTTACCTGTTAAAGTGAAAAGTTTTCTTGGTAGGATATATTTCCAAATGATCAAAGAATCCATTTAAACCAAACAAGTTTATCAACTGATAAGCACCACTGATATCAGTTATTCTTGATGCAATGGATAATGGAAATCCATATATTTTAAGCAAATTTAATACACTTAAAACATCTGGATAGAGTTTTACAATTTTACCTTTTTCATCTTTAATGCTGCCATTCCTAAAAAAAACAATTCTTTAAAATTTAATGATAAAATGCATATCCAAGTACTCCAAGTAACATTATACTCACTCTTTATAAAAAGGAGTATTAGATTTATCAACCTGAACATCCCAAAGAGTCAAGTCTGAAAGAATAAGTGGTAGGAGATATAAACATAATACTATTAATGTTTTGAATACCTCATTCATTTGTTTTATCCAAAACAAAATAAATTACTGTTTAGATAAGATTTTTCAGTACTGTTTTTCTATTGTACTTTCACCCTTCCTTTAGTATTCTCATAGAGCAAAAGGGTTGATGAAGAAGCTTTAGGTTGTGATTTCTTGTAGTTTTTTTATTGCCCAAAACAGATGGAAGGAATCTAGGTTCGGTAGGCAATGTAAACATATATAGAATTGTGGCTGAGATTTTGTGAAAATCAAAGTTTTTTTTTTTTCATATGTTTGTTATATTATGGAAATCTCTAGACATTTTGTGGAAATCTATGGAAACTTCCTCCTTCTCTGACAAAATGAAAAATAAGTAAATATGGAATTAGTTTTCTTTTTTTTTTTTATAATTACAAACAAGTACCTAACATGAAAAAGAAATTATTCTCTTTTATAAAATGCCTTGTTTACTTATTTTCATAGATTGGCCATAAGGTCACTGATTGATATCCTACAAAAATTATTCACATTAGCCAACTAATTATTACTTGGTAATAACATTTTCGGATTTCTCGAACACGGGGGTCCAATTTTCTGTTATCGGGGACGATATTTATGAAAAAAATATTCATTTTGTATTTTAGTGAAGGGGGGGGCAGACTAGAAAAAAGTTAGAATTTCAGATTTCTTTGACACGGGGGTCCAATTTTATGTTATTGGGGACGATAGTTATGAAAAAAATATTCATTTTGTATTTCAGTGGCAGGGGGGGGGACACCCGTCCCCGATAACATAAAATTGGACTACCATGTAAAAGAAATCTGAAATTCTAACTTTTTTTGAGACTTGGAAAGGGTTACAGTTGACTTGGAAAAGGTTACAGTTGACTTGGAAAGGGTTTCTTATGACTTGGAAAAGGTTCAAATAGACTTGGAAATGCTATAATTTTTAATAGTGATTCTAAAATAAGTAAATTTAACTATTATGGTTTATATGAAGTGCATATGGTCGGGGAGTGCGGTCACATATGATATTCACATACATACATATTTGATTAATGTAATAACATAAATATGTATTACATATTTATGTTATTACATAATTTGACCAGGCTATTTAATTTGACCACAGCCCCCCACCATATTCACTTCATTATGCCTACAATCAACTATCTTCCAACATTATGGTTTACAGTGATTTTAGTTTTTTAAAAGTATAATTTAACTTCACATATGTGATTCATGTCTCAATTTTCACCTAATCTTGAAGACTTATATATAATTCAAGATTAGGTGGAAATTAAGGGACATTATATTTTATTTTAATAAGGTGTGCATTTTTTTTAAATTTCTGTACTTACATACGTGATGGATTATTATAATATGACAAGGAATAAAATAAGTTTCACTTGAATTTACAAATTTCATTTATATAAATTGATGAATCAACAAAAGGCAGCTGAAGAACTCAAGAATAACTCGTGATGCCGGATCCAGACGATATGAGAGTAAAACTAAGGACCACCACTCAATAACTTTCATGCGGCACTACGATTACCCATAGTAGCATAAAGTGACAGCAAATAAAATGTAAAAAAAATTAGAATATATGGAAGAAAAAAAATAAAAATACATATCAATTAATTTTATATTTATAATTCAAATAGAATGATGTGGTCATTTATTTTGATACAAAAGATCTATGAAAATGAAATATAACAGGTCTAGATTTCAATATTTTAGATTTTTTTTAACTCCTTTAAAAAATCAATTTAAGAAGAATAAATAAACTATCCATTGAATTGGCCCCTTACTGATGAAATATTAAAAATTCTTAAATTAAAATTAATTACAAACATTACTATTAATATAACAGTACAATACAATTCACAAATTGTTCAATTAAAAATTGAGATAATACTTTTTCTTATTTATCCACTATTGTTGAAAAATTGTAAAAATAATTTTATGAATAATAGTTTTTACATTTAGTCATTGCATGATCCTCTATATCACTGAGAATAAAATAGACCGACCTAAAAGAGGCCACCTAACTCGTTTACAATCTAAACCCGCTCTCATAATTTCCTTAGTTTTTAAGGTATTTTACTATGTTTTTCTGGTATAAGTATATTAATAAGTTAATCTGAGGCTAACATTTTACATACTTATACATATTGTTAATTTTAAGTATAAGTGAAATATTTACAAAATGGACCTCAATTATATCTTCATTTATTTTATTTATGTCTGATGTTTTGACATTCAAGCCTTTTTCAAGGTTAGATTTCTTAAAAACAAATTTCAGTTTATTCTGACAATATAAATTTAAAAAATAAAGGTAAAAACAATTAAGTACATAATTGAAAATAAAATAACCACCTTTTTTTTTGTTCGGTACCCCTACCTGGCCATGTGTGGCATAGGGGGGGTTACTCTAGAGGTGTAACCAACCTATTCTAACCATGGTGGGTAGGTCGAGATTTGTTCCGTGGGGCCTCCAAGAAATAAAAGTCAACCATCCCAGGGCGGATTCGAACCGCCACCGTTCGGCTCGAGTATGTTAAAGCGGGTCGTGCTCAAACACGCTGGGCTATCCCGGCCCTTGCACACCCACCTGCGATCATAAAGCTATTTTATCAAATAGGCTAGATGTCCGTGTCAAACACAATTAAAAATTAAAATGGTTAAAAACACCTTATCCTCTGAAAGCTTGTAAGTCAAATGGCATACGCCACTAATCCTAAACATATTATTGTGTTCGACAAGGGCATTTAGCCTAATTTATTATAGCAGTTCTATGGTAACGGGTGGGTATACATATTATTAATTATGTAATTGTTTTCATCTTTATTTTATTAATATATATTTTTTTCAATTCAGACATAAATACAATAAGTGAGCTCTGCACCCAATACTTATACAGGAATTCTATAAGGTCTCCCAACAAAATATTGAAATTGTGATTGTTAAATTTAAAGTATGTCATGTGTTGAATTCTTTTTTTTATTTAGACGAATAATTCTAATCATAAAAGTTTAAAAACACTGACTTTTATACAGATCTTTTAAATTATATACATCATCATTATCAAAGTCATCATCCAAATACGATAACAAGAAAAAAGTAATATGTAGTAGAACAAAAACAAATAATCACATTTATAAACAGGTGAACTAATATACAACACATATTTGTGCACAATAATAAAAAATATCAATATTTTGTTAATGCTAATTTAATTAACATAATATCGTTTACATTATGTACACTCTTTCTTAGATGGAAGATGTTAAAGTTCAATCTACTGCAAACATTATTAACCTTCCATCAGGCACAATAATTGATTAGGTCTGGCAGGCACAATTCTTTCTGATGTTTCACATGTATTTTCATAATGTTTGCTAAAACTTCAATTGCTCAAACTTAAGCAAACTGGATGGATAGCCCTAAATGTGCATTTTTGATATCAATCTTATGTAAAGGATGCCATCAATATTTTAAGAAAACCAAACATAGTGATTTAAGTTAACCTAAGGGCAAGGATTGAATTTATACAAGAATAATCACTTGTAATTATATTATTCTTGCATTTATATTATTTTGTAAATAAAACTCTAGAGCTCTAAAAAAAAAAAAAAAAATACAAGAATAAAATATTATCAAAAAATAAGAGTAGGGGCAGGCAGAAACCAGTGTTAGTCTGATTTTTTGTTTTTCTAAAAAAAAAAAAAAAAATGAAATGAAATGAAAGAAACGAGTATATTCATAGGCTGCTACATTGGTATAAATGGAAATTTTGAGTCCCACCTGATACTAACATGAATCAACTTCTTTGTCATAAAAACTAAGTTGTAGTAATCGGAATGGACAGAACTTTCCATTACACCTAATATATACTATTTTGTTCTTCTTTAGTAAAATCATAATTAAGAATAAGTGATAATTAAGTTTTAAAAACAAACCTATGCACAACATGTACCTTAATGAAACTTAGTTGTCCAATATTGAACATATCAAGGTAACAATTATTATTTATTAACAAATGTTACCTGAAAGTGTTATAATAAATTATTATACCTATTGAAATGTCAATAGCTAATGTGAGCCTAATTACAAATCATTATAATTTATTTTTAAATAAATTTTATTACCACTGGGAAACACGACTATAAAGTACATAAAAAGAACAATTAGAAGGAACTTTAACTAAATTTTAAAAATACGATAGTGTCACGTGGAAAACCGGAGATGTCCATTGAACCTAGGAGACCCTGAGAGAGAGGGGGAACTCCTAGAAGAGGCTGGCCCAGGAGAGAGTGGGGCAGTCTGGGAGAGTCTGGAGCGGAGGCTGGGTCTGAGATGGGCTGTCGAAGTCTGGAACAGGCAGAGTGAGCCTGGGGTATTGTGGGATTCGAAATAGTAAAGTAGCCTCAAGTAATTTATGAGTCATGGTACCACCCCCCCCCCCTTGAGTAGTTGGGACTTGTAAGATTATTGTAATTATTGTAAATAATAAATAGTGTAAATTGTACGTAATTGCTTAATTACCTCACAACCCTTGCCCAAAGATCCCTGTGTCACACTGGACTGGTGGATTTTAAGAATAGGGGTGACAATAGGTTAAATGATAGTCAGGATTTTCAGTTTACAATGAAGTCTTTTATATTATTATCAGTTCTGTAATGTATCCATTTATTGTCACCCTCTAGCATAGATATTCATATGTATTAGTTTTCTTTTAGCCCTGATGAAGATCCACAAGTTAGATCGAAACGTTGGCTTACCACAATAAAATCATTGTAAACTGAAAATCCTGACTATCATTTAACCTATCGCAAAGAAGAACAGTTGACTATCTCTTCTCACTTCTACAATTTTAAAAATATTAAAATATTACATATGCTTAAATTAAAGAAGGGAAAATTCAAAGGATAATGCATCATTTATGTTTATCTGCATGTTGCTTAAGACCTTCATGTAATAACTGTAATGTCATTCCATTTTCAACTAAGATGCAAGTAACATTCAGTTTACTAAGATCAATGATATTTCGATGCTCGTCATCAAAAAATAACATATCCTCATACTTAATGTTTGATAGTTTTTTAAACCTGAGGAATAATTCAAGATTAGTCAATTGAAATTCTCTATTCATAATAATTTTAACAATGAATTTAACCACCAAACTAAAGACAAAATAGCTTTCACATCTTTCAGTTAAAAATAAGTACAAGAGAGCAAAAATAAAAAAATCATACTTCTTTATTTAAGAAAATCACCATGTAAAATACTATCATGTATAAATATCATATAATATGATATATATATATATATATATATATTAGTTAGTTTTGTTCATTTGCCTCTAAAACACCAGGAAATAAATTTTTACCTTATTTTGAGTACGATAACCCATGCCGTGACTTGCATCGAAACATGTTCATACTTGTTGCGGGGCAGTAGCGGTGCGTTTTCACAGCATTTGTCCTATTTTCTCAATTATTCTCGCGATTAACACGTATTGTTTTACATTTAAAAGAGGACAGTGGAATTAAGAAGCAATAAAAAATGTGTTTTCTTAGTTTGTGATGTAAATCATCAAATAACAGGCGCAAAGTTACCGTCTTATCGTCAAGTTCTTGCAGTAGTTTGTTTTAGCATTCGCAAAGGTAAATTGAGAGTTAGTGAAAGTGCTAATCTCGTCATTCAGGAATGTATTATATTTTGGGGAAAAGCTAAAATCCCTACCAGAGCTATACCTAACTGTGTAAAAAAACTTGTGGATCTTCCCCATGCTTGGAGGGAGTTCAAAAAAATTCTAAAAAAAAACAAGATATTTACAAGTTCTGTGAGGAGGACTTTAAGAACAATTTAGATAATTTATTTGATATAGCACACGCTGATGCTTTGGAACGGATGAAAATTGAAGAAGATATAATATTTTTACAAAAAGAAAGAGAATCAGGGCGTCCAGGGTGTTTAGCGGGTGTAGACAAAAAGTTAGCTGAAAAAGAAGAAAGGGCAAGACAAAGGAAATTGAATGAAGAGAAAAAATTAGGTGAGCAAATGTGTATTGGAAGTTTATCATCTGTTACTACGCAGTATTTCATTCAAACGCAAGGAAATCACGATCAACTTAACAGCTCCGATTAAGGCCTTGAGGAACCCTTAGCATCCACCTCTCAAATGGTAAGTAGAAGCACTAGATCATAGCTGTGATGAAATTTTCTAAACATACAATACAAATTGTCTATTCAACGTATTCGCACACAGAGTCGAAAAGATAGAGCGGAATCTATAAAATCAGATTTTCAGAATAATATGCCTGAAATGATGACCGCTCACTGGGATGGAAAATTATTACCTGGACTTGACTTCAGAAGTTCTAAAGAAGAACGCCTGCCAATTCTGATTTCATTTGGAAGAAAGGAACAACTTCTGACTGTACCCAAAATGGAGAGCTCTTCCGGCCAGGATCAAGCTAAAGCTGTGTTGAACGCACTTTATGACTGAAACCTCGATGAAAAACTACAAATAATGTGCTGTGACACAACTGCGTCTAATACAGGGCGATTGAAAGGAGCTTGTTTACTTTTGGAACAAAAACTAGACAGGGAATTACTACTCTTTGCTTGCCGCCATCACGTTTACAAACTGGTTTTAAAATATGTGTTCGAAACAAACAACCACCAAGTCACAAGTAGCCCTGATATCCCACTATTCAAAAACTTTAGAGACAACTGGAAAACGAAGTCTGTTTATTCATTGCAGTTTTAAATGAAAAACCATGGCTTGGATGTAGTCTGGCGGTGAAGGCACTAAATGAGGATTTGTACTTTTTAAAGGGGCTTATTACAATAAATAGTACTATTTTTAATAAATTGTTAATAACACTGCCTTATTTATTGTTTCAGGAAAATCATTAAGTAATTTTGTGTCTGTCAAGAGCACAAATTTATTTTCTCGATTAAACTTTGATAAGAATTCCCTCCAGAGGCCCACTTCTACATGGGATAAGGATGCTGCCTATTCAAAGGCGAAAAGGAAAGTGTTTTCTTTAAGGGCAGTTAATGATAGGGCTGAAAGAGCTGGAAAACTTGTGCAAGATTTGCATGGTTTTATCACTCCAAAGGAAGACCAAAAGCAATTTTTGCTACGCTGTATTCAGGAGCATAAAAGTCTGTATCCAGACTGTAAAAAAGAGAATAAAGAAAAGAAAATATCCTGCCTGATCAGTAATTTTATCTTCTTTTAATAAATATTTCATAAAAAATTTAATATTTCAATTGATTTAGCTATATAACGGAAAGGGTTAAAAACAGCAATATTCAAAATCTTCAGACTTCTGTCGGCACGGGTTAGCGTTGACGTAGGAAGATGAAATTTTGTATTTAAGTAAGTCTGAGTAGTTTAAAAAGAAATAGGAGATATGCATTTCGATATCTAAAAAAAAAAAAATTCACCTGTATAAGGGACACCCTAATATATATATATATATATATATATATATATATATATATATATCATGATATATATGATATAACATGATATATAAATATCATGTAAAATACTATTCTATATTATTGGAATTTTGTGTGGAAGTTCTAATTCATTTGACAGAATCAAACTTCCTTTTTATTATCACCTCTGTCCTTTTTGGTTAATCACTTGAAGAGCTCATGGTGTGTGCAAAAACACAAGCAACATAAGTTTGTGCTTAACTTTCCTTTACACAACTAAGGCTAATAGGATAATGCTACACATTGGGAGTCAGAAATTTTGCTAATACAGGTATAATTAAGAGAGGGATCTTTAATGAGTAACTGACTTCGCACAGGCTCGAGACCTCCATTTTACGCTCAATCTGAAGGATAGCCAAGGATTTTTTACTCCCTCTAAAAATCCTAGGGTCACCTGGCAGGATGCGAACCCTTGCCTATATATAAACTTATACCTATAGTACCTATACACTACATTATACCACAGGTGACCCTCTGGTATAATGTAAAATAAAACAAGGTACAATATCAGGAGGAGCTACTAATTCAAAAAACAAGAACAAAAGTTGTAATAATTAAACACTAATGTTAGGGGTCACCTATGGTGTAGTGGCTAGCATAGCAGCTAACAATACTAAAGGTCGTGAGTTCCATTAACCCCCCCCCCCCAGCCATGTGAATCTACAGTTGCATTCTCCGATTAGCCTTAATAGCATAAAGGGATGTAAAACAAAACAAACAACATACACTACTAATGTTTGGATGATGGGACAAGGATCCCTGAAATGTCAACCTGACAAATTCATAAGTTAAAGGAAACAAAAGGAAGTTAGATCAGCACAACCAGTGAAGTAAATTGTTATTTTAAAAACAGATAAAATTATGCAATCAAATTTATAAAAAATTAATAACTATTTGATTTTCAAAACAAAACATTGAATAATTTGTTATAACACAGGGAAATATAGTTTATATAATATACATGTTTGTAAATTAAATTGTTTGATTTTAATTGAATGGGCTAGTTTCTCTAGAGAGATTGACAAGTACTATCCATTGGAAATTCAAAAAAATTTTCTTCAACCTTCTGGTCTCGGGATTTATGAAGCCACATTAATAACCACTGGCCTAATATGTGTAAGTGATTTTACAGGAAATATGAGAAATTCATATCCAACTTCAGGACATCAAGATCATCTTCCTGGTTCAATGATTATAACTTATTAAACATATTTCTACTGCTTCATTACAATTTCAAAATCGCTCAACATAAATTATCAGCTATGTTGTCATTCCTATGTTGTTGTTTATTAAACGTCACTTTATGCTACTAAGGCTAATCAGATGATGCTACAGTGGGAGTCCTAAATTTAGCCTATCCAGGTATAATCAGGATAGGGATCTTTAATGAGTACCTGACATCCTACAGGCTCAAGACCTCCATTTTACGTCCTATCCGAGGGATGGCATAACCAAGGATTTTTCACTACCATTAAAAAAATCCTCATAAAAAATTGTCATTCCTATGTTGTTGTTTATTAAACGTCACTTAATGCCACTAAGGCTAATTGGATGTTGCTACAGTGGGAGTCCTAAATTTTGCCAATTCAGGCATAATTAGGATATGGATCTTTAACGAGTATCTGACATCCTACAGGCTCAGGACCTCCATTTTACATCCTATCCGAGGGACGTCATAACCAAGGATTTTTCAATCCCATATAAAAAAAATTGTCATTCCTATGGTCCATTTCCTTGGCACTAATGAAGGCCTAAAATTTCACCACTGATGAGATGACAGTGGCTATACGCTCTCACCCCCCCCCCCCCCCTCTCCTGCAACTGAATTGTTTTATATGCAGTACATTGGTGAAAGGTACACCTAACCAATAAGGATTTCCCTTAAATATTTTATAGGGGGTTAATGGATCCCAGGTATAACCCATGGATGATGTGATGAGTAAATGATAATTTGTCAAAATCATAATTAAACACATGATCAAGAGATGGAAATGCATTCGCTGAACTAATCTGCTCCACAATATTTATTAAATATCAATTGTTTCAAATGAGAGGTGGCGGCAAAGTCAAACATTATAAGTTATCATCAAAGTAAATAGTTTTGAATGATGGCATAGTAGAGATCAATATCACAATAATTAAAACATACTGTTTAAAGTGAGTGACTTTACAACCAGGATATATTTCCTTGTATTTAAAGAAGGATTCCCAACCAAGAAGTTGAATCAATTGATTAGCTCCATCTATTTCACTAGTTCTTGAAGCAACAGCCATATCACATTTAAGTTCTAGAAGTTTCTGCAAAACTAGTGTTGATTCTTTGTAGGTGTTGACTTTCCGGCCATTAAGATCAACAACAATGTTCCTGGTACATTCCATAGAAAGGAAAAAATCAAAACATTATCAGAAACAAAATTATGAAAAACAATCATTGTGTGTTTGAAGTTAGAATAATAGCCCTTACTTTTCTTTTCGAAAAGGAGGTGTTACATGAGTGTCAATCCAAAAAGGCCACAATGTATAATCTAAGAAATAATAATATTTTTGATACACAAATTATTTTCATTGCATATTGATATCAGTAAGAATTGAATTACCAAGATCAAATACCACTAATTTAGGTAGTGTTTTTGATGCCATGTTCCTTTCTTTTTTAAGTTCCCAGTCAAAAAATTTCAATTAGTAGGAGTTCCAACACTCGAGTTTAAAGGTAAGGTTGAAATGTAGAATATTGTTTTCTACCTCTAATCTCAAAATATTTGAATATAAGGAACAGTTACCTAGAGCTAATATCAGATTTAGAACATCGATGTAGAAAAACTTAACTAACCTAAAATTATTTAACTAAAAAAAGAGAGGTCTCAGTCAATCATAACTAAAGGCCGGATTTCGTGCAGTAAAAAGTTTAAAAACGTGCAATAAAAATTAGCCAAACGTGCAATAAAAATAAAAAAACACTGACAAACGTGCAGTAAAAATAAAAAACACTGACAAACGTGCAGTAAAAATAAAAAACACTGACAAATGTGCAATTCAACCTTCTGCTGTGTGAAGAGGTGGTGTATAATTAAAAAAATCAAATATTAATTTAGCATATTTATATAATTATTGTAATTTACATATGTGCTTACAAAAACTACAAAAAAATTGTTTGCTAGGAATCATAATTAAACAAAACTAATAATATATATATACTAGCAGACGCGGCCACGCGATCCTGTGGCTCACTATAAGGGTCTGGCCACACATATAGGTCGCACTTTATTTATTTAGAAATATTAGGATGTAATTAATTCAACGCATTAGGGTCTGGCCACACATATCCGCACCGCAGCATTAATATAGGTTATGTTCAGAATATTTTTAATTTAACTTACATATTACCTTTAGTTATGCCTTAAGGTCAGGCCACACATGTCAGACACAGGCTACTTTAGGCATAAGTAAAGATAATATGTAAGTTAAATTAAAAATATTCTGAACATAACCTATATTAATGCTGCGGTGCGGACATGTGTGGCCAGACCCTAATGCGTTGAATTAATGACATCCTAATATTTCTAAATAAATAAAGTCAAACCAATATTCACTGATTAAGATGAAAACCTTCCAGCTAATCAAAAAAAATCCAACGTGATTGAGAATAGAACATTACACCATTTAACCGTATTTGGTAAGGATTCTTTATTTTTTACATTTCGATTTTCGGAACGCCTGCTTACGTTCATACAGACAGAGGGACTTCGTTTACATCTCGGGAACTCCAGGATTTTTTACATAGTCGAGGGATAGCTACATCAATGTCTTCACCTTACAATCCTACAGGCAATGGACAGATTGAACGGGAGAATGGAACGATTTGGAGGACTGTTTCCCTAGCACTTAAGCAGCATAACCGGGATGTATCTGATTGGGAATCAGTAATCCCCGATTCTCTCCATTCTATACGATCTCTGCTATGCACAGCTACTAATGAAACACCCCATGAGAGGATGTTTAAAAACATCCGGAGATCTACCAACGGCCACTCTCTACCTTCTTGGCTAGTTCCATCATCCAAGGTACTGATGAAAAAGCATATCCGCTCTAGCAAGTATGAACCGCTAGTGGAAGAGGTACAACTCGTAGATGCTAATCCACAGTATGCCAGGGTTCAACTGAATGACGGACGGGAAATGACGGTGTCTCTGAAACACCTTGCACCTCTTGGCGATGCCCCTTTGAATCCTCTGGATGAACCTAACCTAAATGACATTCCTGACAGAAGTTTGGAAGAGGCTGAACACGAAAACTCCCGAACTTCTACTCCTGATCAAAACCTTCAGTTGCCAGAACCTCTACCAGCAGAAAGCGATTCTCTGACTCCTGCAAATGATGAGGCTGCCGACCATCTCCGACGTTCAACGAGAGAAAAACGGATGCCCATACGTTTCAAGGACTATGAAGTTAATCTTTGAAAGGTGGAAGAATGTGGTGTATTAAATCGTATGTTTATATATTTCTAAAAAAAAATATTTAGATCTGTATCTTGAATTAAGACAAATAAAGCCTTATTTTCACTAAAAGGTTTTCATTACAATCTCATATTTCAATGTAGGTTGCATTAATGGTTCGTTTGGTAAGTTCTGCTCATCAAAAAATATAAAATAACATTTAAATATTTAATTTAAAATATAAGGCAGATAACGTTAATTTACAAATATTTATTTATAACAATAATTTACTGTTTTTTACATATTAAAATTAAGATTTTTATTTATTCAAGTACTAATTTGTTCACAATGTTTTTGGTTAACCTGTTTTTTGCTAACACAGACAGATTTGATGGTTTCCCACACGTGGTAAGGCGACATACCATTGCCCATGGTAAAAACACGGATTTTCAAAGTCCAAGCCGCTAGTGGACATTGTTTGCCCTTGGGATTTGTTTATGGTCATGGTAAAAGCCAAACGAATAGGATATTGAAGCCGTTTAAATTTTATTTAAAATTCTGACGGTGCCAGGGGAATAGGTGGCAACAGGACGATATCTCCTATAAAACTTCCAGGCAACATTTTTGCTTCAATAACATTTCCTGTGATCCTTTTAATGACCAAACGTGTACCGTTACACGATTGAGATGGATTTAAGTTACGAAGAAGAATGAACAGTAAGCCAATCTTCAACTGGATATTGTTTGGTGGCATTCCTCGTATATCCAGGGAATTCAAAAATTCAGATAGAAATTTACGGCTTCGTTTACATCTAGAACATTGTCAATTGATTTTGGAAGTTTATTTTATCAAAATCAACATTTTTTGGTGCCAGCCAATTATAGTCCAAATAATTGCTCAAAATATCAGGAAAGACACTTTATATACGTTCATTTTTCGTCTCTACAATAGTACAGAAATTGTCTGGTAATTTGATAAATTTTGAATTTCGATGCAGCTCTATTTCACCGTTTCCAATATAGAGCAATTGTTTAGAAAATATATCCGCCGATGGATAATTTTGCAGAAGTACTCTCATATTTATGATGGATAAATCTGAAACTTTTACACGTTTTGGTTTATCCAAATAACAGTTATTCCTGTTCAGGAGAGATGTAATTATCTTTATATTTAAATTTTAAAAATGCCCCCGAAGATTTGTAATCCTTTCCTATTCTATGGTAATTTAAAGTAGACTTTGATTTGTAATGATATTTTGGGTTAAATTTCACCGGAATACATTTATTTACTTATTTAAAAGAGCTACAGCAAAGCGTTTCAGGGGTTAGGTAATAATTGAAATAATATAAAAATAAAATGGAATACACACAGTTCCTTCCTGTGTAGTAGAACTATAATTGTCATAATATGTAATGATGTTTAAAGGCTGTTTGATATTAAAAGAAACACGTGTTTAGACTTATTTAGATGGTCATATTTTAGTTTGAATATTGAATACTAGCATACCCCGTCGCGGCTTCGCCCGCGAGTCTTTTTATACACTTTCTTCATTCTTGGTATTAATTTAATATGATATGTTAACTGATGTTAAGGAGATTTAGTAGAATCGGAGCTTCCGGGAGGTGGAATGCTGGAGGGGAAAGCTGCCGTCTCGGTAGAAGAGAGGGAGGCGCGCAATGGAGAGTTCACTAAAACAGCCGAAACAAAACATTGCTTACTCCTCATGAAAGCTTCATTTTTCGGCTTTAAAACATGGTTTTCGACGCCCCGTAACTTGCTTCTTCTCCTCAGAAAGTTGCGGTAGTAGAGCTTCACACACGTCAAAATGGCCATTACATAGCGTACCAGTAAAACGTAGTCTTTTCGTGGGATTAGAATTATTGCCAAATACCGCATAAAGCTAATCATTGCGATATACTTCAAAAAGGTAAGGAAACAATTCCCTAGCTGCCGTTAGTTCCACAAATCCGGCATGGGTTGAATGCTGAGTCATATGAGTGTAATAACTACTGAAATCAAAATAATTGTTACCGTAATCATTTTGAGTAAACGCAAAAAAATTGTCCCAATTTGGATGACATGTTGTACTACAATTTGCCGAAAATGACTACATTTTTCTTGAGAATTCTTGATAATATACGATAGAGATCAAAATAAATACGCACCATCCCCAATCATGGGAATCACAGAGTGCATAATTTTATTACCACTAATATTTAAATAATCAGTAGCCATATTCTATGTGAATGTCTATTTTAATGATATTGTCTATTTAATACATCAAAAAAAAAAATACATATGGTTTAAAATCTCAAAAATAGGTGTCCGTTAGAGTTAAACGACAATTTCGCCATTTAAACCCCTTAGAGGTTACATTTTTGAAATTCCTTTCTTAGCGGTTACCTAAAATATGAATTCCGAACTGAAAGTTTCTATCATTAGTAGTTTTTGCTTTGCATTGATTGTATCAGTCAGGACAAAGCCTCTTAAATATATGGAGAAGAGATCGAAATAAACACACACCATCCCCAATCATGGGAATCACAGTGTGCATAATTTGATTACCACTAATATTTAAATAATCAGTAGCCATATTTTATGTGAATGTCTATTTTAATAATATTGTAACGTTAAATCGATATTCAAATAAAAAAATCTGGTGCGTGCGCGCAACACACAACTTTCACATACCAACTTACTTAGATTAGAAATTAATGCGTTGTTGTGGTCCCCATCCGGTTGATCAATTTTGATGAAATGTTGGCTATCACATCTTTTGCATATAAATACATCAAATACCCAGTTTGATCAAAATCGTTGTAACCGTTTTTGAGTAAATAAAAAAAACACGTGAAAATGAAACAAAATTTATTAAGTAAAGTCCCCCCTCCGGTTAATCAATTTTGATGAAATTTTTACAGTCATATCTAGGGCATATTAATACACGAAATACTCAGTTTAATCAAAATCGTTAGAGCCGTTTTTGAGAAAATCGAAAAAAACTTAAAAAGTTATTAAATAAAGTGCCCCCTCCCTTTGAGCAATTGTGATGAAATTTTTGCTGTCACATCGCGGGCATATACCTACACTAAATACCCAATTTCAGGTTCGCACGGTTTATAGTTTTTGAGCTAGTCTGTTCACACACACACACACACACACACACACACACACACACACACACACACACACACACACACACGCGCGCGCGCACGCGCACGCGCACACGCACACGCACACGAACACGCACACGCACACGCACACGCACACGCACACGCACACGCACACGCACACGCACACGCACACGCACACGCACACGCACACGCACACGCACACACACACACACCATTTCGCGGGACTTGGTTATTTCGAATCAGGGGACCCCAAAACGTGTATTTCCGTTGAAAACCGGAAGTCGAAATTTTTCACTATCGCAATACTTCCACTTACTATACAGGGTGTTTCGGAATTGCACGGCACTATTTTAGGTACGTGTTCTCTAACACAAAATAAACAAAAAAGTTCATATTAACATGTATCTCAAACTCATTTATTAAACAGATATCAAAGGTTAAAGATTTATTATTACTATTTATTTATTATTATTACAACATTTAGAGTAAATGTTCAAGGGCGCCTCCGTTTTGTTGAATGCAACATTCAGCACGACGAATCCATGCTTCTCTGGCTCTTCGTATAGCATCAGGATGGTGGTTGATAGTTACTGCGGCTTCCACGATCCGATTTCTTAGCTCTTCTTGCGTGTCAACTGCCGCAGAATAAACCATAGACTTCATCCAGCCCCACACAAAATAATCTAATGGCGTTAAATCCGGAGATCGTGGTGGCCATTTAACAGGTCCGTTTCGACCAACCCATCGGTCTCCATAAGTTGCATTTAAATAATCAGTGACACTATGAGAAAAGTGAGCTGGAGCACCGTCATGCATAAACCACAGCCTTTGCCTAATGCCTAGCGGAATATCTTCTAGAATATCATGCAGATTATTTTGCAAAAAATGCAAGTAAGATATACCTGACAGCCTAGGTGGCGATGATTTTGTCGCTTAGAAGACCACACCAGACATTTAAAGAGAATGTATGTTGGTAATGTCCAACAGCAGTCGTATGAGGGTTTTCTTCGCCCCAAGTATGGGTATTTCGAAAATTAAGAATCCCGTTTCTTGTAAAGCAAGATTCATCAGTAACCAAAATGCAGTTCAGGAAGTTAGGATCTCGTGTGCATTGTCGAATTAACCACTGGGAAAAATTTCTGCGCTTGTTATAATCTTGTGGTAACAAATCTTGCCTACTTGATACGTGAAATGGATATAATTGTTGTTCGCGTAAAGTTCGCCATACGCTGGTAGAGGAAACATCGAAACGACGTGACAATCTTCTGGTACTAGTAGTAGGAGATAACTGAACAGCATCGAGTATTTCTTCTTCTACGTTTGCAGTTCGTCGAAATCGTTGTCGACCGGCGTTCACTCGTATAGGTTTTAGCGTACCATTATCCCTAAGACGTCTTTCAATGGCCTCAAACGCTTTACGACTTGGTATTCTTCGGTTAGGAAATTTTTCACGATATCTTCGAACAGCAGCAGCACCGTTTGTATGTACCTCGCCATAAGTTAAAAGCATGTCAGTTTGTTCATCAAAAGTGAATAAATTTGTGGTATCTCCCATGATAATCATAAATTGAACTGTGTCACAAGATTCACTCACACTAAAACACACAGAACTAGACAAACAGATGAGCAACTACTGTCATTGCTTATCGTTCATTTGTTTATCAGGTGATTAAAACCTTTTATTTAGTATTAAACACGTTAAACGTTGTACAGTCAGTCTTAATGCAGTAAATAAATAATAAATCTTTAACCTTTGATATCTGTTTAATAAATAAGTTTGAGATATATGTTAATATGAACTTTTTTGTTTATTTTGTGTTAGAGAACACGTACCTAAAATAGTGCCGTGCAATTCCGAAACACCCTGTATATCTCATATATAGGTAAGTGAAAGTAAAAATAAGTTATCATGGACTGATTTAATGATGGACGGGATAGATTTAAGAGGTGTATAAGATATAGGGTCATTCCATATCAAGTGGTCCAAAGTGGTTGCTCGATCATTTTACCACCAATTACGTACGGAATCAGTAGTTCAAATAAATTTTTTAAAAAGTTTTAGGATCAACCGTTTCAAAATGGCACTCATTTTTCTTTCACCTTTCAGGCCGATTTTTTTAGTTTTTAAGCTCTCACAGAAAACTCATTTTCTCAAGACTGGTAAATTCTCAAAACATCGTTTTTGAGGGTAAGTTTTGGGTATAAGGGCATGTACGCCAAAGCTGATTTTTGGCATGATAATACACCTAACTAAGTAGCTTTCATTAAAAGTACTCTTAACGCGTATATTCTTTACCATATTTTTTTATGAATTTTTAAACTTCACATTTTTTAATTATTTGTTAACTTTAGGTTCCAATATCTCTGGCGGGCTAGTTAATAAAAATCTCATTCTTTTACAGGTTATGCTTACATGCAACATAAATCAACTGCAAGAAATTTCTACCTGTATATTTGAGTACATTAGTAGCTACGAATTTTTGAAAATGGTCATTTTCGTGCTCATTTAACAATGCGTGAACTTTAAAATTAAAATTTTACTGTTTGTGAATTTTTTACTTTTAATAACCCTTATTATTTGTTTTGTTTTTTAATTTTATCTTTGTCCAAAGGAAAATATTTTTAATCACTTTTTCATTAAAACAAATAATAAAAATTACAATTAAATCCAATATTTTTTTTTGTATTAGACATAGATAGAATTTAAAAAAACAAAACAATTAATAAGGGTTATTAAAGGTAAAAAATTCACAAACAGTAATATTTTAATGAAGTATGATCTAGTTTACGCATTATTAAATGAGCGCGAAAATGACCATTTTCAAAAATTCGTAGCTACCGATGTACTCAGATATGCAGGTTGAAATTTCTTACAGTTGATTTATGTTGCATGTAAGCATAACATGGAAAAGAATGAGATTTTTATCAACTAGCACGCCAGAGATATTGGAGCCTAAAGTTAACAAATAATTAAAAAATGTGAAGTTTAAAAATTCATAAAAAAATATGGTAAAGAATATACGGGTTAAGAGTACTTTTAATTAAAGCTACTTAGTTAGGTTTATTATCATGCCAAAAATCAGATTTGGTGTACATGCCCTTATACCCAAAAGTTACCCTCAAAAAAGGTGTTTTGAGAATTTAAAGCAGTTTTTTTAATAGCACTTTTCAAGTATTGGACTTCAAAATATTCAAATAATAAAGAGAACACGAAATATAGAACAGACTTTAAGGAAAACTGTTGTGTTTAAATTATTAGTCTATGACTTACCATTTTTGAGAAAATGAGTTTTTATTCATGGTTAAATAAGCACGAAAATGACTATTTTCAAAAATTCGTAGCTACCAATGTACTCAAATATACAGGTTGAAATTTCTTGTAATAGGTTTATGTTGCATGTAAGCATAACATGTAAAAAAAATAGATTTTTACTAACTGGCCCACCCGAGATATTAGAGCCTAAAGTTAACATAAAATGAAAAAATCTGAACTTTAAAAATTCCTAAAAAAATTAGGTAAAGAATATACGGGTTAAGAGTACTTTTAATGAAAGCTAGTTAGTTAGGTGTATTATCATGCCAAAAATCAGCTTAGGCGTACATGCCCTTATACCCAAAACTTACCCTCAAAAACGGTGTTTTTGAGAATTTAAAGCAGTTGTTTTCAATAGCACTTTTCAAGTATTGGACTGCAAAATTATCAATAAAGAGAACACGAAATATAGAACAGACTTTAAGGAAAACAATTGTGTTTGAATTATTAGTCTATGACTTACCAGTCTTGAGAAAATGAGCTTTCCGTGAGAGCTTAAAAACTCAAAAATCGGCCTGAAAGGTGAAACAAAAATAGCTGCCATTTTGAAACGGTTGATCCTAAAATTTTTTAAAAAATTGATTTGAACTACTGATCCCATACGTAATTGGTGGTAAAATTATAATTTTTTTCTAAAATGATCGAGCAACCACATTGGACCACTTGATATGGAATGACCCTATAGTAGTTTTTTTTTTTAAATCAAATTTTAGTTTATTCTTGAAAAAGGATAAAAGATTTTTCTAAGAGATGCATGTGGTGCCTATTTACGTTCATTGGTGGATCCAGGGGGGGGGGGGGGGCTGCAGCCCCTCCCTTTGGAAAAGTTTTCGTCATTTAAAGATAGAATTCGACTTTCCTTAATGTAAGGAAGCAAGTTAAAGAACAAATAATGTGCAGAACAAGTAGAATTTTAGTTGTGGGAAAGGAACATAAAGGTAAAAAAGCTGATTAGCAGATCCAAATGAAGGGCTGTGAGGCTGCAGCCCCCCCCTTTACGATCGGCTGGATCCGCCCATGTTTACGTTTATAATTTGTTTTAATCTAATGGAAAAGGTTTTTTCCTGATATTAAACTGATTAGAGTGAAGTATGCATTGGAAATATTTATTTTATTTTTCAGTCAATTGATTTTGTCGAAGAATTTTTTCTTCTCACTGGTGTATCTTGGAAATGCCAACTGACGTAGATGGTTACTATGGAAATGAAAAGGAATACAAACTAATGGGAACATGTAGCTTTTTGTGATAATGAACAGTTGGAAAATGAACTCCAATTATGGCTGAAGATATTAAACCTGAGGTGTTGAAAAAAACCCAGACAGCATTAAATAAATACATTAAAAGGCCTCCACTAACTGACAAACTTCTCAGAAAGCCCCCTTTCCGATTTTTACATGACATTGTAACTTCTGTATGTAATTGACTTCATGTCAAAAATTCCTGTACTGATCCTTAAAAGATCTTCTGCTAGATTATTTAATTTCAGGTCATAAGGGAGACAGGTTATTTAAAAGAAGTATTTACTGCTGAAGAACTTATTGCTGATAATGTTAAAGACAAGGATAGTAAAATAAAATTTCTTACGAAATTAATCAGTGCAGTGAGTAAGTAATAACTAGTTTTTACATTTATACATTTTACATTTATGATATAGATTGAATGGAATTTCATTATCCATATATACAGGTTTGCAAAAGATGATTATGATGGTTAAATATTAGCAAAGTAAAATAGTTGACACAACTTATTTAAGTGATATTATTGATCTTAAATTTAAACAAAATATTTTTGAATTATTAAAAAGAATTAAATGTCATATCATTTTTTATTTGAATTAACATATATTGGTATATCCTCCTATGTGATAACCACTTAAATTTAGATTTAATGGGATTGATTTGTTTAGCTGAAATATTTCCTCATATTAATCAAAGTGTCAGTGATTTCCTAGACTTAATATTTTCTAATTAATATTTGTATTTTATTTGCAGCTTGGTATAATAGTAATTCATTTTTTAGCTTACTATATTTCCTTAGATTGAATACTTTTAACTGAAAGAAAAACGGTATTTACACTCATGTGTTCACACCTGTTGGGTAGGAATATCACTATTTTTATTTATTTTCGGGAAAATCATATTCCTAAGAAATAGTCATTATTTTTATTATCTTAATATATTTTGGGTTTTATTTTACTTGCAAATTATGGTCGATCGATCTCAGGATCAGAAGACTTTCCTTGGCTAGAAAATTAGTATCTGACCTTCATTAGGTTGGGGCTTAAACATGGAGGAAGGGCTTACTCTAGGGGAATATAACTTTATATTCTCATTGAGTAATATATCTATGCGCTCTGTTGTAAGATTGTATATCATTTATAAAATATAAATTTCAAAGAACATTTTCATTCATTATGTTTACATTATTCAATTTTTAATTATAGTAATCCATCATTTCAACCTTACATCATATTCAATACCTTCCTGTTATTTGCTTAAATGATTCATTTGCATTACTCTTTCCTGTATTGATGGAATGGGAGACAAAGCAGGAAAGCTTTCCATCATTGCCTGCTGCAATTTTAGTGATTCTTATTTAGATATGTACACAATATCATCTGTGATTTCATCCATGTATTTAATGTATAGAGAGAACTTTTGTCTATCTCATTGTTTAACACTTTTCTTCATGCTAAACATATCAGACTCTATCCTGTTGATCCTAATTATATTTATGCCATGATGTTTTGTGGGTATATCATCTATTAAACCCAGTGGAGCATTCTTGGTCGTGAGGCGTTCCATAATTCTTGACTAGGAATTGAGATCTTCCTAGAGAAGATCTTGGAATGTCAAGAAGGAACTAACATCTCAACCCCAAGATTTTTCAATGATACTTTTCAGAGAATAAATGCGATCGTTGGTTTAGTTTGTAGTTGGACGGTAGATTAGGGCTGCTTTTATAAATCCTCTTTTACAAGCAACCTCTGTTTTTTGTCTAATATTGAAGTTTAGAGCTTGCATTTGGATGTGACCTTTCAACCTTCTGTTTACCATTGTTGTCAGGGGCAATGCATATTCCTACATGTTAGCCCGCTTGGCCACCCTGTTGATCAGTGTCTGTGCTCCCACCCATAACCTGAGAAAGGTCTAAGTTTCTTTATTCCTAAGTTCCCTTGCACCCTATCTATCCCAGGTCTAAGTTTACCGAATTCTCTCGCATTTTTTTTTTCTATGAATAGAGATAAATATGATAAATTCGAGAATTATATAATTTTTCCATTGCCTTATTTTCATCCTTTCCTCACTTGGTTTTATACCCTCAGCATTTTATACCATTGGTTAAAAGCAGTAGTTTTATGCCCTCCAGAAAAAGTCTCTGAGTTATGGTGTCTCCATCTCTCCAAAATATATTCTATATTTAGCGATCAATCTGTCTCTCTCATCCTTAATATTTCTCATTGGTTTACTTATCTTTTCATTTATTGCTTCCACCTTTTTTCCAAGAAGACTTTCACATTTTCTTTGTGCTCTCAGACAGACAAATGTGTTTATTTATATACAGAAACAGAAAAAAATTAAAATACAATGAAAATCTCACCAAAACACCACTGCAGTGGGAAACACCCATTCGCAGGAGTTCTGATTTAATAGTAACTTAAAGTAAAATATTAATAATCGCCTCTTAATAAAAACAAATAAAATAAGTAAATAAACATAATGGTGGTACAGAAAAAAATAAATAAAAATAATAATAATAGCCTCCAATTGTCATAAATAACAAAAGAATTAGCAATTTCAGAAAGAACTTCATTGTTCAAGACTGCAAATAATAGATACATAATAAACTATATTTCCAACAGAACATATTTGATTATCTTCATTGTTAACTTTAGTATATGGAGAACGTATGGTTGTTACTGAAAGGGATATTTAAAGGTAAAAAGTGGAATATTATTATTATAGGTAGTCGTGGTATGAGGATTCGGTATATAATATTTATTATATTATGTGGGATTTTAGTTAATTATTTACGGAAATCGTTTGCGGTATCTTATGGGAAGTTGAACTGCTCTGTTAAAAAAAGCCGATAGGAAAATGCCTCTCTAACATATCCGCTGAGCAAAGCCCAATCTTTACCATTCAAATACGAGATTACCTCCTTGTCCGTTAGAGTGTAAGCATTAAACCACTTAGCCCTATAGTCCCTTAAGATAGTGCAACTCCCAATAAAATGGCTAATTGTTTCTAACTGGTTGGCATTGCATAGGCTGCAGTTATGATTACGTTTGCTGTCCCATGGCGCATAGTTAAGATTCAGTAACTCCCCCCTGGCTTTGATTATATTGATAATGAAGGAAAGTTTGTACTCATCTTTCATATAGGGGTTGTTCAGTAAATCAATGTCTAGCTCTTTGTAAGAGAGATGAAATTTAGAGTTACAGCGGGCTTCCAGAAATTGACCTCTAAACAGCTCTTTTTCTTTTTCAATGAATACTTTCAAATTAGTTGATAAGTAGTCAACTGTGAAATTTCTTTGGCCCAAATTAAATTTATTTCTGATATATCTGACACAAAATACGTTTCTTTTTATTAAAATATTTGCTAGCTGAGAGGGTAATCTGTGGTGCGGGTATTGCATGGTTTTAATAATATATTTTAAGTGCAGTTGAAGTGTGTGAATATAAATCTGGTCTATGCCTGTTTCCAAGTATAGGATGTAATTTGGGGTGTTCCTGGGCAACCGAAAGAGTTTTTTCAGAAAAAAAGTCCCTAACCGTTCTATTGTGCCATATCTTTGATACCCCCAGACTTGGGCTCCGTAGGATATTATGGATCGTGACGCTGAGCGGTAAATTTCGAATTTTTTGCTCAAGGGAATATCATTGTTTGAGATAAGGGAATTCCAAGTAAAGTTGATTCCCTGTTTTGCCTTGGCTAGGACATTATTGAAGTGTTGGGACAGGGACAAACCGGGTGTGATCCCAATCCCCAGGTAATTATAAAAATTCACCACTTCTATGGATTCATTTCCAAGCTTCCATTTTTCGATTCTTGCCCTCCTGAAACCATTCTTAAAAATCATTATTTTTGATTTTTCCAGATTAATGAGCAGGTTCCATTGTGCACAATAAGTTTCTAAACGGTTGATCATTAACTGGAGGGAAATAGGATCTTCCGCCAGAAGGACAATATCGTCAGCGTACATTAGGCACGGAATCTTAAGGCCATCTATAACTATTCCACCCCCAACAAATTCAACTAAATCGTTTATAAATAATGAAAAGAGAAGAGGGGAGAGTAGACATCCCTGTTTGAGTCCCACGGAAGTCCTTATAGACTCCGTTAAACGGCCCAGACACATCACTGATGCCTCACTATTTCTATATAAAACCGTAATAAATTTTGTGGAAATCCCTAGATTGTGGAGTTTATAGAACAGCATGTCTCGATCCGGGGTGTCGAACACTCCCTTGAAGTCGACGAAGAAGGCATAAACCTTTCCCCGCTTTTTAGAGGTTAACAAACTAACCACAGAGAAAAGACAGAAGATGTTGTCGGCCGTGCTATACCCCTTCCTGAAACCTCCCTGATGTTCCACCAAAACATTATTGTCGGCAACCCACTTTTCCAGCCTCGCAAGTTTAAGTCCTGTGAAAAGCTTTGACACTGAATCATTTAGCGATATCCCTCTATAGTTTTTTGCTTCGTTTTTGTCACCTTTTTTAAAGAGGGGGATTATTATGGATTTGTTCCAGTTGGTTGGAACTTTGCCCGTTTCCCAGACAAAATTAAAGAGATCCAAAAGCCTCAACAAAAAATCGGTGGAGCAGTTCTTAAAGAATTCAAAGGGCACGCGATCTTTGTGCTCTCTCTGGATGTTTTGACCAAAATTCTCCCAGCTCTCTCTTTTGGCCACTCGCCCTAGCAGCTTTGATTCGTTTCTTCTTTGGACATAAAGTTCCCAATTTTCAGGGTTCTTATGAATGTTACACTACCTCAAAGCCTCCTTCTTTCTTAGGCCTTTTATTTTGATTCATACATTCTAACACTAAGTCCTTTTTTTTTCTTTCTTTTTTTTTTTTATGAAATAATAATCCCATGAGTAGTCTTAGCCGTTTCTGAATTGGCTTTCTTCATCCTTTTCCTCACTTCATTCCTGCATCCCCAAGTTTTAAATCCAGTAATTTTGGTTTTAAATCCAGTAATGAATATTCCACTTTTGTCCCATAGCAGGAGCTTTGGGCTATCATATATCAATTTTCTTGTGCATTCATTTCTTGGATTTAGTATTTGGGTACCTCTTATCAACAGAAGGTTTTCGGAACCAAATTACTTTAATATTTGAATATATTTTCCTGATCCGTTAACTTAATACATGATGGTCCATTACACTTCTCTCTTCTGCAGAAAAAGTAACTTTATGTATTTTTATGTGGAGAAAGGAAATGTGGATAAGCAAATAGCTGTATATGAAATAATCTCTCAGATATGGCCTGATATTTACTCCATGAGCGCTTGTGTCATCATACCCAGTCATAGCTTTAAAGTCGCCCATTATGATAACATCTCTATTCCTGTTTTGGTTTTTAAAGGCTTTGCCCATAACATCCCCATTTTTTGTTGGGTAGATAAACTTGTATTAAAGATTCTATTCCTATTGAAAACTCAACAAAAGCTGTAATTATTGTGGGTGATATGATCCTATTCATAATTTTCATAATCAATCTATCTCCTACATTTTTTCAAATTCCTACTGAAACTCCTGAGTATATGAGAATGGGCTTTTTATCCTAATATATTTCTCTGTGACCCTTCCTCCATATTTTTTTAATGCCTAGATTATCTATTTTATAAAACTCCATTTCTTATACTACTTATATTTCTTTGCTAGTCAATTTCTTAATACTCTACTTTTCAAATTTGATTTTCTTTCGAACTCAGAGTCATACGAGTCCGTTCAATTCTGATGTGAGATAAGGTACTTTAAATGAATGAATGAATGAATAATGCTTTAATTTACATATATACAAAATTAATAACAAAAAAAAATATACATATATATATATATAATCTTTAAAGCATAGGCAATGGCAGTAAGCCATCTATCGAGTTGGCTAATTTCTTTCGGTTAATAATTAAAAGGCTCAATTAGAAAATATTTATATTTCACAATTTTACATAAGTAAGCAGAAAGTTATTCCCAGGGTGGATTCGAACTGCTGCCGTTTGGCTCGAGCATGATAAAGCGGGCCATTTTTCTTAAATCCATAGAGATAGCCTCCACTAGCTCTTCCCCTTACCCCCTCTTTTTTGCTTTTACAAACTTCAATTCGAAATCTGCAAATTTCTTTTTATAAAATACCCAATTTTCTTCTATCAAAAATGTCTCATCCAACAAAAAAATATACTTTTTTACCAATTCGAAAAATGAATTTTCTTTGGATTTTATTCCCCTAATAATATAAAATATAAGTTGTATTATCATATACTCCACTGACGGACTTACCTTATTCTTTCTTTTCTTCCCTTGTCCTAATTTCTTGAGTACCACAAACAGATCCTACTCCAATACTATCAAAAGCCGTATATGGTCTTCCAACTGAATGTGCAGTCAGCAGGCCTGTTAAAAATGTTGAAATGTCAACTGCCAGTTTCCAGATAACCATTCCGTTGCACTATTCCCTTCCTTGGTTACCAGCCCCTATCCTTTCTTCCAGCTCAATTTTGTGTCGAAAAGCCAAATACTGCCACTTCTAACTGCAACTCTAGACTTTTTATCAATTCTTAAAATTTCTTTCCTGACTTGTAATAGTTCCTTGCCTCTAGCGCTAGATCCCTATCAACAAAAATTTTAGAACCCTTTAAATTTTTTGTATTTCTTGATAAGTCCACCACCTCCTCTTCAGAAGCATAAGAAACCACCAAGACTGTAATCTCCCTATACTTACTCTCCCAATTCATTACCTTTCCTATTTTCACATGATTCACCTTTAATACTTCAGTGACAAATCTCTAACAACTGTGCCAGGTTCATTATTGAATAAGTTTATACCCTTAAATATGAAGTTTATTTTTTTGGAATTGTTTTCAAAACTATCCAATCTATGTTCGTTCTAGCCTATCCGTCTTTTCCTGTAATTTGATCATTTCTTTTGTCAATCCGTTATTTTCTTTCCTTAACTTCACTTATCTCCTCACCTAGCAACATCAAGTTCTTCCTAGTTCTTATTTTCTGTCTAAAACTTCACTTAATAGCATCACCAGCTCCTGTACATTCATTTTACCAAATTCTTTTTTTTTCCATTTTAATAATCTCCTCTTGAGAACATTTACTAGTTGGTGGGGGGGGGGGGGGGGGGGTAGTACAACTCTGGTGAACTAAGAGTCCTCTTTGATCTCTTGATTTCTTGCCTAGAAAGAAAACACTTTTTCAGTGTATTACCTTTTTGGCTCATATAAAAAAATCAATAAAAAAAAAGGGTTATTTTTATTCTAAAAGCACTATTTTAGTAACCCTATTAACAGCAATAAAAAATATAGACACTAAAATAGCACACTCGTGATGGTAGACTATTAATAATTGTATTATTTCTATTTGTAATCTGACTTTTTTATGTTTTTCTCTTCTATTGAAGCAAGCTGACTCGGACTGTGTGGTGCGGGCCTACTGGTTTCTTCGTGAATGCTGCTAAACCTCGACTAAATCACCAGATTCGTTAAAACTAATTTGATCATATGTGATTGAACTACGTCACTAATATTCACCAGATTTCACTATCACTGTAACTCTAGACCTGTTACATTTGACAGTAAACTGTTAACACTTTCTAAATAAATGGTCAAGTGACCTAGATCATATGTTTCTTGGTTCACGGCTACTAGCCAACTCAGGTACTTTAAATCGAATATACTCCTTTAAGGGTGATTAGCTCAGCAGAGTATATCCTGTATCCTTGAGGCTACTGGTCTCCTAAATATTTATATCACCTCTAAAGAAAGGTTGGCTGGGCTCTACCCCTCAGCCCTTGGAACTTATTGGTTCACGGGTCTATACACAGAAAATTCAGACCACTTCTCCTAAAAGGGATTCCCTATCTGCTTCCTCAGGTACGTGTTCCCATGTTCCGGCAGGCTCTGATGACAGTAGCTGATTGTCAATAAATTATTTTAGTGAATTTTTAAAATATTAGTATTTATGATTATTGATTGATTGTAGTAGTTGATTATATAAAGGTATGAAGATGGAAATTTACAATTCTAATTTAGTTACCTCATTATTAGAAGATTCTACTGGGAATAATCTTAAAGCTAAACCAGGGAAAATAGTTGCTGGACTTGAAGTTGATAAAACACTTGAATTGTTACAAGCTATTGCTAAAGGGATAGCTTCTCAGGTTATTTTTACATTTATCTTTGTGTATTGTTAATTATTATAATTTTATTTAAGATATATTTTTACTAAAAGTGCAATTTTATGATGAAATGTTTATTTGATGCTATTAATTATTTGATTATCTTCCTTTACAAAAAGATTTTATGTTTTTTGATACATTTTTCAGACTAATGGTAATAAATCAGTAATAAGCAATGAGGGTGAAAATAAGCCTGTAAAAGATGTTTCTGGTTCTATTAGTACTAACAATAAATCTAAACCAAAAGTAGAAGAAAATGTAAGTAAAAAGATTGATGATGTGAAAGATAAAAAAAAGAGGGATAAAAAGAAAGAGGCTTCAAAAGTAGGTAATATCAATGATGAAAAGGAAAAAAAGAAAAGGGACAAATCTGATAGGGGAGAAAATGGGGTAAAACTGGGGAAAAGGGAGGAAGCTCAAAATGAAGAACAAGTGGAGAGAACAGAAAAAAGTGGAAATGAGGAAAAATCTATAAAAAGGGAAAAAATTGACAGTGAAGAAAAACAGATGTTGAAAGAAGCTAAAAAGAGAGAAAGCTTTCCCTCAGTGGAAGATAACATAGCTAATTCACAGGAGGTTGAAAAGTAAGTTTTTCTACCCATAATGTCCTAAAATTGATAAACTTACTCAATGAATGTTTTAATAATTTATTAAAATTTTATTTATTGGTCTCTTCTCAACTTTTGGTTATGACTTTCTATAATAAGTGTCCCTTGCTTTGAAACATTTCTAACTAATTATTTTTTGTACAATATTCATGATCAATCATTTTATCATTTTTAATATAAAATTGTTTATAGTCAGAGAAATATAACATTTGTTGGATCAAAATTATCGTTTTTGATTTAAAACTCTTGTTGTATTCAGATGTGTTTAACATGGTTATTATCTACAATAGTTACATTTTTTCCATTGTTGGATTGATATCAGGCTTTTGTCTGTTGTTTAAGGCTATAACCCATAATCTATGCACCAGTCAGGTTTTTAAAATAATATATATTTGGAAGACAATTATAAATACATCCCTATTTTTAATTGCAGTTGATAATTTTGAGCAATAAAGTTTTACTTTTCAAATGATCAAAGGTGCAAAGTGGTGTAAACTTTTTTCTAGAAAAACCAAGTTGATATTCGTTTTTTATACCTCATGAAACACTTACTACAATATACATATCAATCTTATTCCACCATCTTACTTATAAATTATAAATGGATATAAGAAAAAAATTAAGAAAAGATAAACAGCTCGTTAAATTTAATTTAATTGCAGAAAGAGGTGGTACAGAAAGATTAAAATATTTAGAAGATTTCTATAGATTCAAGAAATTTTTTAAAACAAATCATTATAATTACAATAGGCCATTGCCATGATTAGGTTAATATTCCTTTTTTCTCTTGCCCTCTAAATTAATTAAAACCCTATAATTAGACTCAAAAGTTGTTTATTGACGCACATAAATACTCGATGAGTAGATAGAAAATTAAGCCGACTTAAATCACAGTAACTATTACATTCCAGTTAAGAAGGTTTTATTTCTAGTCATGATTTATTCTTTGTTTTAGATCAGAGGCAAAGAAAAATCAAGAAAATTATGATATAATTAAAGAATCTGAGAAAATTAATACTGAAGGATTAAATGAAACTGAAGAAAAGTCTAATCAGCCATCAGTGGAATCAAAAGGAGATGAAGAAAATTCAGAGAACAAAGAAGAAGAAATAGTTTTTAGGCATAAAGAGCCAGAACAAAAAAATAAAGAACAAAATGGTCAAGTTGATAATAATAAACAATCCAATGGTGAAGCACCATTACGAAGACCCTCTACTAGAAGATCGTCTTCACGATCACTTAAACAGCCAATGAGTAAGTATAATAGTGATGATAATTCTTCTTGGTATCGTGTAATAATAAAAAAAAAATCTGCCATATCATGTCTTTGAATTAATTTTAATTTTTGTTTCCGTTAGATTTAAAAAATAATGTATGAAATATTTTTTTTTTTTGCATTGATATATATTTTTGTGACTCAATTTTAATTGAACCAGCAGGTTGATTTTATCTCCTTTCAACACCATAAATATTCTAATTGAATTGGTTGATTATCCTACGAGGTATGAAATATTTTCATTATTGTGGGTAAAAATTATGATCCAATGGGTTTGGCTAAAGAAGGCTTTCATTTTTTACTTTCACTTACTATGTATGAAATATACAGTGTAGTGATCATGAAAAATTCCTACTTCTGGTTTTCAATGGAAATACATGTTTTGGGGTCCCCTGAATCCAAATTACCTGGTCCCACGAAATGGCATGTGCGTGCATTAATTCGGCATAAATACATTTTATACATAAAAAAATATAAAAATATAAAGATACAAATAAAAACTATTTTATTTGTACTTTATTGAGCGAATGCTTAGAAAAGCATCTAATGCTAAACATATTTAAAGCTGTTTTTAAAAAAAATATTTGGTAAAATATAATCCTTAATTATTATATTTTTGTTTACACCTTTAGTTCTATAATAGATTTCTGAATAGATAGAATAGGTATGTAGGAGAGAGACAATACATAATTTGGTCTCAAGGATAGAAAAATATATAGACCAAATAAAAATCACAATTGACACCTTTGTAGATATTGAAGAGACCTTTGACAAAACACCATATAACCTCATTAAGAATGCTATACAGAAAAGAAACATTGATAAAATTTCCTCCAGATTGGTAGGAAAGATGCTGGAGAAAAGAATTCTACTATCAGAAATAGTACATACCAAACAGTGGATAAAGCCTAAAGGAGGATGTCCACTGGTTGATGTGGTGATGTATCCACCCTTACTGTGGTGCCTGATGGTGGACTCACTGCTGGTTAGACTAAACAACGCAGGCTTTAGCGTACACATTTGTTTCTTCAAACTGAGGAAAAAAATTGACATCAAACTACCAAAAATAAATGGTTTCCAGTTGACACCCAGTAAAGAGGTTAACCAGTTGGGTATTATACTCGACCATAAACTAAATTGGTCCAAACATGTAGAAAATACTGCCAGCATAGCCCTAACATGCCTATGGGCCTGCTGCAGTAGACAAAAATGGGGGCTACAACCATAAATGGTTTATTGGCTGTATATAACAGCAATAATACCAATGACAACTCAGCCCTACTTAAGTAGCACAAAGCAGGATTGGAAAGATTAAAGTCCTGTTAGGTAAACTACAGGGGCTAGTAGTGTGCCTTGTGATCACAGGTGCAATGAGAACTACTCCATCAGCTGCAATGGTGGTGGTGGCCCAAGCTCTGAAATCCAATAGGATTGTGAAACAAAACAACTCCTCTAGAGTAAACACTGTGGGAGGACACTGGGACATATTCGGGAAAATCGCAAAATATTGGGTGCTCTCCATGCACTCTGACCTACAAGTTCGAGAAATTCTAGAAATTAAATATCAAACCATGATTAGTAAAATGGAACCACATTAACCTTACTAAGGGATTAACTGTGATGCGGATGGCTCACTTATCAAGAGAGGGTCTGGTGGGGGAATCTAGAGGAAAGATAAAACCAATGAGCGTACATCAATCTCACTGGGAAAAAAACAAGATAATTGTTGAATGGATACCAGGACATTCTGGCATCCCAGGAAATGAAAAAGAAGATGATCTTGCTAGGAAAGGTTCAGTCAATAAACCCATAACCGCATAACAAGTTATTGGAATGGCATTGGCTAGGCCAAAAGAAGGATAGGGGAGATCTATGAAGCAAGGAAAAAACAATATCACTTCAAATTCTTCCTAGATGGATATTCTCTCAAAAGAAGCAACTTACTACTAAACCTTGATAGGAAAGAACTTAAAAATAAGAGGACACTGTAAACTTAACAGCATATGTACAAACTCAAGCTAGCAGATTCACCCATCTGTAGATTCTGTGGCAAATAGAGTGAAACAGCTTATCATATTATCTATTGGTGTGATCGACTAAGATTCAAAACCGAATCAAATCGACTAAGATTCAAAGCCCTTCTAGCCCATTGGTCCCTTTCGTTGGCTCTTCTCATCTCAATCATGTTGCTGCCTCTGGCTCACCCCAATCTCTCAATGTACTCATCATACATTAACCTGGGCCTGCATCTAGAACGTCTTCCCTTTGGTCGTGCTTCCAGGAGCCATTTAGCTTTGTGGGTGTCGTCCATACGGTACACATGGCTGAACCATTTTAGTTGGCGTTCTTCTAAAATCTGCTTGACTGGCCTTACATTCAGCTCCTCTCTTATTCTTTCATTTCTCCAACAATCTCTTCTGGGTTTGCCGACTACTTTCCTAAGAAATCTTATTTCCATGGCAGTTAGCTTGCTTGTGTGCATCTCGAGGACAGTCCAACTCTCTACACCATATAGAAGGACAGGCAGGAATACTGTTTAAAAAAGAACTATTTTTGTTTCCTTTTTTATCTCCTGTTTACCTATTGTTGTAGTGCAGGTGGAGTAAAACACACCATTAGCCTTTCTCACTCTATTTAGCACCTCTTGGTCAATCCTTCCTTTTCTGCTGAAAATCGTACCCAGGTAGTGGTAGTTATCTACCTTCTCTAGTGGCTGGTAATTACTTTCACTTACCTATATATGAAATATAGCATTTCCAAGTCTATTTGAACCTTTTCCAAGTCAACTGTAACCCTTTCCAAGTCATGTGTAACCTTTTCCAAGTCAAGTGTAACCTTTTCCAAGTCAACTGTAACCCTTTCCAAGTCACAAGAAACCCTTTCCAATTCAAACGTAACCCTTTCCAAATCAAATGGAACCCCTTCCAACTCAATTGTCACCCTATCTATTACAATTGTAACTGTTTCCATTTCAATTGTCACCCTAGAAAAAATCTATTGAAGAGGGAAACATTTTCGGATTTCTTTCGCACGGGGTCCAATTTTATGGTATCGGGGACGGTGTTTTTATATTCATTTTGTATTTTAATGGCAGGGGGAGGGGGAGCGCATTCGAAAATAGTTTGAATTTTGGATTTATTTCACACGGTGGTCCAACTTTATATTATTGGGGACGATGTTTTTGAAAAAAATATTCATTTTGTATTTCAGTGGGGAGGGGGGGTGCACTATGAAAAATTTATATTTTCGGATTTCTTTTGCCATGGGTCCAATATTATGTTATCGAGAACAGTTTTTTGATTATTGACATTTGATGCAGATTATTGACATTGCATTGGAAATAATAAGACGAAGTGTGCCCTCCCCCACCAATGAAATACAAAATGAAATTTCTTTTCAAAAATATTGTCTCCGATAACATATAATTGGATCCCCGTGTGAAAGAAATCCGAAATTCTAACTTTTTTATAGTCATTCTCTTTGCAGAATTCTATTAATCGCTGGCCATTTTCATTGTTAATATTTTCGCCTTCCCTTTAAACCTATTACTCCATGGGATCTAGCGCGATCCTTTTAATTTCGCCAATAAGTTCTATCTCTTTACCTGAGAGCGACTTGATGTTCCATATACCTAATCGAATGTCCTTGTCCATGCTATTTCTATTACCAGTAGACTGTCCGGTTCCGAAGCTGTTTGATCATCTTTGAATCGAATATACGTTGGGTGGGTGATTTGCCCAAGCCCCTTTACCTTGGGACAACAATATTCTTTTGTATTGGGAACAGGGAACCCAAGGTAGATTGCCTTCACTCCGGCTTAGAGCCCTACATGCCCCTTCACAGTAAATCAGCCGTTCTGCCAGTTTCCAGCTCTGCCTGATGATGTCTGATCACGGACCCATCCGACTATGTTTTCGGCTCCATGTCAGTACTGGTGCTACTGGTGCCTCACACCAGGGATAATTTATCGACCTCCCACTCTAGATCCGCCATGTTCTTTCAAAAGCAGGGTCACCTCGGGCAGGATGTAGTTCTTCAACACGCATGGACGTTCTGGGGTACTAGCGTCATACAGATCTCCACGAAGGCTTCTCTGATCCATCAGCTGGTCCCCTGGTGTTAAGGTCAACCCTACCAAAGGTACTATCTCTCACCAACCCCTTGACCCCAAAAAAGTGATTTCTTGCGGGAAAAATCATCAATGATCATCTCCCTCGTTTCCGGAAATAGACTAAAATTTGAAAACCAAGTTCCACTTTTCTATGAACCGTAAATACCCCAGAGATTGCTACCTTGAAAACATTGCTAACTCTGCCAATGCATGGAAAAAGAAGAAGAGGGAGACCATAGCTCAGGTGGTCTGATGGAGTGGCAGAAGATACTCGCAACATCCTAGGAGTTCGAAACTGGTTGGCGTTGGCACAAGACCGTGACATTTAGTGGAGGCCAAGACTTGTAACCGGGTTGTAGCACCGTGAACAAAAAAAAATTAAAAAAAAAATGTCAACAAAATCAAAGTACTTTGAATCACTGGCAGTAAGGTAAAGGAAAATGAGGGTTTTAACCAAGGAGTCAAATAGTTAGAAATTGGCTCAGGCTGAAAATGATAGCCCATGATGAGAAGAAAATTGTCATTATCTGAAGAAAGTTTTGATTTTCGTCTATACACTAAGTCTGCATGCATCTACTTCTTAAATCCATCAAATTTGTCAATTGTTTTCTACTTGGATCAGCACACAAAGGTCACAGCATCTAATATTTTTCTAATGCATCTCTACATAGTTAACCTTTACATGTGAAATGTGTTAAATACTTCAACAGCACTATCTTTTATAAAATGTAAATATCAATTTTGTTAATGTCAGTGACTTTTTACTTTTGCTTACCTATGTAGGAAGGGAAAGGATTGCGATCGTGAAAAATTTCGACTTCCGGTTTTCAACGGAATACACGTTTTGGGGTCCCCTGAGTCCAAATAACCAAGTCCCGCGAAATGGTCTGTGTGTGTGTGTGTTTGTGTGTGTGCTCGTGCGTGCGTGCGTGCGTGTGTGTGAACAGACTAGCTCAAAAACTATAACTCGTACGCACCTGAATTTGGGTATTTGGTGTATTATATGCCCGCGATGTAACAGCAAAAATTTCATCAAAATTGGTCAAACAGAGCGGGTACTTTATTTAAAGGATTTTGTCTATTTTTTTAAGTTTTTCTCGATTTTCTCAAAAACGGCTCTTAACGATTTTGATTAAACTTAGTATTTGGTGTAAGTATATGTGACAGTCAAAATTGATCAATTGGAGAGGGCACTTTACTTAATAAATGTTGTCCCATTTTCACGTGTTTTTTTTATTTACTCAAAAACGGCTTTAACGATTTTGATCAAACTGGGTATTTTAAGTCTGTATATGGCAGCGATGCGGCAGCTGAAATTTCATCAAAATTGGTCAAACGGATGGAGACATTATTTAGTAAATGTTTTTTTCTCAAAAACGGCTGTAACTATTTTGATCATAATTTTATTAACCGTATTATGAAAATAAAAACTTTTATTTATTAATAAAAAATTATTTTTCTTAAGAGAGTAAATGTGATGCTCAAATTTTTTGAAGCATCGAAGGTGTGTATATATGTAGGTGGTATAAGATAATAGTCTATAATTAATTAAATTTGCCCGCGATATGACAGCAAAATTTTCATCAAAATTGGTCAAAGGGAGGGGGTACTTTATTTAATGAATTTTATTTAATTTTTAATTTTTTTTTCGATTTTCTCAAAAACAGCTCTAATGATTTTGATTAAACTCGGT
The DNA here is from genome assembly GCA_911387785.2 of Aelia acuminata. Classification (NCBI taxonomy): domain Eukaryota; kingdom Metazoa; phylum Arthropoda; class Insecta; order Hemiptera; family Pentatomidae; genus Aelia; species Aelia acuminata. The sequence continues at coordinate 85,691,779 of OU426978.1, read as the reverse complement.
ATTTGATGTATGTATATGCCCACGATGTGACAGCTAAAATTTCATATCCCGTATTATCACTGATGAAAATAAAAACTTTAATTTAGCAATAAAAACATTAATTTTACTTTAGAGAGTAAATACTTGATGCTCAAATTATTTACAGCATTTAAGGTGTGAAAAAAAATGGTTTAAGGTAATCTTTAATTAATTATATTTTAGTTTAGAAACTTTAGTTCCATAATAAATTTCTGAAGGCTATATAAAATAAAGTGGTTTTTAAGGAACAGTAATCATTCTCGATTTCCAGAAAGGCATAAGAGACAAACTTTACAACGAGTCGTAAATACACCTCCTATCGATTCACCTTCACGATATATTTACAAAAAGCAAATCACTGTAAAAAACAACCAAGCCGTAAAAAAAACCCGACTGTCGATGAAATTAGGTCCCTTGAAAAAAGAAATAAGCAATAATGAATCGAAAAGTACTGAGAACTTTCAAGTTTAGAATTACAGATACATTATAACTTATTGAGATATAAAAATATAAGCATATAAAATGAAAATATACATATTATCGAAACAAGTCTATTTCTAATCTAAGTAAGTTCTTAAGTGAAAGTTGTGTGTTGCGCGCATCGACCAGATTTTTAATTGTAATACCTTAATATTGTTCCACAAAAAATATTTTTAAATGATATATATCAAACAAAATTTTCAACTGTTTGAAATTTGTTTTATTTTTTGCAGAAGTTATTTCTGAAAAAGTTGATCCTGGAAAAGATAAAGAAGATCCCAAAATGGTTGAAGATGTAAATATTTCTAATTTAGAAAATATTAAAAAAAGTAAAAATAATGCAAAAGATTTTAATACTTCTGAAGCTGACATCATTCGACCTCCTTCAGCTCTGTAAAATATTTTTATTTTCCATGATTAATTCTATTTTACTTTAAATTGAAGGGGTCAGTGGATGAAGGTGCTATGCCATATTTTTTTGAAAATTGAGATGTTGTACTGGTTGAAGGTGTTATGTGTATATAATTCATATGTACTGACTTAAAATATTATTTTCCTTCTATTTGTAGAAATACCAAAAGATGAAGGTGCTATGTAACATATCTAATTATAGTTTTAAATGGATGAGGGTGCTATGGTTACTTAGTACTTAGTACTTAGTTCTACAGATTCTGGATACATATAGAATGCATTCATCCAACAACATCTTTATCTGAATTCTACCAGAAAAGTTTCAATTGAAAAACTTTAAACCCATTTTTCTCAGAAGTTTACATTTGTTACATAGCACCTTCATCCACTGACCCCTTCAATTAATAGTTCAAATAGTTAACAGTTAAAAGACAATGTCATTATCCATCATATAACTATTATAATGAAAATAGTTAGAAGATAATGTCATCACTCATCAAATCAGATAGTGAACTTCACATTTTTATAAGCACAAAATTTACAATTTCTGATCATGGGAAATTGAAACATATAGAAGGAAACTATAAAAAATATTGAATTATTTATTGTTTCAATGATTACCGATAAATCCTTCATTTTACTTGTCTGAATATTCAATCAAGTCATAATTTTCATTCAGGTCAAAGGTATCAAAACGGTTTATGAGGATCAACTTACTTGCTATTAAATATTATAGCTTTTGACTAATTTGAAAGCTGGTGGAAATCTGTAATGTTTTCGAACATTCTGGATTAGAATTGAAGATTCTTGATTGTAACCTGCCAGATATAAAAGGGGAAAGTAGTCCATGGTTCAGTGATTATTGAGCTTATAAAGTGGTATTGTATTAGGGAGCATCAAAAAATGCAGTAGACCTGAACCTTTTTCTTTGACTATCAACAAATGACATAGACCGCAGAGGAGTATCGTATTAAACACCTCAGGATTACTTGCTTTTTATTCTTTCACCCCTTTGATCCAGCAAGCGGCATCAAACTGAAAATTCAAACTCACCTTTTTGTTCCTGGAACCCCTGAAAACGAGTCTTCTAGGTCTAGACTTATTAGTTCATATCTGTTCCTAACATCATTCCAGAATTTTTGAAGTAAGAACCAGTGATACTGATATTTGAAAATTATATATTTGCTACTTACTCCCTTTTTGAGCCTTTTTGGTTATATGAGGTTTTCCTGGGCTTGGGGTGAGGATGCAAGATACATTCACAATTTCCAATGCTCTAATTAACATCACTGACATAGACTTAAGGGTAATGAGAGGAAATCACTCGCCCATACTGTTTTTTTTTTTTTTTTTTCCACTGGCACTATGCACCGCGACCTCTTGGGTCTATTGTGCGCCTGATTTTACCTGATTTCTAAAAGTCTATTTTTAGTGCATCAGTAAATTTTAGCAAACTTGTTGGGTTGACCAGTTCGTTAGTACTTGGGTCAGGTAGGTTTACCTCGCCAAAGATGCTGAATCTTAGCCTAACAAGTCGTTCACACCAGCTTATAATATGATAAGCTGTCTCATCCTCCTTGCCACAGAATCTGCAGATAGGTGAGTCTGCGAGTTTAAGTCTGTGCATATGTTTGTTGAGTTTACAGTGTCCTGTATAGATCGCTGTAACTTTTTTGAGTGCTTTCCTGTCCAAATTCAGTAGAATGTCACTTCTTTTGGCGGAATAGCCTTTTAAAAAGAATTTGGAGTGAAACTGTGTTTTATCATTCCAATTTTGTTTTTTAATTGCACCATATATCTCCCCTATCCTTCTTTTGGCATAGCTTGGACTTATGCCAATTACTGGTTCAGGGGTCATTGGTCTTTTTGCTGAGCCTTCTCTTGCAAGGCCATCTGCTTTTTCATTTCCTTGGATGCCGGAATGTCCGGGCACCCATTCCACTCTTACTCTATTGCTTTCCGCTAGTTTGTTGAGCGAGATTTTGCAGTCTTTGACAATCTGTGATTTGATGACATTGTTGTTTAGTGCCCCTATAGCTGCTTGGCTATCTGTAAAGATGGTAATGTATTTATTTTTTGTATTTTCCGCCAGCAGCTCCGAGGCGCATTGGTAGATTGCTAACACTTCTGATTGAAAGACTGTAGCATATTTACCAAGTGAGATTGATATGCTCTTTGTGGGTTTATCCTCCCTCCAGATTCCCGCTCCAGATCCACTCTTGGTGAGCGAGCCATCCGTATAGCAGTTGATTCCTTTGTGTTTCATTGGTCATGTGGTTTCAACTTATTTATTATTGTTTGATAGTTGGTATCCAGGATTTCACGAATTTGTAGGTCAGAATGCATGGACAGCACTTGATCTTTTTCGATTTTCCCGTATATTTCCCAATGGCCAACTCTAGAATTTATTCTAGGTGAGTTGTTTTGTTTTACAATCCTATATGAGGATTTCATAGCTTGAATCTCCACTTCTATCTGCAGTGGTGCTAGATTTAGCATCACTTCCATAGCAGCTGTTGGAGTACTTTTCATTGCTCCTGTTATCATGAGGCATGCAAGCCTCTGTAGTTTGCTTAGCAGGATTTTGTGTTTTCCCCTATTCGCTTTGTGCCACCAAAGCAGGGCTGAGTATAGAACCATTGGTCTTATTGCTGTTAGATATAGCCAATAGACCATTTTGGGTTTTAATCCCCAATTCCTGCCTATAGCTCTTTTACAAGCCCATAGGCATTTTAGGGCTTTGTTTGTTGTTGTTTCAACATGTTTTGTCCAGCTTAGTTTATGGTCCAGTGTTACACCCAAGTGTTTTACTTCTTTAGAAGGTGTAAGCTGGTATCCATTTATTTCTGGCAGTTTAATGTTTATTTTTTTCTTTTGTGTAAAGATACAAGTATGTATTTTTTCTGGGTTTATATTCAACCCATTCTCTTTACACCAATTTTGTAATATTTTTGTTGCGTTTATGAGCAAGTCAGATAGTACGCTTTGATGTTTACCTTCAATTAGAATTGCCAGGTCATCTGCGTACCCTTGTGTGTAAAAGCCTGCGTTGTTCAATCTCACTAGTAAGGAGTCCACAACTAGGCACCACAGTAATGGCGAGATCACACCTCCCTGTGGACAACCTCCTCTTGGTTTTATCCACAGTTTGGCATGTCCCAATTCTGTAACCAAAATCCTTTCCTCCAGCATTCTTTCTATCCATCTGGAGGAGATTTTGTCTATATTTCTGTTTCTTATAGCATCCTTGATGACCCTGTATGGTGTTTTATCAAAAGCACCTTCAATGTCAACAAAGGTGCCAATTGTTATTTCTTTTTGGTGCAAAGATTTTTCAATCCTTAGCACCAAATTATGCAGTGCTACCTCACAGGATTTACCTGCTTGGTAAGCAAATTGTCTTTCATGTATCGGGTTTGTTTCCGATATCTGTTTTCTCACATGTCTGTCTACTATCTTTTCTAGTGTCTTCATTAGGAATGATGACAGACATATGGGTCTAAAGGCTTTCGGATCATCATATGATTCTTTGCCTGGCTTTGGTATGTACCTTACCTTGGATATTTTCCACTCGGTGGGTATATATCCTAGTGCTAGGCTACCTCTTAGTAATTTTAAGAGGTGTGGTCTTATAGTCTTTATTCCTTTCTGTATTAAAGCAGGGAATATGCCATCCGCGCCAGCAGATTTGTATGGCTTCATTGTGTTGACAGCCCATTCTAAGGCACTGCTGGTGACTATTTGTTTTGCTTCCCTCCACATCTTTTCGTCACTGGTTGACGTGGTATGTGTGGGGTTGTTAATGATGGTGTTTTTAATTTCACAGTTAGGAAATTGGGTCCTTGCCATGGCCTCCAGGGTTTCCATTTCGTTTACCGTGGATCCCCCTTCCACCTTTAGCGTGCCCAGGGTTTCCTGTCCTGTTTTGTTTAATATTTTTTTAACTCTACTTACCTCAGGAATGTCGCTCACATCTGAGCAGAATATCCTCCAGGCATCTCTTTTTGCTTTCCTGACAGATTTGTGATATTTAGTAAGTGCTTCCTTATAGATATCCCATCTGCCAGATTTTTTTGCAGCGTTGAACAATTTTCTGGTTTTTGTTCTAAGCTTGTTTAGTTCATTGTTCCACCAAGGAACATTCCTATTGGATTTTTTTGTTTTGAGTTTATTGCTTTGATGGTAAGATTCCATCATTGCCTTTGTAATAGTAGAGTTGAGACAATCCAGTTGCCATTCATTTTGTGCATCTACTGGACATTGTCTCATTAATTCAGTTAATACAGAGGAGTAGATTTCCCAGTCTGTATTCTTAGGGTTCCTGTACTCCTCGTTATAGTTTACTTTGTCCGGTAAGTCAAATCGTATGTATTTATGGTCCGAGCATGTTTCCTCGTTGGAGACATGCCAGTTTACGATTTGCCTACTGAGTGTTTGTGTTGCCAATGTTATGTCTATTACTTCCGATCTTAGTCTGTTCAGAAATGTGGGTTTGTTGCCACTATTCAATATTTCAAGATCGTATTTTATAATAAGTTCAAGCAATTGCTCACCTCTTAGATTAGTATTGCTGCTTCCCCAGATTTCATGATGGGAGTTGCTATCTAGTGCAGCAATAATGTTGTTACCATTTATTTTCTCCAATATTTTTTCCATCATTGAGGTGGGGTCCTTGTCCTCAAACGGGAGGTATCCCGCCAGCAAAATGATTGGACTACCCTCTTTTGGGGTGTACTTCACTGCTGCTGAGTCTCTGGAACAGAGTTGCCAAAGAGGCAGCAGTTTTAGTTCATTTTTATATAATATGCAGGCTCTGGGACTGTCCTTCGCAGATACTATGTTGTATCCCGGAAGTTTCAGCCCCATGAGCTCGCCTTTTAATAGGTAAGGTTCTTGTATCAAGATAATATCTATGTTCTTACCTATTATATATTGATGCAAAACACCATTAGCTGCTATGCAATGGTGGAGATTTATTTGTAGCAGTTTCATTTTTTTTTTTTTTTTTTTTTTTTTTTTTTTTTTTTTTTTTTTTTTTTTTTTTTTTTTTTTTTTTTTTTACTACTCTTTTCCTCCTGATGACTCTCTAGGTGGCAGTGGTGGCAGAGTTCTACCTTCCATGCTGGCTTTCGCCAGAACTTTGGGTATGGCTCCTCCTTCCATCGCCTCCCTAGAGGTTACCTCTTTGTCACTTTTACTTACATCCGGTGATGCAGCAGGTTCAGGTTTTTCCTTAGACTCGGCCTTGGCCTCCTCTTTGGATCCACCCTCCCCTGCAGGCATCACTGTGGTCGTTTCTGAGTGGCATTTCAGCACTTCAGCTGCCTCCTCAGATGTCTCCATTTTTTCCTCTTCTCCAGCGTTTGGGTCGCTTGGGAGTTGTCCTCTGTTCGGCCCTTTTATATGCCTAAAAGTGATCATCTTCATTCCGCAGCCCACCTTCATGTCTCTATTTTTGAGGCATTCCAGGCTGGGCTCCGAAATTTTAAATATGGCAAAGAAGCCTTTCTCAGTCTCCTTTATATAATGCAGCCTCCAGGTTTTGATGTCCGTGACTGCTTTATTTTGGACTCTTATTCTTTTTAGAAGTGTGTCTTCAGATGGTGCTTTTCCTGGGAAGAAAGCACAGATCTTAGCCACTTTCATTAGGTCCCTCGTGTCGCAAACTCGGAGGCGCACGTCCTCTTTCATCCTCACGCTAGGGATAATTTTTTTGAGCCACTGAATAGTGTGGTCGTCTAGACAAGAGACGATACAGCCTCCTCTATTGAGACTAGCTCCATTAAAGAGTGGCTGTTCGTCGCTTTCTTCATCAATTTCATCCACCTTTTCGGTGATATTCTCCTGCAACTCCTCACATTGCTCCCAGGTCAGCTGTGTGTTTGGGTAGTCCACAGGGACCACCGCAACCAGCTGTCCTCTTGCAGCGAGGGCGTAGTTTGTAGCTTGTCCTGTGACTTCTCTGGGTTTCTTAGCTACAGGAGCTGAGGTTCCCGGAGAAGATCTAGGTCTCTTGCCTGTATTGCGAGGTCCAGTGGGCTGCCTCTGAGGCCTCGCAGCGTAACCTGCTGGCCTAGTTTGCCGCCCTCCTGTCTCCCGTCCATGTCTATGGTAGTAACGTGGGGGTCCACTTTTGGGCGCCTCGGTTTTGTTTGCCGGGCCTTGTGGGGCCCTTGCATCCTTGGCCTGGCGCCTTTGGGTGGTTTCCCCCTTGTCAGTGTTTTGGCCCAGCTTTATGGTGCTTCCCTTGGTCAGGGCAGCTTTGTCTGCCGGGCCTGGTAGGGCCCTTGCATCCTCAGCTGCCCCTCCTTGGGTTGCCTCCATATCAGCTGGTGTATTAGCCAGGAGTAAGGCTTTCGCTTTTCTCCTGTTACGCCTTTTAACGTTCTTGGTGGACCCCGTCGTGGCGAGAGCCTCCGACTGGTCCACTCTATGACGTGCAAGGCTGTGTTCGGTAAAGGTTTTTGTTGTCAGTGGGACCTGTGAAGCAGCGGCTACAAGAGCCGCATGCTCCTCCAGCACTCCCATTCTGTTAAATTCTACTCTAAGTCCTTGTACTTTGTCTGTCAGTGCCTCAAGTATTGGTTCGACAGACGATTCGTCTAAGGTGTCATTGTAAAAGTCTTCTAGGTTTATTCGCCCCGACTGGTTTGAGTCCTCGTCGGGTGTGATTGGACTTTCGTCCATAAAGTAAAGTTTGTCTGTTTCTTTGTTCATTGTGTTTATCCCACTCCACGTATGGCTATCCGCCGGGGTATACCCCCATCACAGCGCTGTTAACGCTGTGAGTCCCAGAGTTCCGTCTGGGAGCCGGAATATATGCTCTCAGTGCGGGGAGGATACTCAACCCGCGTTTAGCATTCCAGGGTCCTACTACATCCGCCTCAGACCTCCCATGCTCCGATACATGGGTACCAATACGTGTGCTTGCCAGGCGGGGTGCTCCACGGCACATGTAGGATGGAATCCACAGCCTTGCCATCCCCATCCATGCCGCTTCACAGGCTCGTTTTTGTCATGTTTTTTCGTCTGTGTGGTTGCTGTGGTACACAGTGCATTGTTAGTCCAGACAGGCCAGGTCATTAGTGTGAAGCGGGTCACGCTTCACCTTATATTAAAAACTTTCCTTTTGAAGTTCACCTAGTGGCTCTTCTCGAGCCGCCTAGATGAACCCCGCCTCTGTCGTTCGCGAGTTATGACTAACTCCCCAGGGGGCACCACGAGAAGGTGACAGTAGGCGTTGATGGGGATTGGGTTAGCGGGGAAGAACTAAACAGTGAGTAGGGCACTTTAGTTTAGTGTTCCCACTTGAAGTGAGTAAGACTCCCGCACTCGTCTAACGCTTCAGCTTTCCCTTTGCCCCACCCATTTGCCCCCATTGCGCCCATACTGTTAGAGGAGGGGAAAAGGAGAATATCAACCCTCCCCAATAATTTTGAAAAATTAAGAAATAATCAATACTCAAGAATATTAACTGAATTCTATTAACGAATACATTATATAATTGCTTCTCCGAACAAAGAAGAAAGATGTGGCCATCTTTAAATCTGATTCCTTTCATTCATATCTTTCTTTAGAATCTGTTTTTGATAAGTCCCTCAGGAAAGATACTAGATCCTATCATACTATTCTATTTCCCATCTCCTCCAACAGGGGTGGATTTAGCTCCAAGTTTGGTGGGAATACATTCACAATCTCCAATGCTGTAATTAACATCACTGACGTAGACTTAAGGGTGATGAGATGACACCCTTCACCCATACTGTTAGAGGAGGGGAAAACGAGAATATCATTATAATCCTTTTTCAGAAGGCCGTTCCAAATGTTTAAGATTAATGTACTCTTCCAAGAAATTTATGTACTCCTACCGAATGGTCGGATTTTTACTTAACTGAGATTCTAGATTAAAGAACCTCTTCAAGGTTTGGCCACTGGATTCCCTCATATCGCCAGACAATGAATCTTTAAATGGTAGATATATTATCCAACCTTTTGTTGCAAAGACTTAAAATCTACTCAGAAAGAATTATAACAGATTACCAATGTGGTTTTTGACCCAACAGAAGAACTACCGACCAAATTTTTATTATATAAATAATTCACGATCTTTCTCCTGACTTCTCTGTCCTGTGTTTTACCTCTCTCATTCTCTTCAGACCTCCATCCACGTCACTTCTCCATGATTTTTTCGGTCGTCCTCGTTTCCTTTATCCAGGGAATTCCTCTTTGACTATTCTTTTCACGTTAACCTCATCAGGCAGTCTCTCTAAATGCCCCATCCAGCTAATTCTTCTGGCCTTTACAAAGTGCACGATATCTTCATGCTTCAGTAGCTCATCCAACTCCTGATTCGTTCTTATCCTCCATTCTCCTTGTGGGCAATAGGGGACCGAGTATTTGTCCCATTATTTTTCCTGCAATAATTCTCAGAGCATGCTGGTCAGCTACTTTCAGGGTCCATGTTTCGGCTCCATAGCCGGTCGGATCAAAGATTTATGTAGCTCGAGTTTTTTATAACTGGATAGGAGCATTGATTTAAAAAGTTGTAACATGCCAAAGTACGCTCTTTTGCCTGACATTATTATCCCTCTTATCTCTGGACTAATCAAGTTTTCTCTATCAATTTGTACTCCAAGATATGTGAAACTCTCCACCACTTAAAAAACAAACTCCTGAAAGTTAAAATTATCCGGCTTTTTTCTAGAGTCTGAGGCCGAAACTACCATTTACTGGTCATTTACTATCAGACCAACCTTTTTACATTCCATAATCAGTGTCAATAGAACTTCAACTAAAGCGGCTTTACTCCTACCTAGGACAGCAATGTCATCAGCATATCCCAAAATATGCCTTGTACGGCATGCTAAACCACCACTTGTTATAATCTTCTTAACTGCATTATGTGGTGCCAAGTTAAATAGAATTGCAGAGAGGGCATCGGCCTATCTTACTCCAGAGTCAAATTGAAAGACATTGCTAACCTGATTGCCAAGATGAACTTTAGCTTGTGTGTTTGCCGCAAACCTGCCCGAACCTCCTCATTCCTATCTTCCTAATGCTCCATCAAAGTTATTGCGCAACAGTCCAATTTCTACCCATTAGAGGCAGATGTTTCATAAGCTAATTTTTCTCAGAAAAGAGACCGACCTAGGTCCCATAACAATGCTGAAGGATAAGTGCTCAACCGATAATATATCCATTTATATTTAACGGCTAATTGTGTCAGAACATAGCCTACTTTAAAATTCGGAAGTATAGTGGGAGCAGTTCAAATCTTCCCTGGGTGGTCCATGAAATAAATCCTGACCATCCCTGGTCAGAATAAATTAATTTATACTTTTAGAATAAACTACATAGTGTATAGTTTAATGATTGATGGTTATAATAAACTACATTATAATATAATAAACTACATATATAAGCTATATAGTGCATAGTTTAATGATTGATAATTATATTACAGTGAAAGACCACGGACTGCAAGAAGAGCCCCTCCTAGTGCCAGACCTCAAAGTGTAAGACCTGGTGCTCCCAAAACCAGAGATCGTGGAGAAGTTGCTGTTGACTTGACGTAATTATTTATTAACCCTTTAACCGGGCGGGACATATAAATGCGTCCTTGAAATATATGTTGTACCCTGCAACTGGTGGGACTTATATTTTCGTACAACAGAGGTATTAGTCATAGATACATGTATCTACGTGAATATATACATAAATATAAATAATTATATATACATATATAAATAATAATAAAAATAACAAATATTTCAGGACGCATATATACGTCCCGCCCGGTTAAAGGGTTAAATATTAGAAGTATAATAAGAAATATTAGCTGGCCTTACCTTAATTAAACCTTGTTTTCTAAACAAGACTTAAGCACTCAAAAAATTGAAAATGCTGTCCCAAATAATTACAGGCCATAAAACCACCTTTATTGATCCCATGTATGTGTAACATTGAAAAACGGTCTGTACAAATTTGAGCCTGAACTGGATTCATTTAAGGTCCTTCAAAAACAACTCCAGATAATTGCCATGCAATGTAGTCTTTTAAGTAATTGTAGCCAAATTCACTACCCAAGAATTAAACCATTGATTGTATATGGTAGGTTCCGATAATTCTGGATACAGGAATTTGAAAAAATTGGGGATAAAGCTTTATTTGTTTCTTGTTAATTTCCAATATTGCACTTACACCTTAAAAAAAGTGAGTAAATAAATATACATACAAACACATATGTTAAATTTTAGTCAAAATTATATAATAAGTGTGGTAAGTGAACGTTGTTTAATGTTAAAATTGCACCAGATATTTTGAAAAAATTATGCAAAAGATACAATATATCCCAGCTTATTCAAATCCAGAACTTATTAATAGGGGGAACAATTTTATTTCCTTATCTAATTTCCAGCTCAAGGGATTTTATTGACGTAAGTATTGGGTATTTGGTAGTATCAAATAGCAACTCATTGTTATCCTGCTATTTATGCCTGTTTATAACCTGACTCAGCTTACACTCTGATTAGGCCGTAGCCTGGTTTTCTATTGATAGAAATTGAAATAAATCCCAGGGTCCCAGATATCTACTGAAAAAGTGGAAGTCCACTCAGGAATCCCTTTTGAGCGAGCAGAAGTTGAAAGCTGAGATATAATATGCTAGTGAAGGCTCTGTTTAACAGAAAAGTAAGAGATTGGGAAAATTATGCGAATTCCGATCACATCCATTTCTGTTAAAAAGGGCCTGTATTAGCTTTATTAAATTTAAGCTTTCAACTTCCACTCGCTATGCTTGCTCAATAGGGATAACAGGGGAGATTGGGGCCGCACTATAGGGCCCTTTTTTGCTGAAATCAGGTCAAATTTTTATTTTCATAAATAAAATTCAATAATGAAATAATGTTCTTATTTTTTAGGATAAAAATGTTATTTATTTCAATTTCTGTCGGTAGATGACCAGGCTTGTGCCTTATCAGTATGTAAGCTGTATCAGGTTATAAACATCTTGTTGGATAACAGTCTGCAACATAAGTCGAAACCTAAGATCTATTAAAGGACACCAAAATAAATGTAACAGAAAATACTAAGGAAATATAAATAGACAATGAACAAAATTAACAAGACAAAAATATAACAGAAAACTCGACTAATGACAAGAAGATGTTAGGAGATAAGAGGGTAGTTTGGTTGCAATTTGATACTACTTATGTACCGATAATTCTTTACTAATACTTGACATTTTAATCTGCTTGTTCTATATGTTCTTTATTATTTTTTGTTACTTGTTACTCGACAAGTAAAGACAAGGAAAATGAAGCTAAAGAAGTCATAGTCATTGCTGAAAATGAAAAATTAGAAGAGGATAAGGAAAATATGGTGGTATTGGAACCACACCATATGATTCTTGATGAGGTTAGACGTATTAATGTAATATCTAGATTTGTAATTTAATCCCATTAAATTTAATATTTTATTATATACCTTTTTGTTTATTTTCAGGAAAATAATATTGAAGATGCTAATTCCTCTGGTGGTGAAGGTGTATTAGTTGACATTTTGGAATCAGTTAATGGTGTTGAAAAACATAAGGAAAAACCTCATACAGAGATTGTAAGTTGTAAAGTATATAGGTTCTGTAATGACTTTAAAAAAGTAGATTTGGACTAAAAAAACAGAATGCATTTAGTGCCGCTCTGATTTCACCTTAAAATGACCCTTTAGGGGTAGGAGTTATAATATCCCTTTTGAGCAACAAGAAGTTGAAAGCTGGGATTAAATAAAGTTAATAAGGCCCTTTCTAACATGATGGGAGTTTGATAATATCACGGTCACGCAACTTGTTGAAATAGACCATGGTCAGGAGCCACTGTTTCCAAGTTGAAGACACCTGGGTTAAATATTCTCTAATTATTTTCACACACACATTAAATTAGTGGAATAAAGAAAAGAAAATATTGTTGTTTAAAAATTAATTGTAAAGAAATACAGAAAAAACAGTTTGTAACAATATATGAGTTGATTTTTTATTTAATAAGGTTTATTTTCTATAAGGAAAAATATTTTTGTTAAGTTCTTAGTTTAATCTTTTCATAAATATTATCCATCATTAAGGAAACTGCATCATTACTCTTAATTAAGTATTAAAACTGTTTTCATAGAGAATATTTTGAAACATGGTACAATACACCTTATTATATTTAAAGAATATATTAATAATTTTTTTAATGTAATTAGATTCCTTATTATTGGCAAAAAATATTTGCCATTCTTAAACTTTAAGATTTTTTTACTTCATATGCTAAAAGGTAATCTTGATATCTCAGAAACTGTTTGGAAAAGTGATTGACCCAATCTGAAACATTAAGTTTATTATATTACCTATATCCTGATAACAAAACATTTAATTTTCAGTAAAAAAAAAAAAAATTGTGAAATCAAAAAAAGTTGCCCAAATTTTGCAGAATCATCCATTGTTTATTATTTTTTTTTTTTATTGATCCCTAGGAATGGGAGAGTGGTCAAAAAGATAAGAGGGCTACTTGGCAAAAAGAATGTGATCAACTCAAGGCAGGTATCCAAGCATTGACCAGGTCTACTGGTCCTCTTGGCAAGTTATTTGATTTTCTTCAGGAAGATGTAGATCTAGCAGCTCGAGAATTGTTATACTGGAAGCAGGCTAGTGCTGAATATACGTCACAACTGCAATCAGAAAAGAGGTGAATATTTAAAATCCCTCTATGAATTTTACTTCTTAACCACTCAGATATGGCTTAGATTTTCTGATAATCAAGGAAAAATATTTCATGATCCAATACCTTAACCTTCTCTCACCCGTCATCCTTCTTCCCCAACTCTAAAAAAGGCAAGGCTTCCCACTTTTTTTTTTCTTCACTTTCATATATATGAGATATACAATAAGGGATAGTATTGCAATTGTTAAAACATTTCAAATTTGTGTTTTCAATAAAAATAAACATTTTTTGGACCCCTGAATCCAAATAAATAAGTTTCACGAAATGGTGTCTGTGAACAGAATAGCTCACAATTGATAAGTCATAAGAAACTGAAATAACTTATTTAAGGTAGTTATATTTGTTGGATGTTACCGCAATGATTGTTTCAAAATTGACTAATCAAAAATGGAACCATGTACTATGATTTTACTCATTTTCACCAAAAAAGCTTAGGTTTTGATTGAATTCATCATCCTCTCAACTGTTGAAATAAGAATCGGTGTAGTCAGCCAGTTGTGGACAAACATTATGGAGGCCATTTAAAAAGAGCGAAATACTTAATTAAAAAAAAAGTAATGCTGCTATACTATATAGGGCTATTATTAACATAGCATACCAATCAACACCCTCAGAAGGGGGTCTCCTGTGGTGTAGTGGTTAGCATGTCACCATAATATACTAAAGGTCACAGGTTCCTAGGATTTTTTAATGGGAGTAAAAAATCCTTGACTATGCCGTTGCTCGGATAGGATGTAAAATGGAGGTCCCGAGCCTGTATGATGTCAGGTACTTGTTAAAGATCCCTATCCTAATTAACCTGGATAAGCAAAATTTAGGACTCCCACTGTAGCATCGTCCGATCAGCCTTAGTAACATAAAGGGACGTTAAACAAACAAACAAATAAGTACCCTCAGACATTGATATGTCCATATTTTTTTGTTTTTTTGTTTTCTTGGGCTTTCTTTAATATGTGACTTGATGACAGGTTTTTTTTTTTTTTTTAATATATATGATGGTATAATCCCTAAAGAGTCTGAAATTATACTTTCCACAACTGTTTGTAGCTTTAATCTTCTAGCACCAATTTTCACTAAAAGTTCTTCGAAAGAGTGATGGTTCCTCCACTCCGTACTTTAATTACTCTACTTACTTCAAAATTTTGATCTACATAAATCTCTCTGTTTTTATGTTGTAAGTACGGTATGGACTTATGATAAATCCTTTGTTTTTCCTCTTCTCTGAGGTCTCGATTATTTGTTTCACATCTAATCATGGGATCTATTACTAGTGCCTTATTTGCTATCATATTAAATTCCAATATATCCACATAACTCGTTAAGCCTTCCCAGCCCAGGCAGTATACCGTATATGTTTTACTTTCAGAAAACATTCGTACGGTTTTATTTATAATAATAAGAAATCAAAAAGTATTGTAGCATAAAAAGTTTAGTGTAATATTCATGTTTTGTAATATTAAATTGAAGGGTAAAGTGGATAAAGGCGTTAAGTAACATTTCTCATGTTTGGAGAAAAATGAAGCCAAAGTTCAGCATTGGCACACTTTTTTGAGAAATCGCTTAACTTTTTTATATGGTAGAATTTTTGAAACAGTCTAATTTTAATGAAAAAAAATTCTTGTTATATTTTTTCTTATTTTTCAACGTCTTTTTTGGCTGAAAGAGAAATGATAAATTAGCATTTTGTTTCTGAATCATAGGGGTTAGGAATGATATTTTAGAGTGAAAAATATTTATTTGAGTAAAAAATTACAATTTTAATTTTTATTGCAAAAACAAAAAACATGCTAAAAAATTACTTTGTATTTTTATAAACTAGATGGGGTACACAGTTTTGCTCTGGGGTTAGTGCTATAGTTGGTATAACAGAGTAAACTTTCAAATATAATAGTACATGAAAATTTGTGCATTCGTGAAACTTCGGATAAGCAGATTAGCATTATTAAGATTCGAAATTTGCTGAGTATGCCCAAATAATAGGGGACCCTATAACCTTAATGGGGTGTTGAAAATGGGGGTGACAAATTAATTTGGCTCCCAATATCTCTAGATATGTATTGTTTTTGATGGTATCTATGTTTCTGAATCCAATGTGGCCATTCCCATGATGATATAGTTAACAGTTAAAATTTTATTAGAGATTATAGTAGAATGAACATGTTTTGTAGCTGTATGATAATACAGCTCTTTGTCTTTGCTTCTGTCGAGATTCATATTACTTACAAAAAGACCCTAGGCTTTAATGACCTGGGAGTTCTATGCCAAAAAAAACCATTGAAACAAAAAAATAAAAAAAGAGGTTGCCAAGTTGAAATAGTGAGCTCTACCATTAGATACTTGGTTGAATATGAACTGATCCAGTTAGATGCTATTAACATCAAACCTGTAAATATAAATTATTCAGAAGGTGATATTTACCAAAAAAAATTTTTTTATATCAGTTATATTAACTGAAAAAAATACGAGGGTATGCTAGGTTTTACATTAAACAATATTAAAAGAACTCATATATTCAAATAATATTGGTGATAAAATTGAAATTATTAATTTTAGCAACGTATTCAACCTTTTGTAACATTTTTAATATTTGTAATAAAAGTTTATTTACAAATTTCATATTAATACTGTTTTGAATAGGTCAACAGAAGAGTTACTTAGCAAACATAAAAAGAAACTAACTGAGCTTGATGGGCTAATCGAAGAAGAACAAGAAGCTATAAGAGCTGTGAAATCTAGCATATTAATAAATGATAGAAAAATACTATCCCTCATTTCAAGGGTGCCTCTGACTCAATAGATTTTTTAAAATAGATGTTCTTTTAAAAAAATTAAGTGCCTGTAAGCGTGCCTTTCTTCTCTTTCTTAAGTTTGTTTTTTAACTGACAATATGCAATAATATATATTTATGATATGTTTTTATATTAATTAAAGTAATAAATTTATTACTATAAATAGGCATTTAACTTAAATCAAAAGTTTGTATTGTTTTTCGAAAAAATGAAAGTGCCTTGAATTGTATTTATTAGTAACATAAATATAATTTATTAAAAATGTTTGTCCAAATTAAACCCTTTTCAATAAAATCATAATGCACTTAACCCTTTAGCGACCGAATACGACCGGGTCAGAGCCGGCTGGCTTGACTGAGTGGTAGAAAGGTAGACTGTGCCTGGTGAACAGAATAACAGAATAAATATCATTGTAAACTGAAAATTCTGACCATTATTTAACCTATCGTAATTGAAGAACAGTTGACCATCTCTCATCTCTACTAGAATACTTTTTGACTCTGCAATCATGTATTTTTATTTCATTCCTTATATTTTAAAATTAAACTTACAGTAAGAAGCCATAATATAGAATGAGGGGACCTACAAGATTAAGTAGAAGGGTTGATACAGGTAAGAGAAGGGTAGGAGTAGGTAGAAAGGATAGTTGTAGGTAGAAGACAGACAACGAAAAAAATATAGCCTAAAGTGGATACGTACAATATCTGTTGTCTTAGAAAAAATACTTCAGCTTGTCATGAGGACACCTAGATGGCTCTGAGAACTGAACCACTTTTGTAGCTCACAGTCTTGAAACGCTGGAGAAGCAAAATTGTTATAATCGTCCATGATCCGTGGAGCCCGCTTGACGCCGGACTATTATAACAGTCAATGGTCCACACGGCACGGGACTATTATAGTAGTTGACGGTTGCTAAAGGGTTAAATTTCACAGCTAGTATATTTAAATAATGTGGTGTGACCCCAGTTCCGGTATTAGTGCTGTACTACTAAGTTAAACCATAATTGAACAAAAATCAGAATTTCTATCAACTCATTTATAAGAAGAAATAATGAATGGCGTTTTCAACAAGAAAGTTTATTTTATCTTGGATATTAAGTTGGATATTAAACATCTACTGGATCGAAGTGGATGAGTAAATATATGAAATTCCCGTTTTTGTTTTATTGACTTTTATCAAAGCATTTAACAATATTAATCTTGAATTGGTATTTAAAACAAAAATAATATACAGTTAAAGTTGGTTTAAACCAGGTCATATGGAAATGGTTATAACATTTTACAAAGTTCAACATAATTGTTTCAAAACAACTTTTATTAACGTTTTAGGGTACAAATGTTTAATAATAGTTCTTCCCTAAAAAAAGTTTAACTGTTTTAAAACATTCATAAGTGTAATAAAAAAGTATAGTTAACCTTTATGTAAATCCTATAAAACTTAAAAATTACAATAAATATATATTAGCTAGGGTGGTGTTATTAAAAAATTTTTATTTCGAATTTCAGAGGGTCTCTAAAATTGAAATGTTTATATTTTTTGGAAATCCTCGACACGAGTGTCTGTCAGTATGTTATCAAGGGCAGAGTTTTTGAAAGGAATGTTTAATAAGAATGTTTGTGAGGTGAGATTGGCTCCCCAATATTGAAAAACTATATTCTTCAAATTTCTTTCATCAGGGGGTCTAACATTAAGATATGGATGGTGGTGTTTTTTAAAAAAATATCCACTTTGAATTTGGTGAGGTAGGGTAATAATATTTAAAAAAAACTCTCCGGATTCATTTCATAGGTTGGTTTATGACTATGTTAACCAATGTGCCTTTTTTTAAATATCCAATTTGTTCATAAAATTATACTTTTTTGTTATTCTTAGACATGAACATCAACAATCCTTTTATCCAAGACGGATTTAAAAAAAAAAAATTAAAGTTTTGAATTATATTGGGAAGGAACTATCAATTTTGATTTATTTATTTTTTTGTAATTCTACGATACGAGGTTCCATTCAATACTACGAGTCCATTCAATATTGAATCTTGCTAATAGTGTGGAATTCAATTGATTTAAGAGTATATATGGCATTTAACCCTTTGACCGGGCGGGAAATATATTTTCGTACAACAGAGGTATTAGTCATAGATACATGTATCTATGTTTATACATATATATATAAATAAATAATTATATATACATATATATAAATAGTATATACATGTACATATATATATATATAAATAATAATAAAAACAACAAATATTTCAGGATGTCTATATACGTCCCGCCCCCGTTAAAGGGTTAAACAATTATTTCTTTGAACAAATGAGTTAAACACTAACTGTTTACAACTTTTATCAATAACCTCTTCTTATTTTTTACTTTCACTTACCTATTTATGAAATATATAGTAAGGGAAAGTATTGCGATCGTGAAAAATTTCGACTTCTGGTTTTCAACGGAAATACACGTTTTGGGGTCCCCTGAGTCCTAATCACCAAGTCCCGCAAAATGGTCTGTGTTTGTGAACAGACTAGCTCAAAAACTATAAACCGTACGAACCTGAAATTGGGTATTTTTTGTATGTATAAGCCCGCGAAAATTTCATCAAAATTGGCCAATCGGAGGGGGCACTTTACTTAATAAACGTCCCATTTTCACCTGTTTTTTTTTTATTTACGCTAAAACAGCTTTAACGATTTTGATCAAACTTCATATTTGGTGTATGTGTATGCCTGCGATGTGACAGTAAAAATTTCATCAAAATTGATGAATTGGAGGGGGCACTTTACTTAATAAATGTTTTCTCATTATCACGTGTTTTTTTTATTTTACTCAAAAACGGCTGTAATGATTTTGATCAAACTGGGTTTTTGGTGTACGTATATCCCCGCGAAGCGACAGCTGAAATTTCATCAAAATTGGTCAAACAGATATCCGTACATATTGATATTGATTATTCAAATACATTGACAATTAACGTTGTTAATTGTCAATGTATTTGATCATGTTAATTCATAATCATGTTATACAATCATGTTAATTCAGTACATTGATTATTCAAATATAAGTATGTAAAAGTGGGAAAATGTGTGAAGTTGAGGAATGGAGTTAACATATTATCAAAACACGTCGATTTCTAATCTAAGTAAGTTTGTAAGTGAAAGTTGTGTGTTGCGCGCATCGCACCAGATTTTTTTTTTAAGGTTTATAATTCTTGTTTAAATAAGTTGTAATATTTTAACACATCTATATAAATAAAGTTGAAATTCTGTTTGTTTGTTCGTTTATTTGTTCTTTATAGAAATCCATACCGTTTGTCCTAAATTCTCCAAATTTCATACAGTGGTTCTTTGATACCAGGTGCGAACACCTGTCCATTTTAAAATCGCATAACTTCAGCCAATCTCTGGGTATATTCTTTATTGTTAAAAAATTCGTCATGATCTTGCTTTACAATGGTTTTTTTACGAAATCGACCGTTTGAGTCGAAAAAACGGCCTAAAAAATCATTTTATAGATTTTGAAGAGGCCAACAAGGCCCGGTAAGACCTTCCCTTGGTAGGTGTCGAGTTCTGGGATTTTTAAACCATATGTTTTTTTTTAACATTACAATACGTTTATTTACATGTATGGTGAATTTATTTTTTATAAATGCGTCCAAAGAAGCGAGCTTCAATAGGATTAGTGAGCTCAAAAGCTAAAAAACGTCAAATACGAGCAGCTGAAACTCTCGACGAACATCAAAATAGGATTGAACAACAGAGGCTTAGACAGGCAGAATCGCGGGAAACTGAGTCTGCCCAGGAATACGAGGCCCGCTTTGCGCCACAGAGGCTTAGGCAAGCCGATTTGCGAGAAGCTGAAACTGCAGGGCAATATTTCTGTTTGTTTGTTTGTTCTTTATAGAAATCCATAGCGTTTATCCTAAATTCTCTAAATTTCGCTCAGTGGTTCTTTCATACCAGGTGCGAACACCTGTCCATATTAAAATTGCATAACTTCAGCCGATCTTCAGCTGATATTCTTTATACTAACAAAAATCGTAATGATCTAGCTTTACAATGAGTTTTTTTTTTTTTTTCCGAAATAGACCGTTTCATTAGAAAAATGAAATCCCCCGGGTGAAACCGGGACATACAGCTAGTTTGTTAATATAATAAACTTGTAACTGAGTGTTTGTAACAATGTTATTCATGTGGGTGGTATTGAATTTTTTTTTTTAATTTTGAGTTTTATTGAGGTGGAAACTAATATTGTTAATAACTATAATTGAAAAGCATTTGTGAAACTATTGCTAATTCTCAATAAAACATGACATATAAATAACAAAAAACTGCAGATTGTAATAGATGTTCAAAATTATAAAAACTGCTCAGTAATCTGAGTGGAAAACTCATGAGAAGTAATGAATGAAGCAGGTATTTACTGGAAATTATTTCTGTGTTAAAACAGGAAAAACTAATTTAAACAAGAAAATTTATCAAACAATTTTGAAAAAAAATTTATCAATACGAGGATATCGTTAAACTTTATTTTTTTAACAGTAAGTTTTTGACTCATTTGTAATAAGAAACATCTGTTTGAATGCCTGGTATATTCTTATATTATAATCAACCGAATTCAACTAGTAAGATGTAATCGTATGATATATTATTAGTAATAATTGATAGTAATATACATATTATTATAGATAACTAGCAGACCCGGCCACGCGTTGCTGTGGCTCAGTAGTTATATCCTAATATTTTTAAACAAATACAGTCGTACCAATATTCATTAATAAAGATGAAAACCTTTCAGCTAATCAAAATCCAACGTGATTGAGAATAGAGCATTACACCATTTAAAAGTATTTGGTAAGGAATATAGGAAAGTTAAAGTTTTTATTTTTTTCATCTCATATTTCAATTTAGTTTAATTAAAAAAGAGCTGATTGTGTTTACGACTCACAGCCTGCCCTTTTTTGATGCATCGGTATAAACTAACTCGAAATTGCTATATTTTTCCACTAATTTTAAAAAGGATGACTGAACTTCTACCGGGTAAGTTTTGGTAACCTCAGCTATTGATCTATTGATTATTGGCCTAACACTACCTCAACTTGGTATTGTTAGTTTAACGACGGGTTTAATTTTGCTCAGGGTCATGCCAATCTTGGTTAACGCGTCATATATGTCCTTTTGATTGGCGTTTTTCTCAATTTCTTTGAGACCTCGATTTCCCGACCCTTCGGAAAATAAGTCTTCGGTAGGAGGGTGATATGTTGAAGCTTTTAATTTAGCAATATATTTGAGTGATAAAAAATCTCTTCTTAAAGAGGTTTTTACATAATACAATTAAGAATTTTTATTTATTCAAGTACTAATTTGTTCAAAATGTTTTGGGATAACCTGTTTTTTTTTTTAACACAAACCAAAGATTTGATGGTTTCCATACACGTGAGCAGGCGATGCCCACGTGAGGTATGCCATTTCCCATGGGAAAAGCCAAACGAATAGGATATTGAAGCCTTTTAAATTTTATTGAAAATTCTGACGGTTCCAGGGGAATATATTTCTCCTAAAAACCTTCCAGGCAATGTTTTTGCTTCAATAACATTTCCTGTGATCCTTTTAATGACCAAATGTGTACCGTTGCACAATTGAGGTGGATTTAACACGTTAGCTGCGAAGCAAATAAACTGGGATTTTCGTTAACTGCGACGAGGGGTCAAATGACCTCTTGCTACCACACCGCTAAACTGCGTCAAGGGGCTGATTGACCCCTTGTCCCTTAGACATTAAAATTAACTCTCTGTAAACATTGATGAATGTTTTAAAGTGAAATCCATTTTTTTTACAAATACCTGACGTACTAGAATTCGTAACAGAAGCAGGGTTGAATTCTGTTGCTTCTGAATATATTTTTTTATTACTTATTTTTTCCACAACATCTGTGTTATACTAACAGTAATTTTTTTCTTTCCTTTTACGTTCAATCATAAAATGTTTACTATATGGTTTTAATTTACTTAATTGTCAGCATATATAATTCATGAAAGGAAGAATTCAGATATCAAAAATAAAACCAAACCTATGTTTTTATTATAAATAAATGAACATAGGTGTAGCTTTTGTGTATTTAAAAAAATAAACCTAATTATTACAAATTAAATTATTAAAAAAAATAACACGTGAAAACTACATTTTATAATGTTTATCATTGAAGCACTGCAAGCAAAGAGACGGTTGTCGGCACAGTCGTCATAGTATGACCGGACCTTCTTCACCTTTTTTTGGGCTTCTGCACTGCTCATAGCTGTTCTTAGCTTTTCATAACAGCCCGAACATTTCTTCCTTAAATGAATCATAACTATCTTCAAAACTTGAACTAGTTCCTTCATCTATGCTTGAAGTTGAATTCCGCTATGTAAGGGCTAAATCGGCAAGTTTCTTACCACGTGAATACGTATCGAAATTATTTACTGAATCGAGACAAATAAATGAGAGCTCAGGTGTCAAAAATACTAAGTAGAATCAGTCGAAGAACAAGAAAGGAAGGTGAATCTGTGATTCACCCTTAGATAAATGTGATTCACGGAAAATTACTGTCGCTTTCACCGCTTTCAAACATTTACGGAAATAGAAAAAATATTTTTTATTTACATATTCATTAATATTTGATATAATATGCTAAAACAATAGTAAGATGAAGTGTAATGAGCATTAAAAGACTAAGGGGTCATTTGACCCCTTGCCGCATTAAGGAAAACATTTAAACTGTAATGCGACAAGGGGTCAAGTTACCCCTTACATTTTTTTTCGATATATAAGTAGTATTAAGTAGTGCATTATAAAAAAAAAATAAAAATCTGAAAAAAATTAAAACAGGATGCGTGACAAGCATCGCAGTTAACGACAAACACACCCTCAAATGACCCCTCGTCGCAGTTAACGTGTTAAGTTATGAAGAAGAATAATCGGTCAGCCAATCTTCAACTGGAGATTGTTTGGGTGTATATCCAGGGAATTTAAAAATTCAGATGGGAAATTTACTGCTTCGTTTACATCTAGAACATTGTCAATTGATTTTGAAAGTTTATTTCATCGAAATAAACATTTTTTGCTGCCAAAATAGCACGACTACCCAGCCAATTATAGTCCAAATAATTGTTCAAAATATCAGGAAAGACACTTTATATTAGTTCATTTTTTGTCTCTACAACAGTGGAGAAATTTTCTGGTAATTTGATAAATTTTGAATTTCGATGCAGCTCTATTTCACCGTTTCCAATATAGAGCAATTGTTTAGAAAATATATCTGCCGATGGATCATTTGCAGTAGTACTCTCATATTTATGGTGGATAAATCTGAAACTTGCTGTTTACCCAAATAACAGTTATTCCTGTTTAGTAGAGGTGTAATAATCATTATATGTAAAATTTAAAAAATACCGCAGAGATTAGTAATCCTTTCTTAATCAACAATAATTTAAAGATAAATAAAAAAATGTATTCTGGTGAAATTAACACCGAAATATCATTCCCAATAATAGCCTACTTTAAATTAAAGAAAGGATTAAAATCTTCGTTGACATTTCTTAAATTTTACATATAAAGATAATTACAACTCTATTGAACAGGAAGGAACAGACTCTATTCGATTGGGATTAAATTTTCTCAACTTTAAATTATTGTTGATAAAGTAGGAATTACAAATCTCCACTGACATTTTATAAATTTTAGATTTTAGAGGGATAAAAATAATAAAAAGGTTTGGTAAAATAAAAAAAACACTGTTTTTAAATAATAATAACAAAACGAATAATGAAAATAAAGAAACTTCTGTTAAATAAATAAATAAATCAACTGAAAATATAATATTAAAGTCTTAATTATGCAGTTCTTTAGCAAATCACAAAGTATCCCACAACATTTATTTATTTATTTATTCTTCCTACCTTGCCTCTTAAGGCAATACGGATTTGCAGCAGTGAGAAGATTCTGAGAATCAACTCACTGCCGCAACGTGGCATAAAATAGCAGTTTAATCACTGATGTGTTCTTCTGTTTCTTGGTGTGTTATTCTATCTTCTCCTCAGTCCGGCGGTCTTCCCGGAGCAGCTCCAGCTGTCCGTCCCAAGGTGAAGAGATCCTGGCCAACTGCTTCCTTCCACCCGTATACGAAGGATTTGAAGAACGGGTAGTTCTCTTTCACCATCAGCTGAGGTAGATCGTAAGCAGTCAGGACGTAGAGCCCTGTCTCTCTCAGCAGCTTGGCTCTCAGTGTCTCATAGGCAGTACAGGTCAGTAAAACGTGCTCAGCGGTCTCCGGTTCCCTGCAAGTTGGGCATAGGGGATCAATGTCCTTACCATGTTCTACGAGCTTGGCTCGGAAACCCCCATGCCCCGTGAGGAACTGTGAGATCCAATAGTCAGGGACAACCCATGTGGCTTTTAGCCTGGAATCAACGGTGGGGAAGTATTTCCTTAGGGTAGCCCCTTTCATTGTCGTCACCCATCGCTGGCTCCAATTTTGTATGGAATTCTCCCGAATAATAATTCTCCATCTCCGTGGGTCTTCACATATCCTCACTCGAAGGTTTGCCGGTAGATCCGCAATGCCTCCCCTCTTCAATTTGTTTCTGAAGTAATCTTCTCGCAAGAGGAGGTCAATTGGGATTGCTCCTGCTAAGACCTGCACCGCCTCGTGAGATACTGTTCTGTACGCCCTGGTGACTCGCAGCAGAGCCATCCGCTGAATCGTCGCCAACTTCTTATTCTGTTGGTGCGAGAGGTGTTGACTCCATGCAGGGGACGCATATCTCAGGATACCCAGAATCACACCTTTGTAGATGGTCAGTGTGGCTGGGAACCTAAGACCCCAAAAGGCGCCCCCAATGCGACAAAGCCCATTAAGAGCTAAGGCCACCCTATTTCTTATGTATTCCAAATGAGGTGTTAAATTGAATTTTTGTCCAAACTTGATGCCAAGGTAGGTTACAACCTCATTTGGACTTATCCTTTCTCCCTCAATATTAAGAGTAATAGGGTGGGCCCTATCAGTCTTGCCCCTCAAAAGAATGGACTGTGTTTTGGCCGCCGCCATCCTTAACTTCTTTCTCTCGCACCATCGAGCTACTATGTTGGCGCACCGTTCGGCTTCATGTTTTAGTCTGGCTCTGCTGTTCGAAGCCACAACGACGGCTAGGTCATCAACATAAGCCGTGGCCGGGAACCGCTCCTCTTCCAGAAGTCCCAGCAACTCGTCAAACACTAGTTTCCACAGAGCAGGGCCAAGGACAGACCCATGCGGACAACCTCTTTCCACACTCTCTTCTACTTCAAAGAAGCTACCTTTTATCTTCAGTCTTCGGTCCTGGAGGTAGCTTCTCAAAAGGTCATACAAGTTGCTGGGAGCTTCATATTTTTGCAACTGCTGGAGCACGCTAGGCCACCAAACGCTGTCAAAGGCTGAGGAGATATCAAAAAGGAGAAGCATGACATATTTTTCCGCCTTTTCTTCGACATCGCGGCGCACTCTCAGCAGAGCATCAGCGGTTCCCTTGCCTTTAGTGCTTCCGAACTGCCGTGGATGGCTCGCCCTTGATAAGACTGGTCGCAGGCTTGTCATCAAAGTATCCCACAACACCTAATCAAAACACACTCAGGGAGTTTTTATGACTGGTTACCTGCAGTGTAGCAAACTCACTAATTTTTGGCAACACTGACTCCCCAAGTCAGGTTTCTATTAGGTTACACCTGTGACAGTAGGTGCTGTAACAACATTTATAGAGTATTATTTCAAATAATAGCCTAATTTAAATTATTAAAATGTATTTACTTTACTAAAAGTTGATATCAGCTGGGCCACAGCAAAGCGTTTCAGCGCTTAGCCAGTAATTTAAAAAAAAAGGAAGAAAGAGTACCTACACCTTTGAGAATTTATTGTAACATTTTCATGATTTATTTATTCTTTAATGAAAATTAACAATAAATACAAAGATTTGTATTACTAATAAATAATATAGGAACAAATAACTTCACTCACATAACACAATACAAAATTATAATAATGATAACCTGTATTACAATAGCATGCTTATAAACAAAAACGTTATGAAATCGACATATGACGCCATGTTAATAAATCGAAACCCGACCTACTGTATTTGCAATAATTCGCTATATAAGAATTATTTTGGTCACTAATCAAGTTAAAAACTATCATGTCTATTAAGTTGGCCAAAACTATAAACATTGAGCCAAATTTCATTAAAATCGGTAGAGTAGTTTCTGAGTAATAGAATGACAAACATCGGGACACGAGATTTTTATATATATAAGGATAATGTTATGTATATAATGATAGTAACAATTCTGTGTAACAGAGAACCTCCACCTTCCACCAAAATTTAAATTGAATATTAAAAGAAAAAAAAACTCCCTGAATAACATGATTATAGACACTAATAAAAAGTATAAATTTTGCAATATCAGAGCCCCAAAATGGTAAGAGATATTATTTTGAAATCAACACCATGGTGAAGATAGACTAGAATGATTTAACACCGTAAGGTGCAATTCCTCCCCTGGGTATATTTTTTTTTATAATCCTGCGGCCCTAATTTACATATTAATAGATATGAGTATAACAAAGAAATAATGTAAAAGCATAACACTTTTTTCATTAAAACTTATTAAAGTAAATTATTTATTAAAACTGTTCAATAAAAATTTTTATTCATTAGATTTAAAAATTAACGTTATGAAATAACTATTTTGAAACACCAAGTGAAAAAAATATGGTGCGATGCGCGAAACACACAACTTTCACTTACGAACTTACTTAGATTAGAAATCGACATGTTTCGATGATATGTAAACGCCATTCCTAAACCACACATTTTTCCACATTTACATGCTTATATTTGTATATCTCCATAAGTTATCTGCATTTGTCTTGCAAAAGTTGAAGTTCTCAGCACTTTTCAATCAGTATTGCTTATTTATTTTTTGAAGGGACCTAATTTCATCAACAGTCGAGTTTTTTTACAGCTTGCTTGTTTTTTACTACGAGTTGCTTTTTGTAAATATATCGCAATGGTGAATCAGTTGATTCTTATGCCTTTATGGAAATCAAGAACGATTACTGTTCCTCTAAAATCACTTTATATTGCTTTCAGAAATTTATTATGGAACAAAAGTTTCTAGACTAAAATTTAATTAATTATAGACTATTATCTTATACCATATCTTTACACACCTTCGATGCTTCAAAAAAATTTGAGCATCACATATTTACTCTCTTAAGAAAAATAATTTTTTTATTAATAAATAAAAGTTTTTATTTTCGTAATACGGTTAATAAAATTATGATCAAAATAGTTACAGCCGTTTTTGAGAAAAAAACATTTATTAAATAATGTCTCCATCCGTTTGACCAATTTTGATGAATCGGCTGTCGCATCGCTGCCATATACAGACTTAAAATACCCAGTTTGATCAAAATCGTTAGAGCCATTTTTGAGTAAATAAAAAAAACACGTGAAAATGGGACAACATTTATTAAGTAAAGTGCCCTCTCCAATTGATCAATTTTGACTGTCACATCGCGGACATATACTTACACCAAATACTAAGTTTAATCAAAATCGTTAAGAGCCGTTTTTGAGAAAATCGAGAAAAACTTAAAAAAATAGACAAAATCCTTTAAATAAAGTACCCGCTCTGTTTGACCAATTTTGATGAAATTTTTGCTGTTACATCGCGGGCATATAATACACCAAATACCCAATTTCAGGTTCATACGATTTATAGTTTTTGAGCTAGTCTTGAAAAGCGGAAGTCGAAATTTTTCACGATCGCAATAATTTCCCTTACTATATATTTCATATGTAGGTAAGTGAAAGTAAAAAAAAAAGTAAAAGTTCAAAACATGCTTTTGTTAATCAACACGTGTTCATGAAAATTAAACTTTTACTTTAAAATTATAAGAGTGAACTGCTTCATTCGATACTTGGTTTTAACAATTAAAATGAGTAGATCTTTGTAAGATTGTGATAGTTTAGTGTGGCCCTGATCATAACTGAAAATGACCTCGTGTATTTATTTAGGTATCTTTTGTACTGATTATGAATTTTGATTATCCAAACCACCCCTGATGACTACATTAGTTCCGAGAATCATTCCTCTACTCTATATATACTTACGGGAAAAAAGTATAGTAAAAGAATGTTATATAAGTTTAAAATAATGCTGCTATTGGCATAATTTAGAAATTAATAACCTTAAGACTTCTATCCTCAAATCACTAGTGAACAAAAATGAAAAGATATGCCTCTTTAAAATTTTCTAAATATTTTCAATTTTAGGTGAAGAGCTATAAAGATTACATAAGGAATTTATTTTTTGATAAAGCACAAACTGTACATGTTTAAATGACTAACAGTCAAATCATGATGGGAAAATAAATAACAATTTAGAAAAATTTAACATTTATTGAGAACAAAACAGTGCTTGTAATATGTTCTTAAACAAATAACAATAAACAATCTGAACAGTTTAAATCTTGCTTAATAATTATACTTTTTTATTTTTAATTATTTATTTTTGCTTGATATTTAGGAAAAATTATTCATTGCATATTCAACTAATGAAACCTAGACCATTTTTATTAAAAATGATTTTTTTTATCAAAGAAAAAAAAACACAATATTTTTAAAGTTGAAATAAATGTTTACATATATAAACAGGAAAAAAAAATTACAATCTGAATTTAGGAATGAGCAAGAATACACAAAAATAAGGATAGACAAACACACGACAAAAAAAAAAATTGAAAATAAAATTTTTCCTTAGTGTAGTTTCCATCATTTATACAAGGATTTGTAATTGAACTAATAGACAGATCTTAAATAACCACACTTTAAGATATAACTAATTTACCTACAAAAGAAATATTTTATTTATCTGTAGAAACTGTTTCAATAATCTCAGAGCTTGTTTTAAAATGGTAACACAATATTCAAAATGGATATGTAAACCTTAACTATAACTAAATATGAATAAAAAAAAAAATAAAAAAACTGTACAGCCTAACCAATGGCTTTTCTCATTTTTAGAATAAAAAAAAAAAAATCATATTGTATTGTTTTTATTATAAAGTATCTTTCGTTTAAAAAAGAGTGAGAAATTTATTCAAGTTCTCACTTCTTTTTTTTTTTTTGAAAATTTGTCCAGAACAGGGAAAAAAACTAAGGAATATAACAATTCGTGAACTTTCAGTCAATAATCATGCTTCATCATGTCATCTGTCTGGAAGATTACCATCCCAATAACAACTAGAATTAAAAGTTTTTTAAACTAAGACATGGACAATGTACAGTAAAATTTAGTAGTAGTAGTGATATAGTAAAATTTTGAATACAAAGACCATCAGAATTCAAAATATAATACATTAATTAAAAGAAAAATAAAGCACTGTTATTGCTTTGTTATTTAGAAATTGGAAACAAATATAGAATGCTTAAAAATAAAAAATTAAAGCTTTTTTTTTTTAAACTGTAAAAAAAATCTTCCGAACTGAAAATTTGTATATGCCATTACATGTTACATATTATTGACAAATAAAAAACAATAAATTTAAAAAAAAAAAAAATAAATAAATTTTTTAAAAAATGTTGCTTTAGGGGGGAATATATCCAAATAACTTTTAACTATAAAACAAGTTTCAAATCATGCATTTCAACATCCAAATATAAAAGGTAAAAAAAGGTCAAGTACTGCAGAAGCAGTCAGAATCAGAAAAAATTCTAATAACCTTCTTATAATTAACATTGTTCATACTGAAATCAATGTGCTCCGTTTGCAGGATACATATACATTCTACTATCACAAACAGAATATAACAACAGTATAGATATGACAAAAGATTTACAGAAAATTAGCTCTTTTTAAAAGAGCCAAGGAATCTTTTATTCACAATATCTGTGATAGGATCACCTTTAAAACCTAGGAATTTGGCTGAAAAATATCTAGAGCTAATAAATTACATCATATGGGAGGGGAAAAGAAATAAGTAAATTAGGTGGTATATAAAAACATTGTTTGGACTAGATAATAATTCTCGTTCATCAAGCATTATGATGTTAACGAGGCTAGATGTCCTATGTACAAATAAATTACAAGTCTTATTAATGGCTTTCAGCCCTTAAATATTTTCATTTCTTTTAAAAATATTTCAATACAGTTTTACATCACACATTCTGTCTTCTTACTTTGACTCTGCTACATATTCCCCAGTCCTAAAATTCAAATATGAGATTTTGTTTTAGAAATTAGAAATAACTTTCAAGTAACAAAACAAAAACAGTTCAAGAAAGAGTTAACACAGAGTAGACAATATTAAAATCAAGAAAGAAACTTACTCAGAGGATATAGCTTGTTCAGGAGGGAGAAAGACAGGAATTTTGTGTTATCTGATACCAAGTGGTTTCCTCCTTGATTGCCAAGTTTCGTATTTATTATAGGCAGTCTTAAGCAGCTGATTCAAATGCGAAGTCAATTGCTGACTTAATGGTGAAAAATCTAACATTACTTTATTCTGGAAAATAATAGTTTACATTAAATGATACCAGGAGAAATTTCTTTTGGCACATTATTAATTTAATTAAAAAGAAATAATGATAAATTAATCAGTCAATTAATACCCAATGAAAGATAAAAAGGAGAGAGTAGGCATGGATGGATGATTTACAAACTTGTCTATGGTATTCAAGAGACAGTATGGTCAGCAGTTTATTCCAACCATTTGATTTATACTATGAGGAATATGTTAGTTTAAATAATAATTTTTTTTTTTTCTTCTGCATTTCATATTAAACAAAAAAAAAAAAAAAAAGAAAAAAGGTCAAGCTTTAGAATAACAAAAGCAATAATTATTTATAATAAAAACTCACTTCAAATGGTTTTATCCTGGCATGATGAAACCTCCTTATTGCGTTATGCATTTGTTCAGCTTTAGTTTGAAGTTCAGGTGATGTGGGCGGGAAGCAAGCCCAGAAATGGCGAAGCAATTCACAACAAGTGCAGTATAAACCAGTCACTTCTTTGGCTAAACTAGGACTCACCAACTCTAAAAAGTTAAATTATTGTTAGATAGTTTAAGTAGCCAATAACCAGTCTAAAATAATGATTATATTAAAAGTAGATGAGTCTTAAGTATGCTTAATATATGTATTACACTAAAAAAAGTAAATAAAAATAAGGAATAGTAATCGGTATTATTATGTCAACACACAATTAAATTATAAAAAAAGGGTTGATCCAAATGCAAGTGGTCCAGTCTAATTGCTTTAACATTTTTAATTTTTAAATATTTTTACCATAGAAAGAACAATGTATCAGAAGTTCATAAGTGCAATTAGTTTATTTTTTGAATTTTTATTTTTCCAATGGCGGCCATATTATTTTCGAACAAACCCGTATTGTTAGCTATTTCAATGCTATGCTTCAAATCAAATATCTCATCTTTTACACATCCTAGAACATTCAAATAAAGACCAATCTCTTTAGAAAGGTCTGACTTTTATTTTTTTAATTTTTAGCTATTTCAGTGTCTGCTTCAGATCAAATATCTGCTTTTTTACTTATTCTAGAACATTCAAATAAAGACCAATCTCTTTAGAAAGGTCTGACCTTTCACTCATTACAACTATCAACTTAAAACTAAGTATTACGGTCCATGTAATCCTTCCCTTCCATCAAAGTTTCAAGCAGTAATTTAAAAAAAAAAAAAAAAAAAAAAAAAAAAATTGATAATTTATCCTATACTGGAAGACTTTTTTAAAAAACCCTTTTGGTCTTTTATTATTCTAAATTTATATTTCAGTGAAAAATCTTGAAATTTAGCCCAAAATTAGTCCCTGGGTAGAGGATTGAACTGTCAAAATTTTATTTTGTGGACTCAACTACCAGGTCATTCAAAAAGTCCTGTCGTTTTTCGTTTGTTCGTTGTTTATTTTGATTCTAGAGTGTTTGCTAATTAATTCCGTTCAATACAACTTTTATCCATGTAAACACAAATGTTTATACTTTATGAATAGGAGGCTAAGGAGGATTAATTTAATGCAGTCACCATCCAACTGTCTAGTTAAAATGATTCCAGTTGAAACTCAAATTCGGTCGATTTTGCTCTATGAGTTTTAACTTGGCTCAAAAGCTGCCGAAACTGCTAGAAAAATATGCTCCGTGTTTGGGGAAGATGTGCTGTCTGAGCGGAAGGCACAATTTTGGTTTTCAAAATTTCGAGGCGACGAGACACTAGAAGACGAGGCACGCTCGGGTCGACCAACTGTAGTTGATAAGGAGGACGTTCGAAGAGTAGTAGAGTTGGATCCGCGTCAAAGTTGTTCAGAGATAGCCTCTCAACTTAATATCTCAGCCACCACTGCCTGGAATTACCTTAAAGAACTGGGAAAAGTGAAAAAACTGGATAAATGGATTCCTCATAAGCTTTCAGATGCCAATATGCTTGTTCGCTTGACAACTGCATCTTCGTTAACTTCCCGCTTGAAAGTCGAACCCTTTTTGAATCGAATCATCACCTGTGATGAGAAATGGGTGTTGTACAACAACTTCAAACGATCATATCAGTGGTTGTCGGCAGATGAGAAACCTAAACAATTTCCAAAACCAGATCTCCATCCAAAGAAAGTTTTACTCATTGTTTTCTGGACAGCCAAAGGTATAGTGCATTTTGAGATTCTGAATCAAGGGCAAACCATCACTGCAGAAGTATACTACAATATACTGGATCATTGCCAATCCAAGCTTAAGACTTTTGATCCCGGCTTAGTCAACAGAAGAAGACCTTTGCTTCTTCAAGACAACGCTCGACCACACACCGCCAAATTGACCAGGGAAAAATTGACAGAAATAGGCTGGGAAGTTTTGCCTCACCCACCATATTCCCCTGACCTGTCACCCACTGATTATCACCTATTCAGAGATCTCGACAACAATCTGAGACAGAAATGTTTTCAAGACCGTGACAACCTAATTCACGAACTGACCACTTATTTTTGCAGTAAAAATCAACAGTTTTTTAAGGAAGGAATTTGGGCTTTACCATCTCGTTGGGAGAAGGTTACCGACTGTAACGGTGGATATTTTGATGAATAAAGGTGATTATTTGAAAATATTTATTTATTTATAATTTCCCCCCAAAAAACGACAGGACTTTTTGAATGACCTGGTAATTACAAGGATATAAAAAATTGAAAAGTACTAAAATAAGTATTATATTATTTTCTTTCTGTTTCCACGAAATGAAATTTTGACAGTTCAATCCTCTACCTGAGGACTAAATCTGGGCCAAATTTCAAATTTTATTTTCTTGTCCTACAGAGATATCAAGCTTTAAACTTTTGAAATTTCAAGATTTCAACAAATTTTATTAAAAGAACCGGGTAAGTCCACACCAACCAACAGTTACAGCTTAAGATGTAATGATGAAAAACCAAAGTGAAATGCATCAATAGCACAAACGGGTAAAGAGCGACAATTTCAAAAAAACACGAAGTTTTTTACTTCTTTTTTTTTTTTTTAAAGTTTTTCTTAATTAGTACAAAATTTGGAATTAAAAAAAACTTAAATGTCGTTTCTGCTTGTATGATGTTAGCACTAATTGAACTTGATCTTCACATATTTTTTCATCATTAGTTAGGTTGAAATTGTCGTTCTTACCATTATGAGTTTTGTACAGTATGGGGATATTAAAGCAATAGTAAAATTTGACTGACGAGCTAAGGATTCATCATGCTGGTGAACCATAAGTGCGCCACCAGGAGTCAATTCTCCCAGAGCAGCAACAGCAGTAGCGGGTGGAAGTACTCCAGGATTGGGATAGTGAAGCGGCCAGGTTTTGGCTTCCTCTTTCAGTCTACAGGCAGCAAGGGCAATATCAGGCCCACTTGGCTCTTCACTTTCACAGGTGCTAGTCCAGTCACTCTTCACAGGGCCTTCCAGGTATCTATCCATCTATATTCATTTAAACCAATTACAATATGTAACTAAACATTGATATTTACCATACAAATTAAGATAGCTACCCCGATTATTATCAGCTATGACAAATAAATCGAACAAATTATCCCTGTTAGTAACTAACTAATTATTGTCTAAGTATAAAATAAATATAAAAATGTTTATCAAGGTTAATAAACATTAAGCAGGCAGATTTCTGATCATGATGACAGGGAGTGATGATAATGGGAGGAGAGTGATCATAACAACCACTGCAGCAGTGTGACTGGCTACATCAATTGATTCGTTCTGACATTGCTTCTAGAATTTTCAGGCACATCTACCTCTATTTTGATATCTTTAAAATTAAAGGATTCATGTCACCTTAACTTAACAGCTAACACTCGGAAAGTTGCACTGAGAAACTAAGTGGGTCTGTCGGCTTTTAATCTCACGAAGCTTAGGCAGTGAAGTGGAGAGTGCACCAAGTGCAGGCCACTCTCCGCCGCTGACTGCCTCAACTTCTTTAACTCCTCATAACCTTCACCGACTATTTCTTAAGTTTTATTTATTTATTATGATTCTATAATACCTTTATCATTATTTCAATAAATTAAAATGCTAGACTATCGATTGTAATAACAGATTACGAGATTTAAGAAGGTAATAATGAACAATAATATAATAATGTTATTACTTTAAATACATTTATTTTTAACTTAATAAATTTTTAATAAGTATTATTTTTTTTATTTATTTGAAGTAATATTTTAATAATTTAGGAATGTTTAAATGGATTAAAAACTTCCCAATCTTCTTCTTAGATGCTGGCTTTGGACCGCCACTGGCTGAGTTAGGCATTTTTATTATTATTATTTTTTTGGTTTATAATTTCTTGTTCCATGGACTCCAGAGAAAGACTGCCCTCTTCCGAACTTTTGTTCAAAATCTCCCAAATCTCCTTATCAGTGAACACATTTCGCGATATACTAACACCAAAACTGGAGAAATAATAGCGAAATAAAACAATGAATATCACCAAAAAACACAGAGGACTATCGCTCAGAGAGCCTAAAACTCGAAATGAATAATGGTAAATATGTCCTTCAAAACCCCTGACGGTAGCCGCGGAGAGGGATAAGGGACAGAAAACAAAAATTAGCAGGTAAAAAAGGGGTGATACAGGCTTCCCCAAATGGACGACCCAGATGAAAGGCAGCTACCGGGCCAAAACCAATATTTCCGTAATAGACACCCCTGCAGCCTAGCGTCCGCTAGATGTACTTGTTAAGCCTCCTTGTATCCGCTAGGATAGGCCTCAGTCACGACATATTATCTCTTGTGAAGCTGATGACATTAAATAAGTGAAAAACCAATTGTGAGATATCTCGTCATTAGCTACTGGGGACAGGCAGCCCGCGATGAGTTATCTCGTCGTTAGCTTGTGGGGACCGACTTTTTTTCGCGAAATATCTCGTCTGGAGCCATGAAAGGGTTAAAATCTAGTTTCCCCAACATCATTTAATTTTTCAGATATGAATTGGAATCTTTGAGTTTCATGCATCATTAATTGATTTATTACTTGTTCTTTCATTTAAAATATATTTGAAAGATTATGTAACTCATAGAGAATAACATTCAATATTTCTTTCTATTACAAGGCTTGTGAAAAGTAGAGGTGAAAGATAAACCTCTAATTCTCAAGAGATAGCTCTCTAATAATTTTGAGTTTATAAAATGGTGTGGGAGTATGGAGAAGATAACAGGCATGTAACTGAAGTGTAAAGGATTTTAATTAATCTAATCTTAATTTGTGGCTGACCACCATTTTAAATTATTTTTAAATAATTTATTTTTTTGAAGAGAAAAGATTTGGCTCCGCCGGGAGTCGAACCCGGGTCTCCTGCGTTACATGCGAGGATGCTAACCGCTACACCACAGAGGTTAGTGGTTAGCTCGGCTCAAGGCAGAGCAAATCCTTCCTCTTCACTGATACCTACTCCCCCTATCTCACAAGTTTTGCGAGTAGTAGCGGGAGGTGGACAAATTTTGTCCAATTTATGATATTTTATTGACATAAGTCAATTTTTTAAATTATTTTAATTAATCTAATCTTAATTTGTGGCTGACCACCATTTTAAATTATTTTTAAATAATTTATTTTTTTGAAGAGAAAAGATTTGGCTCCGCCGGGAGTCGAACCCGGGTCTCCTGCGTTACATGCGAGGATGCTAACCGCTACACCACAGAGCTCGGCTCGAGGAAGGATTTGCTCTGCCTTGAGCCGAGCTCTGTGGTGTAGCGGTTAGCATCCTCGCATGTAATGCAGGAGACCCGGGTTCGACTCCCGGCGGAGCCAAATCTTTTCTCTTCAAAAAAAAAAAAAAAAAAAAAAAAGTAAAGGATTTTAGTTTCATTTTTTATGGGGTGAGGAAATAGGAAGTTTAGGTGGTTATGAGTGAGTATAAGAGTCGATGAGGATAGTCCTGAGGTAGCAAATCACTGGCGAATGTGCCAAAAGTGATACACACTAAAACTGCTGGCACGTAAAACATGTTGTGCACTAATATATAATGGAAATAAATGGTTGGGGTGCGGTCAAATAAAACAACACTATGTATTGTGCAGACCTTTTGACATGACATTCAGGTCTTTATCAGGGCTGTCGAGTCCACTGTATCGAGGTATAGTCCACAGTAGAGAGGTATAAAATGACTGTTATCAAACGATATCAAATTACATGATATGATACCAACAATTCCTTTCATTTATGACAATTCCTATCATTTATGTCAATTCCTTTCATTTATGCCAACTTATTTTGTTCAATATTCCCGACAATTAATTTTTTACTTCTTTTGATTTTGAAAGCCTATTCACAAATCAAAATTCATATAGACATGGCTTTGCATATTACTAAAAACCACTGGTGTTGTTTTATTTGACCACATCCCCAACTCCAAACTAATATTTACATATTGCGCATATATATCATTATACATGTGCCAGTTGCAATTAAGTTTCTACTTTTTAGTAAATTGGTAAAAACTATGTTACAAGAACTAGAAATCATTTAACACCAAGTTAAAGTGCTTATGTTCCTTAGCAATTGTATGTTTCTATTCCAATGCTTGGAGGTGAAAAAGACAATAAAAGCATCTCTTCCACTAACGAGTCATTGGTTAAATAGTAGTTCAGTTTTAATTCAAATGAATGAATTCACATACATGTGCATATATATAAATATAAATCATTATATATGTGCCAGTTGCAAATAAGTTTCTAATTTTTAATAAATTGCTAACTTATATGTAACAAGAACTAGAAATCATTTAACACCAAGTTTAAGAGCTTATGTTCCTTAGCAATTGTAATTTCTATTCCAATGCTTGGAGGTGAAAAAGACAATAAAAGCATCTCTTCCACTAACGAGTCATTGGTTAAATAGTAGTTCAGTTTTAATTCAAATGAATGAATTCACATACATGTGCATATATATAAATATAAATCATTATATATGTGCCAGTTGCAAATAAGTTTCTAATTTTTAATAAATTGCTAGTTGCAAATAAGTTTCTAATTTTTAATAAATTGCTAACTTATATGTAACAAGAACTAGAAATCATTTAACACCAAGTTTAAGAGCTTATGTTCCTTAGCAATTGTATGTTTCTATTCCAATGCTTGGAGGTGAAAAAGACAATAAAAGCATCTCTTCCACTAACGAGTTCAGTTTTAATTCAAATGAATGAATTCACATACAGGTGCATATATATAAATATAAATCATTATATATGTGCCAGTTGCAAATAAGTTTCTAATTTTTAATAAATTGCTAACTTATATGTAACAAGAACTAGAAATCATTTAACACCAAGTTTAAGAGCTTATGTTCCTTAGCAATTGTATGTTTCTATTCCAATGCTTGGAGGTGAAAAAGACAATAAAAGCATCTCTTCCACTAACGAGTCATTGGTTCAATAGTAGTTCAGTTTTAATTCAAATGAATGAATTCACATACATGTGCATATATATAAATATAAATCATTATATATGTGCCAGTTGCAATGCAAATAAGTTTCTAATTTTTAATAAATTGCTAACTAATATGTAACAAGAACTAGAAATCATTTAACACCAAGTTTAAGAGCTTATGTTCCTTAGCAATTGTTTGTTTCTATTCCAATGCTTGGAGGTGAAAAAGACAATAAAAGCATCTCTTCCACTAACGAGTCATTGGTTCAATAGTAGTTCAGTTTTAATTCAAATGAATGAATTCACATACATGTGCATATATATAAATATAAATCATTATATATGTGCCAGTTGCAATGCAAATAAGTTTCTAATTTTTAATAAATTGCTAACTAATATGTAACAAGAACTAGAAATCATTTAACACCAAGTTTAAGAGCTTATGTTCCTTAGCAATTGTTTGTTTCTATTCCAATGCTTGGAGGTGAAAAAGACAATAAAAGCATCTCTTCCACTAACGAGTCATTGGTTAAATAGTAGTTCAGTTTTAATTCAAATGAATGAATTCACATACATGTGCATATATATAAATATAAATCATTGTATATGTGCCAGTTGCAAATTAGTTTCTAATTTTTAATAAATTGCTAACTAATATGTAACAAGACCTAGAAATCATTTAACACCAAGTTTAAGAGCTTATGTTCCTTAGCAATTGTATGTTTCTATTCCAATGCTTGGAGGTGAAAAAGACAATAAAAGCATCTCTTCCACTAACGAGTCATTGGTTAAACAGTAGTTCAGTTTTAATTCAAATGAATGAATTCACATACATGGGTGATTCTCATATGAATTGACCATTTAGTGTCCCTTGTCTTAACATTCGTTTTTCAGATATTTTTTCATATAAAAAAAAAAAATTTGCAAGCAACATACACTTTGTATCGTATAGCAATACGATGGTAACATTTAAATGAACCTAGGCATCATAAAAAACAAAATACCTCAATGTGAAGTTTGAAAATGTCACGAGTGTGACATTTGTAAAGCCAGTGATTCTTTTGTATAGCCATTTTAAGCTGTAGAAAGGAGCAATAGAGAAAAGAGATGTTGGCCAAGAGAAGGAAAATAAACAAAATGGTAGCTTGTTAAACTAGAACTATTCAATCTAATCAGCTTGTGAAAATACTGCTCGGTCTTTAACTTTGACAGCAAAGGAGTGAACAAATTAATTATCGGTGAATCGTTAACATACTTCATTTAAAAAACTGAGTAAAAACTCTGTGTTGTCGGC
This sequence comes from Aelia acuminata, assembly GCA_911387785.2. Classification (NCBI taxonomy): domain Eukaryota; kingdom Metazoa; phylum Arthropoda; class Insecta; order Hemiptera; family Pentatomidae; genus Aelia; species Aelia acuminata. The sequence continues at coordinate 85,652,055 of OU426978.1, read as the reverse complement.
TGTTCTGGGCAACACTGTTCTTTGAAAATGTTGGGAATGGCCATGATAACTTTTGTTTATAATACCGGCTATCAGTCGATGTACAAAGGTGGAGAAGAAAATATCTAATAGGCAGCTATTTATATCCCATGCAAAATAATGTATGTCACAAAAATTAGTCGTTACGTTAATTGTATGTATCAGTGTTCATTGAAAAATCCGAATGATAAGGGCAAGAGATGTTGGTTAGGGACATTTATTCGATTCACAATAAAAATGTAACACTCGTGACGGAAAAATAATAGGTTTGATGTATTGTTAAGTTTTAATGCCTATATGATTCATTTCTTTTGTATAGCCATTTTAAGCTGTAGAAAGGAGCAATAGAGAAAAGAGATGTTGGCCAAGAGAAGGAAAATAAACAAAATGGTAGCTTGTTAAACTAGAACTATTCAATCTACTCAGCTTGTGAAAATACTGCTCGGTCTTTAACTTTGACAGCAAAGGAGTGAACGAATTAATTATCGGTGAATCGTTAACATACTTCTAATGAAAAACTGAGTAAAAACTCTGTGAAAAAATCATATATAGTTCAATTAATGAGATGATCAATGAGCTGCAAATAGCGAAGAAAAACCTAGGGGAAAAGAATAGGCTACTACTGAGCTTGGCGAGTAAAGCAGTAGGACTGACTAGAAGCCATCCCAGTGATTATTGTACACCAAAAGGAAAACAAGATTCGATGCCTTAAAAATGAGTTATTACACTGTGATATGGAGTGTCGAGAGTGCGCGAGAACAAAAAAAAAAATTACAAAAAATAAATAAATATAAATACTCGTCAGCAAACTCAATTTTGAGTTCGAACTGAGAAACTTTGTTCAAATTTGTAATCTTCAACATCTTATTGATGATATTCAAATCAAATTTTAATCACAAAGCTGAATTTTTTAAACCCAAAATTCAATGCCTAAAAAAATCAAATGGTCAAATTAAATGAGAAACACCCAAATGTGCATATGTATAAATATAAATCATTATATACGTGCCAGTTGCAAATGAGTTTCTAATTTTTAATACATTGCTGTTGCAAATAAGTTTTTAAGTTTTAGTACATTGGTAACTAATATGTAACAAGAACTAGAAATCATTAAACACTAAGTTTAAGTGCTTATATTCCTTAGCAAATGTATGTTTCTATTCCAATGCTTAGAGGTGAAAAAGTCAATAAAAGCATCTCTTCCACTAACGAGTCATTGGTTAAATAGTTGTTCACTTTTAATTGACATGGCAAAAACTAATACACACATACAATAGCGAGTCATTGGTTAAATAAGTGTTTAAATAGTTGTTCAGTTTTGATTGACATGGTGAAAACTGATATTCACAAATAAGCCATTTATAAGATAAAACCATAACCCTTTTGAATAAGGCACTTCACAGCACTTGAACAAGAGGGCACCCGAAGCTTTGATAAGTGGATTGTGTTCAGGAGATAGCCTGTTCAAAACCTGGAGGCAGGGGACATTTAATAATAATCGGCATTAATACCCGACCCTTCCCCCTGGCCCAGGAAAATCTTGTACAGGTGGGGACCCAAAACAAAAAAATTAATATTACCAATAAAAAATTATACTTTATATCCTATTCTTATTAATTTTAAAGTAAAGCAATTGAATTAGGGAAGGCATCTTGTTCTTATCTGTAAACAAGGAAAATAATTCAAAACAACCATTTGATGAATTTGAACTCTTCTAAAGAAGTGTAGAAGTAACATTGTAACAATATACCTAGATTTCAGTAATAAGACTCAACTATCTACAATCTTTCATGAAACTTACCTCAGGTAAAGCCCACTTTCTAATCATAATTAAGAATATAAAATTAAGGTAAAACATTCCCTATATTATTTCGGGGCGTGGCCTATTTAGGGAGGTTATGTTACTGTGATTGAAGGGGGACTCTCATCGCATCTTATTCAGTAAAAAGGGCCTTGGTTAGCTTTATTAGATCCAAATTTCGACTCCTGCTCGCTATTCAGAGATAAATAAACCCCCAAATGGGTCCTTTCCAGTGAAGAACGGTGCCGTGTTGGCTTTGCTTAGAAGTAACATAGAGAAACTAGCACCAAAATTAATAAAATGATGACTTACTCTGGACAGGTTAAGCTTGATAGGGCTATGATGTTTCAATAATTCACTTTTTTCATCCAAGTCATCATACATTATTTTTTCTTGTATTCTAGCCTAAAATGAAACAAGAAATTCGTTATTTAAAAAAAAATTAAAAAGGTAGATACACCTATTATAAATTGTTGCAAACAAACTTTTTTAGAAGCTGGTTCACTCAATTTTTCTTCTGGTTTTTGAGGAGAGTTTCCATTCAATAAAGATCCATTGCTGGTAACTATAGTCTCATTTCCGCTGAGAGATTCCTGTTGGCTCTGGCATGCCTTCAATACCATAATAGAATGCTGGTTAAACCTGAATAATATAAAAAAAAAAATAAAAAAAAAAAAAATAATAATTTAATCAAAAAGGAACAATCATTCATGTATAAACAGAAATAGTACAATAAAATGCTTCTGAATAATCAAAACTACTTAAAGGGAAAGAAATGAAAGGGTAGTAGCATTCTTAATCAGAAAACCAAAATATATGAAAGAAATGAAGCAGATATAAATCTTTCTACAAAAGGTATTACAAGAAAAGTCTTAAAAGACTAACTCATAAGAAATAAAAGTGATAATTAGATTCTTTACAATAAAACACAATACAGAATCATCTATATTCTTTCTATCAAAATTGGGTCAGGATAAAATTCAATGGATTAACAGCAAAACGGTTTTAAAAAACAAAACAAAAAAAAACGCACAAATATTATATAGTAATTTAATATATATATATATATATATATATATATATATATATATATATATATATATATATATATATATATATATATGTATATATAATTCTCATGTCACAATGTTAATGTTAGTTACCATACTCATCCGAAACGGCTTGACCAATTTTCATGAAATTTTATATGCATATTCAGTAGGTCTGAGAATCGGCTACTATCTATTTTTCATACCCCTAAGTGATGAGGGTTGTCCACCCCTAACATTTTTTTTTAACAACTTTTTATTTTTTTACTTTCACTTACCTATATATGAAATATATAGTAAGTGGAAGTATTGCGATCGTGAAAAATTTCGACTTCCGGTTTTCAACGGAAATACACGTTTTGGGGTCCCCTGAGTCAAAATAACCAAGTCCCGCGAAATGGTCTGTGTGTGTGTGTGTGTGTGTGTGTGTGTGTGTGTGTGTGTGTGTGTGTGTGTCTGTGTGTGTGTGTGTGTGTGTGTGTGTGTGTGTGTGTGTGAACAGACTAGCTCAAAAACTATAAACCGTGCGAACCTGAAATTGGGTATTTAGAGTATGTATAAGCCCGTGATGTGACAGCAAAAATTTCATCAAAATTGCTCAAAGGGAGGGGGTACTTTATTTAATAACTTTTTAAGTTTTTTTTTATTTTCTCAAAAACGGCTCTAACGATTTTGATTAAACTGAGTATTTGATCTGTTTATATGCCTGAAATATGACTGTAAAAATTTCATCAAAATTGATCAACCGGAGGGGGGACTTTACTTAATAAATTCTGTATCATTTTCACGTGTTTTTTTTATTTACTCAAAAACGGTTTTAACCATTTTGATCAAACTTGATATTTGATTTATTTATATGCCCAAGATATGACTGTAAAAATTTCATCAAAATTGATCAACAGGAGGGGGGACTTTACTTAATAAATTTTGTCCTTTTTTTGTCTTAATAAATTTTCACCTTTTTGATCGATTATCTCAAAAACGGCTTTAACGATTTTTATCAAATTCGTCATGTTTAATGAAAATTAGTTGTTATTTAATATCAGGTAAGCTTTATCATTATTAAAATGTTCTGAGGGGGCTTAAATGGGGAAGGGGCCTTTTTTGTATTTCTATAAAGTACCTTTGTTTTAGTTTATATTGAGAAATTAACTGTCTCTCATCACGCCTAAAAATAATGAATGGCTAAATATGATATATGAAGAAAATCAAGTAAACATATAGGGAAGGAAAAAAGAAAAATATTCCGTCAACTCATAAAACACCTTGAGCTCACGCATGCGCCGTACGCCTTTAATGACAAACCAATGCTTTATAATTAAAGATGTTCTGTTCATTTGAGAAGTGGCAATTTACAAAACGCATTAATTTCTAATCTAAGTAAGTTGGTAAGTGAAAGTTGTGTGTTGCGCGCGCGCACCAGATTTTTTTATAATGTGGCATTAAAAAATACATACAACCCTAAATATTCACCCTTCTATCACCAACCCCTATTTTTTAATAGTTATTTTAGTAATTTAATCATTTTTCATCCCACTCGATAACTGATCAATTATCACTTGGTAAGTTATCCCCGCGACTATTGTGTTGTAAGTATAAATTATTCTTATACATTTATTATGAAATCCATAATTTTTTTTTTTTTATATCGAAAATGTTGTTGGAAATGGTAAAAAAAAATTCGATGAAAGTTAGATTTTTATTACAATTAGGCAATTTTTACTTTCACTTACCTATATATGAAATATATATTAAGGGAAAGTATTCTTTTTCTTCTTATGTCCTATGGCTGCTATAGTAGGAGCAAAGGGCCGATGTAAAAACTCGCCATCCGTCTCTATCCCTGCTTAGGGCCTTGACCTCTCTCCATGTTTTTCCAGCTCTAATGACCTCTTTCTCTACTGTTTTTCGCCAGGTCAGCTTGGGTCTCCCCCGACTTCTTGATCCTTTGGGGTTCCAATCAAGAGCCCTCTTATCAATGGCTCCATCCCTTTTACAAAGGGTATGTCCAAACCACTTCCTCTTTCTCTTGGCAATCTGCTCCCCCAGTTGCTTCTGTCTGGACAATTGAGCCAGTCTCTCATTTGAGATTTTATCGTCTCACCTGATCGAGAGAAACCTCTTAACGCAGCGATTAGCAAAAACTTGGGGCTGGCTTAGAACCTTTTTGGAGATTTTCCAAGTTTCACAGTCATAGAGGAGGACGGACTTTACGTTGGAGCTGTACAGTTTTAACTTAGTACTGCAGGATATATTCTTGTTCCACCATACAGGATATAGCTGGACAAAGGCCACATTTGCTTTGCGGATCCGGCAAACTATTTCTTGGTCAGTTCCTCCATCTCTTCCCACAGTGCTTCCCAGGTAAGTGAAAGCATCAACATGTTCAAGGACCTCATCATTTAGCTGTAGGGTCTCCTCATTATCCACATTTAACCGCATTTCTTTGGTCTTGAAAGCGTTTACCTTTAACCACGCAACTTTGCAAACGGTTTCTAGTTTCCTCAACTTTGCCTGCATGTCAGAAAACCGTTGTGCTAGAAGGCAAACATCATCGGCAAAGTCAATTTCCTCGAGCCTTTCAAGTAACGACCATTGGATCCCTCTTTTCCTTCTACCTACAACCTGCCTCATTAGCCGGTCTAAAACTATGGTAAACAGGTAGGGGAGAGAATGCAGCCCTGTCGGACCCCACGTGGAACATTGAAACTGTCCAACACTGCGCTATTATGAAGGATGCAACACCTGTACCCTTCGTACATGCTCCTGATTATATTAATTATTTTGGAGGGGATATCATACTTCGCTAGGGTTTCCCAAATGAAGTCCTGCTTGACGGAATCAAAGGCTTTCTCAAAGTCAACATATGTCATACAGAGAGGACTCCGCCATTCATTGTTTTGCTCCATGACAATCCTGAGAGTGTTAATTAGATCAACACAACTCCGGCCTTGTCTAAAACCAGCCTGCTCCTTCCTCAGCTTCTCTTCAATAGCATCTGTGATTCTGGACAAGATAATTCTGCAGAATACCTTGCAGGGCACTGAAAGTAATGTAATCCCCCGCCAATTGTCGCAGACCGTCCGATTTCCTTTTTTTGGCACCTTGACAATAATACCTTTCTTCCAAGCCTTAGGAACCTCTTCTTTCTTTTCAATTAAAGGTAGCAATTCAAATTTCTTCAAATAAAGGTAGCAAGAGTTCCGCTGATAAGTTATCATCTGCTTTAATCACCTCTGGTGTAATATTGTCCAACCCCGGAGACTTCCCATTGTTCATTTGCGCTATAGCTTGCTTTATTTCACTCTTGGAGAGACTGTCAACTGCCACTTGTCTGGGTGGGTGGGACCTTTTTGGTCTAGCCTGGGGCCCAATTAGATCGATTGAATCACTAGACACATTTTCCAGGCTGGATGATTGTTCCTCCTAGTAATAAACGAATCGAAGACCAAATACATGCATGCGAATCCAGTTGGTAATAGGCAGCCAAACGGTAGGGTCTCGATTGGGCAGAATGGGCTCGAGAGAGTGGAAGAATTCATCTACCTCGGAACCCAAGTGAATCCCAGCAACGACATTAAACCGGAAATTCAACGCCGAATTATAGCCGCAAATAGGTGCTATTACAGACTGCTGAGGCACCTCAAGAGCAGAGATGTTTCGAGAACCACCAAGGTGCGCATCTACAAAACTCTCATAAGACCCGTGCTCACCTATGGCTCAGAATGTTGGACTCTCCCAAGAGCCCAGGAGATGATTTTATTGTCCTTCGAGCGCCAAATCCTTCGCAGAATACTTGGTGCTATTTGTGAAAATGGTGTGTAGAGGCAGTGTTCCAATGCCGAACTGACCGCGCTCTATGGAAACGCAGATATTATAACCTTCATCAAGATTGGTCGACTCCGCTGGGGGGGACATCTTGCGAGAATGACCGAGGAGCAAATCCCGCTGAAGATATTAGAAGAGCAGCTGTATGGACGAAGACGGATTGGCAGACCCAGGCTGCGCTGGGCTGACGGTGTGGCAGATGATGCTAGGTCCATCCTTGGTGCTCCCAACTAGAGAACAGCTGCACAAAATAGAGACGACTGGTTGTCGAAGCTGCAGGCGGCTCTGTTCCCTCGAGGAATGTAACGCCATAAAAGAAGAACAAGATGATTGTTCCTCGGGCTGCAAGAGATTTTTTAAGTGCTTCTTCTTCTTTCTAGCTGCTCCTGTTGATTTGTAAGGAGTTCGCCAGTACTGCCTTTCACAGGAGTATTATTTACGCTTTTTCCTTGAAAGCAGGTTGGTTATCCGATAAAGCTCCCTCAGATCGCCTACATTGGCTGCCTCCTGAGCATCCTTTGCGAGAGAGTCTATCCATTTCCTCTTATCCCTCTGGGCATTCACTTTAACCATCCTATTGAGCCTTGCATGTTCTGCAAAAATCTTAGCTACCTGAGATCTGGTTCGACATAGATTCCACTCCATTTGGCTTCTTTCCGCTTCCTTATTAGGTCCCAAGTCTCTTTGGTCATCCATTCTTTTTTGTCTTTTCTCCTAAGTCCTAGGACCTTCTCACTGGCTCCAGAGAATAATTGCTCCACAATATGCCATTTCTCTTCTATATTCCAAAAGGATTTCTCCTTCAGGGCACAAAACCAATTATGGAGCTCCATCTTGAATTCTTCTCTCTTTCCTTCTTCTTTGAGGACCTGAACATCAAGTAACTTGTTTGATCAAAAAAAAGTTTGAGCCATGGAACAAGTTATAAGGGAAAGTATTGCGATCGTGAAAAATTTCTACTTCCGGTTTTCAAAGGAAATACACGTTTTGGGGTCCCTTGAGTCCGAAAAACGGAAGGGGCACTTTACTTTATAAATGTTTTCTCATTATCACGTGTTTTTTTATTTACTCAAAAACGGCTTTAACAATTTTGATCAAACTGGGTATTTGATGTATATATATGCCCGCGAAGCGACAGCCGAAATTTCATCAAAATTGGTCAAACGGAGGGGGCACATTACTTAGTAATTTTTTCAAATGTTTGCCTGTTGTTTTTTTCTCCTCAAAAACGGCTGTAAGTATTTTGATCCAACTGGGTATCTCATATATATGTATGTGTGACAGCCAAAATTTTATTAACCGTATTATGAAAATAAAAACTTTTATTTATTAATAAAAAGATTTATTTTACTTAAGAGAGTAAATACGTGATGCTCAAATTTTGTGAAGCATCGAAGGTGTGTAAAACTATGGTTAAGTCTATAATTAATTATATTTTAGTCTAGAAACTTTTATTCGATTATAAATTTTTGAAAGCAATATAAAGCGATTTTAGAGGAACAGTTATTGTTCTCGATTTCCAGAAAGGCATAAGAGACAAACTTTACGAGATGTAAATACACCTATCGATTCACCTTCACAATATATTTACAAAAAGCAACTCGTAGTAATAAACAAGCAAGCAGTAAAAAAACTCAACTATTGATGAAAATAGTCCCTTCAAAAAATAAATAAGCAATGATGAATCGAAGAATGCTGAGAACTTCCAAATTTTGCTATACAGATACTGTATAACCTATGGAGATATACAAATATAAGTATATAAATGTGGGAAAATGTTTTAAGTTGAGGAATGGTGTTTACATATTATCGAAACACGTTGATTTCTAATTTAAGTAAGTTCGTAAGTGAAATTTTGTGTTGCACGCATCGCACCAGATTTTTTTTTTTTATATTGCATTCTCTTTTAAGAGCTCCAAATTCCACCAAATTTTTTTCCCCCACCATTTTTAACAATATATTTTTGATATAATTAAGAAAAAAAATATTTGCTTTCGTACAATCAAAGATTAAATACATTATTACTATAATGTTTTTCATCATTAAGTAATTCAATTAGTTGTATTTATTTGTGTTTTGCACAGTGAAAAATGCCAACAAAACGCAAAGGGGCTAATTTGAAATGGGGCTAAAAGGGGCTAAAATAAGTAGATCTAGAAGCATACGAAATGGAAGAGCCCAAAGAACCGAAGAACAAATCCAGCAACAAAATATGTGAGCCTGGCGCAATTGCGTCAAGAACAGACAGAAGATACACGAGCTGAACGCAATGAAGTAATAAGATTAGAACGACAATCGCGCCATTTCACAGTCAATAGACTTAGAACAAATGACCAACAACACAAACAGGTACATCGAGCATTTACATCTAATTCATTCCTGCGTCTAGCATTCCAGTATGAGCCTGATATTGAATATGTACTCATTCAAAAGTGGTAATTGGTGCTATGGACAAGGAATGTCCGCATTATCATGCTCTCAAATTCAATAATGAGCCAGCCGGGATGTGTTGCGCATCAGGAAAGGTCCAACTAACTGAAACTGAAACATCACCTGAACCAATGAATGGTTTACTTATCGGCACGGATCCAGATTCTAACATGTTCCTGAAGTCTATTCGAATATTCAGTTCATGCTTTCAAATGACATCGTTTGGAGCAACAGAAATAGTTCAAAATACTAATGCAAATGGTTAACAATACAATTCTACATTCAAAATCAGAGGCAAAGCTTATCATAGAATGGGCTCATTGATGCCAATGCCAAATGAACAGATCTTTATGGGCGGCGAGGATACAGGAAGTGCACTTGCAAGCATCTTCAGTTCATTGCTGATACACACCATTCATATGATGTTCTCCAATATCCGCAAATGCTAATGTAAGTATATAACGGCTGATTGGAAGGCCTACAAAACAAAATTCCATCACAAACTCTCAATCATCCCGGCTCATCGTATGAAAAATGAAGTAGACATCTACCTAGAGTTCTTCAGTGTGGCCATCAGAAGAGCAGCCCATGCTCCAATACCTATGCAATAGCTAACTAGCTCGGAAAGAAACCAACATAATAGGGACATTTTGAAAATTTATCAATGTGGTGGAATAAATAAATAAATATAAAAGGTGGGGGAATAAATAAATAAATATATATGTAAAGGGGTCTCCCTTAACAAACCCGAAAGTTTAACTTTTTTGTTTTCCTATAAAGTACCTTTATAGGTAACAGGTTTTTGTTTGTATGGAGAAAGATTATCTGTCTCTCGTTTTGCCTAAAAATTAGAAATGGCTAAATATAAAAATGAAAAAAATTAAGTAAACATATATATATAAAAGGAAAAAAGAAAAAAATTCCGCCAACGTTGGGCCCACGCATGCGCAGTACGTCTTTAATGACAGACCAATATTTATAATTAAAGACGTCCTATTCATTTAATGGAAATTATTTGTTCATGGTAACTAAATTAAGTTTTCAAAAACTACATAGAGAATTATAAAATCAGACGCGATGGAATATTATACTTGCATTACCGAATTATCATAAGTTTTATTTTAATTTAATAAAAAATTTTTTTAGTAGACTTTAGAGGATACATGAATGTGTTAAAATGCGTGTCTTTGAGGAATGGCATTTAACAAAACATGTCAATTTCTAATCTAAGCAAGTTGGTAACTGAAAGTTGTGTCTTGCTCGCATCACATCAGATTTTTTCTTCTTCATATTTTAACATGAGATTTGGTAATGCTAGTCTCACCCTATTCTGGTTATTAACCAAGTTAAATCAACACTACTAAAAGAAACGAATGGGTCTAATATTGGCATTTAAAAGTAAGGGTTGAGGAAATGATTTTATAAAAAAAGAATTTCAACTAGCCCTTTAAATTTATTTAATGGTAGTAAAAAATCCTTGGCCGTCCCTCGGATAGGACGTAAAATCGAGGTCCTGATGTCTGGTGCTCGTTAAAGATCCCTATCCTAATTATATCTGGCCAAGCAAAATTCAGGACTCCCACTGTAGCATCGTCCGATTAGCCTTAGTAGCATAAAGGGACGTTAAACAAACAAACTAGATTATTTAAAGCTATGGTTCAGACACAAGCACGTTAATTTGAACTCGCTGATAGGAGGTAACATTCTAAAGGTAAAAATTGGATTTAAAGATTTTTGGGCAAGTGATGGCTGATTTTATCTTTTCAAAATAATGAAAGATACAAAATTAAAGATAATTACGGAGAAAATGCGAGCTTGATTAGTGAAGATATGAACGCTCCTCATTTACTCCGAAATATTTCTACTGCAGACATACAAAATTGTAGGACAAGTAAAATTTTAATGTTTGATTGTCCTATTTAACACGTTGAGCGCCAGGGAAAAGATGATGTACTTTTGCCTGGGGCCAAAGCAATTTTTCCTAATTTATAACTTTAATATGATTAGAATGATACAAAAATTGCAAAATAAATAAATAAAAAGTTTAATTTTGGCAATTAAACAATAATTTTGTGAGCGGTACGTATGTACCGCCCGGCCCCAGGGTAAAGCCCGCTACCTATAGTAGTACGAGGGCTGCACGGTTACGACCGCGACGTCAACCCTTGTCCCCTTAAAATATGTTATTTTAATAAATAAGATATTTTGTTTTGTAAAAAAATAAATAAAATTAATTTATTTTATTTATTTATTTATTTATACCTCCCAAATTAAAAAAAAAAAAAAAAAAAAAAAAAAAAAAAAAAAAAAAAAAAAAAAAAAAACATTTGGGCCAATTGCATTGGCGAATTGTTCGGGGCCGGAGCGGTCCAATATGCCTTGAAATCACGCTCGGTAGGCGGTCCCCTGGCCCAGAACAATCTTTTAGCTGGCGGGAGCGGGCGGTACCTGGGGACCGCCTCGGCCCCAGCCAATAGTCCAACAGCGGTACGATCGTACCGCTTGGCGCTCAACGTGTTAAATCAATTGGACATGTATAGTAATAACTATACATAGTAATGTACTATGTATAGTAATGTACTATGTATAGTAATAACTATTTGTATTAATTTTGTTGTTTCATAGTTTTTATCTTCTATTAATGGAAATCTCGATAATTCATATTTTATCCTCGATCTCTTGACATTACAAATTATCGGGATTCCACTGTATAGGTAAGTAAAAGTATTGGGATCATGAAAAATTTTGACTTTCTGTTTTCAACGGAAATACACGTCGTGGGGTCCCCTGAGTCCAAATGACAAAGCCCTGCGAAATGATGTGTTTGAGTGAACTGATTAGCTCACAAACGATAAACCATACGAACCTAAAATTAGGTACTAGAGGTAAGTAGGTATATTTCCAAGATGTGACAGCAAAGATTTAATCAAAATTGAGTGAACGGAAGCAGCACTTTATTAAATAAATTTTGTCCTATTTTTAGGTTTTTTCAATTTTTTCAAAAACGGAAGAAACGATTTTGATTTAACTCATTGTGAATAATAAGAATTTTAAGTTTTATCATCATAAAAATGCTTTGAGGGGGCTTAAATGGCGAAGGAAATTTATTTGTTATCCTATTAAGCACCTTTAATTTTGCTTACATGAAGAAAGTAACTGTCTCTCATTATGCAAGAAATGGATAAATATGAATATAAAAAAAAAAAAAAAATTCAAACGTATACAATCAAAATCGTTTATAACGACACCGGCTATAATGTACAATCGGATATAACAAGTAGTCGGCCCCATGAAGTAACATTCTAAAAAAAGCATTAATATCGCTAGAAACAGACATTGTTTAAAGTGAACAGGTTTGTTAGAGCGAACACTTTTCTTGGAACAGTAGCACTTGAAATATCGGTTACAACGTACTTTTCAAGTCTAAGTTCTACAAAATGAAAAAAAGTTTTGTTTACTTTACATCAATTCACTCAACAGTGTCTAAATTTAGTTCTTTCTTGTCTTTATACACGGAAACATGCCACGACGACAATTTATGATTGAGGAACAGTTTGGGATAATTTGCCGAGTCTATTCCGGTGATTCCGCAATTGCCCGTGAATTAGAAACATCTCGTTCAACTATTGCTGAGATGATGAAGCCGGGAGAAAATTATTTCGCAATTTAATAAGTGCGAAAAAGGAAAACGTGTTCAGTCTTCCAATCACACTGACATAGAACTTGACTGGGTTGAAAATGTGTGACTGATCAATCAATTACAAATGACTGGGTTGAAAATGTGTGACCTTAACTCATATCCAGCTAAAATGATGAGAGGTTATTTTTTAGACTGACGCCTAATTACTCTTTGAAATTTAAAGGAGAGAAAAGTTCTGGAGGCGAACTATCAAAAGAGCGAGCTACAGTTCTTGTTGCAGCATACGTGACCGGTTCCATCAAAAGAAAGCTGTTAGTGTTTAGAAAAAGTATAATGTCACGATGTTATAAAAACATAAAAAATCTCCCTGCCTAATACAATTTTAATAAAAAAGCCAGGATGAAATAGACCATTTTTGAAAAAAACTATGCAAAAATAGGACAGTGAACTTTATAAACTAAAGAAACGTATACTTTTAATTGTCAACAATTGCCTATCCTCCAGTTGACAATTTAAAACGAATCAAATTACTCTTTGAAATTTAAAGGAGAGAAATGTTCTGGAGGCAAACTATCAAAAGAGAGAGCTACAGTTCTTGTTGCAGCATACATGACCGGTTCCATCAAAAGAAAGCTGTTAGTGTTTAGAAAAAGTATATTGTCACGATGTTATAAAAACATAAAAAATCTCCCTGCCTAATACAATTTTAATAAAAAAGCCAGGATGAAATAGACTATTTTTGAAAAAAACTATGAAAAAATAGGACAGTGAACTTTATAAACTAAAGAAACGTATACTTTTAATTGTCAACAATTGCCTATCCATCCCATCCTCCAGTTGACAATTTAAAACGAATCAAACTTGTTTTCCTTCCTCAAAATTGCACTTCCGATCAAGGAGTTATATGAAGCTTAAAGGTATCATTTCGAAAAGAATTGGCGTTTAAAATAATAGAGAAAACAGAAAATGGTGACAATACGAAAGTTACTATTCTCTCTATTAACGGTATCAAAGGTATGGAATTCAGTGTGGAAGGAACGATCACCAACTGATTTCGGTTTTCCGGTCTAACCAAGGCCTTACAACCCTTGGTTAGATCATATGAAGATACTGCACAAAAAGATTTGCAGGGTGCCATCTCTCTCCTCAGTTCTGACTACTCTGCAGAAGACTATGTACAGGTGGATGAAGAAATCATTACTAGTAAAGAATTATCAGATATTGATATCGCACAGAGTCACCAAACTACGGAAGAGGAACTTAATACTGACGATGCTTGCGAAGAATCGGAAGATTTCGGCAAAATCCCAATAGCTGCTGAAGTGTATGCTGCTTGTTCCACCTTTAGAGCGTTTGTTCAGACAGCTGAAACTCCAGTGATTGTCAAAGAATCTTTCTCGGTTGTCTCCACTTCAATCGAAAAAATGTTTTTGCAGAAGTATGAGGAAGAGGACAGACCAAAATGACATTTTTTTATTTAACTTACTTCTTCACATGTAATTTTGTATTTGTTATGTATTTTCCCCTTTTTTTCATTAAATATTTTTTGTACATTAAGCATTCAAAATGTCAATATTTTTAGAAAACAATGATTTTGAGAGCACATTGAATTATGAGTATTGTTTATTTATTACCTTATTATGTACTTTAATTGTTATTAGTTATTATGTACTTAAATTAGCATGATTAATTATGTACTTAAATTACATAAGATGTACATATCTATTGATAAAGTTTAATATTTAACAGACATAAAGCTAAGACAAAGAGACTATATGAACCACTGTAACACCGTTTACAGCGAACTGTTCATTATAGCCGATAATACCGCTCAAAGAGAACATCGGCTGCAACATACGAAAACCTCCAGTCCCTTGAAGTTCGTTATACATTATTTAATACCTAAGAAATCATTTAGGTTTTATCAAGATAGAAATATTCTGATGACGCTTATTTTATTCCTTCTGATGAGGCTTATTTTATTCCTTCTAAGTACCTTTGATTTTGTTTATATTAAGAAAGTAACCGCCTCTCATTATGCTAAGTAATAAAAAATGGCTAACATGAAATATAAAAGAATTCGATAAGCATATACAGAAGAAAAAAGAAAATGTTTGAAATGAAAATTTCAAAATGTTTACTTTATTTTAAGGTACCTATGTTCCAACAACAACTTAAAAACATTGACAAATCTTTTTCATGAAAAGTATGCCTTTACTAACAGCCCATTGTTAACAATGAAAGGTGTCCTACACATGCAAAAGAGTTGTCAAAATGTTTTAAGTGCTTGTTGGAACATACCTTATTCATCTCCATGGTAACTAAGTGAAGTTTTATAACAATTAAATAGACCTTACTATCAGAGTTGTGATGTTGACTTCCTGAAGGCTTTTGACAGCGAGGACAGAGGGAGAATCTGGACAACCCTGGAAAGGTGGAAGATCCCGGAAAGAATCATAGAGATCATCCAAGCTATGTATAGAGAGTTCCAGTGCTGCGTGGCGCATGAGGGGAATTTCTCTGAGTTTTTCTACACCACAAAGGGGGTTAGACAGGGCTGCTTACTGTCACCTTTATTGTTTCTAATGGTGCTGGATGAAGTTAAGAGGGAAGCTGCAACAGGAAGGTGGTGAGGAGTCCAGTCGGATCTTCAAAGGAGTAGAAGGATTTGAGTAAGCGGACGACATATGCAAAATGGCCCATAGATTCTCGGATATACAAGGAAAGATGCACGACCTAGATAAGGCGGCACAAGGATATGGACTGGCAATTAATGTCGCAAAAACGAAAACGATGAGAATAAATGCCAGAAACGAGCAGCCGATAACAATCCACGGCCAAATACTAGGAGAAGTGGAGGCTTTCCCATACTTTGGAAGTGTAGTGGCAAAAGATGGAGGACCCGACAACGATGTGGAAAGCCGCATAAAAAAAGCTAAAGGTGCTTTCGCCCAGCTCTGCACTCTATGGCGTGCCAAGGAAATAAATTTGCAAACAAAGCTCCGCATTTTCAATTCAAACGTGGTCTGTTCTCCTCTATGGATCAGAGACCTGGAGAGTGACACAATCTATCTCAGCCCGTTTACAAAGTTTCTGTAATAGGTGCTTAAGGTATATCTTGGGAATTTGGTGGCCAAGAATCATCTCTAATGAGGAACTACTTAGAAAAACAAAACAAAAGAAAGTAGAAGCCGAAATTAGAACCAGGAAATGGAGATGGATTGTGGATTGATGGACACATTAAGGAGGAGAGACACCATCGCCCGGGAGGCCTTTGAATGGAACCCTCAGGGACAGCGTCGTGTCAGAAGGCCAAGGAAGACGTGAAGGAGCTCTGTCCTGGAAGAGGCTAGAAGTCAAAATCATACGTGGGCCACCCTCAAGGAGATGGCTCCAGATCGAGATAGGTGGTGAAACTTCATAAAGGCCCTATGTCCCACTGAGGGATAACAGGAAATAATAATAATTACAATCAGAACCCATGGAGTATGCCAGATTTTTTTTACTAAGTACTTTTTTTAATGAGTACAGTCACAAATAAACTGAAAAACTATATTAATATAGTTAAGAGAAGAAAAACTCGTGTTGCTCAAAATATGTGGTAATTTTATGAAACGAGGTGGTTTTAATGGAACAGTAATCATTGTCAGTTTCTGGAAAAGCAATAGAGACAAAAATTTTAAAATTAAGTTTCAATTTATTACAATCAATAAATACCTCTTTTATCAATTCCCATTCACAATAATTATAATACTCTGTACTTTCAAACAAAAAGAAGTAAATACAAGTGAAAAAGCTAGTTTAAGTAAAGTTGGTAAAGGTGTTTACAAATTTATTAAAACATGTCAATTTATACTCTAAGTAGGTTGGTAAGTGAAATTTTTGTGTTGTAAATGTTGAACCAGATTTTTTTCAATTTCAATCTCAACCCATGTTGCATTCTTAAAGGCATGGAAAATGAATAAATACCTTTTAATCATATTTTGGTGAACAATATTTTGACTGCCTGGTTTATCTGGAAGAGAACCATATCCTTCTCCGAGATTCACATCTTCAAATTTGGAGATATCAACCAATGGGTCAGATACACTTTCAGTTTCTTTTGTCAAAACTGCAAAGAACAAGGATATAAAAATAAAATTTGTAAAAATAACAATATGAAAAATAAACAAAAATGTCTATATACCTTGATCATCAATTTTTGCACAGTCAGTAAACAAATCTTTAGATCCAGTATTAATTCTATCTCTATGAAAATAATGGGACTGAAAAAATTTAGTCCAAAATTGGGCTTCTGATAATTTATGAGGAACTGTTTCTTTATGTTTCTGCCTAACTGCTGGATATGTACGAAATACTGACTCCATTATATCAGGAGTCAAATTGTATTTAAGACCATTGCATCCATCAGTTTGAGGTTTAATATCAGCCTGAAACAGTTATTGCTTAAACAACTAAAGTCTAGGTAACTAAAATTTAATTTGTAGAATATTAATGGTTAAACAAAATATAGAAAAATACCTAATTCTTTGATACTACCAAAATATACAATTAATTAATAAATTCAAAAATAATAAAAATGTTTATAAATTAATTATTAAATTACAAGTTAATTCATAATTTGAAACTTGGTTATATGGATTCAGGGGCACCCAAAACATGAATTTCTGCTGAAAATACAAATTTCAAATGTTTAAAGATCACAATGCTAAAGCTACTATACTTACTTTTGAGTTACACGTGGATCCGTGTTGTAATCACAATTTTTCAAGTTTTGAAGAAAAAAAAATCAAAAAGGGAGCAAAACTTTAAAACAAAAGTTTATATTTTTCATACATTATATCATACATTATACATTATACATTTTTCATACATTATATGATATGAACATTCCAATCTGAGCGTTCTAGGAGAGGTGAAAAATGAATATCAATTTTATCTTCTTATTCTTTCTAGAAATTTTTTAAACCCTATTCACTGCGATAGAGATCAGGAATCAGATCAAATTGTTTAAACTTACTAATGATACTGTCGTTATAAACCTACTATAAGGTTTTATCTTTTAATAGAAAGGTTTCGACTAATGGTAGAAGCTTATCTGATTAGTTATTCTTTAAATAAAATTAATTTGGCCTACTTTACTTGAAATTTAATGTGTTTGATTTCTCATATTGCAAACCAGCAAATATATCCATATAACAACAAACAAATAAATTGATAAATAGTAACCTAGACATCCATTAAAGGGCAGAAAATAATATTTTGAAACTTGTATAAAAAAAAAAAATTCTCTCAGCTCATAGGGTACATTGGATGGAACTTCCAGAATGGGTAAAATAGATTTACCAATAAAAACATTGTTCAAAAGCAATGATTCAGGCATTTCCCTTACTAGCATAAGAATATCTAATCACTCACAAGAAAAGCTCCAGTAACTCCAACTTGCTGCTTTGATGCATCAATTTTGTTCATAAATGGTTTTGCATGAGTAGACCAAAACTCTTCAGATGTAACGACTTCTGTCATAACTAGATCTTTATAGAGTTGAAGAAGACCAGGATTCTCAGAGAGGAGCCTGGAAATAATTATGCAATTAACAGAGGAATATAATCAATTCCAGATATAGTATATAAACCATATGTATCTGTAACATGTCGGCATGCAAAAACTCAGATGTTCTTGAACTTTGGCAGATGTGAACTATTGGCAAATACTAAGAAAATTATGAAATTTGACTAAGGTTTATCAGCTCTTTTCGACAAAAAATCTTATACAGTATAGCTTTGATTATCCGTCGGTTTCTGTTACAGGGGATGAGGGCCCCCCCCCCTCCCAATGAGAGTTGAAGACACCAATAAATTATTACTACTTCTGTATAAAAAGGGCTATCATTATAAAAAAAATTAAACCCCTTAAAAGAATAATGGATTGTATTTGAAAATTTAATAGACATTTATAACATACTCGTAAATATGCACGTAAATATTAAATTAGGTCCATCATGACATAAAAATTAATTATTGTTCATCTGGAAATGAAGGAACCTGAATGCGATACTATCTCTAATCACTGTTTCAGACCTCTGTAAATCTTTTTTATTAATTTAATAAAAACTTTTTAGTTTATGATTAAATCAAAATTAGGGTAATTTTGATGCTATTAATAAGTTAAAGATATTTTTTTAATTGTAATTCTGTTCTATATATAATTCTGACTATCCATCAAGTCCCTCGTCCTGACAGTGACAGTTAATCGAAGTTTTACCATGACATCATGAATAGGAATAGAAGATATTAAACCTCACTATCTTAGATTTTCTTGATAGTTGGTAGAGGTGTGTACCAAATGCAACTCTAACCAAATCCTTAAGGATCAAAGGAATTTAAATCAACAACATCTTTAAATATATAAAAATCTCGTGCCCATATGTTTTTCGGAGGTAAAATAAGAAACTACTCATCCGATTTTGATGAAATTTGGCTCATTGTGTGTAGTTTTGTCCAACTTAAAAGATAGGATATTTTCTACGTTGATTATTGACCCCAGTATTATGGCGTCATGTGCCCATTTCATAACCTTTTTGTTTATAAGCATGCTTTTGTAATACAAGTTATCATTTTTATAATTTTGTATTGTGCTGTAAGAGTGCAGTTATTGGTTCATATATTATTATTTTCCACGGACAAGTAATACAAATCTTTGTATTTATTGTTAATTTTCATAAACTAATAAATAAATCAAGGAAAGGTTACAATAAATTCTCAAGGTGTAGGTATTTTTGCTTCCTTTTCATTTTTAAATATATTTCATTCCAATTACAAGGTAAACGCTGAAAAGCTTTGATATTAGGATAGTGGCCCATCCTAATATCAACTTTTAAAAAAGTAAATAAATGTATTTCGGTGAAATTTAACCAAAAATATCATTCCAAATTATAGTCTGCCAACAGTTAATGGTCGCGTTTCTGGAAGAGGAGAACAATGGAACCTGACTCTTGCTGATGCAGCATTGACATCCACGCCGAATAGTATTCGTCAATTGTTTGCAATTATTTTGGCGACATGTTAGCAAACATAATCATTGACTTTGTGGGAAAAATATAAAAACTATATCACGGAAGATATACTGCACCGTTTTAAATAAACAAACCAATATCCAAATCCAGATTTCACACCAGTAATGTATAATGAAGCATTAGTGTCGATCGAAGATCTATGTATTTCAATTTCAAATTTGCCACTCAATCATTGTAGTTTGCCATCACCTAATCGCCCAGCCACCGATTTAGTTAAGAGTGATTTGCAATAAGAAAAACAGTATAACGATGTTGACTTGGCTATGATTATTGCGAATAATGAACCATTACGGACAGCTAAGCAGAAAAATATTTATCATCGGATTATGCTGGCCATTGATAATGAACACGGCCATTTTTTTTTCTTGGACGCAACTGGTGGAATTGAAAAGACCTGTCGATTCTGGTGAAGATACAGTAATAACGAAAAATTGCATTGGCAGTTGCATCGTCAGGCATTGCTGCCACTTTGTTAGATGGTGGATGAATGGCAAAAGCTGCCGTTAGACATTCATTACCAACCAAATGGAATGTTTAACATAAAATCTAATTTGTTGTCACATTATGAGCATATACCTATCTTATTTTCAGTTTCATACAACAAATAGTTTCTGAGCTAGTGGGTTCACAGACAAGCACCCACGAGCATACACATACACACATGCACGCACACACGCCATTTCCCCATGACAACAATTTTCTAGAGTGCAATTGTCTTCATTCTCATAAACTGATACACAAGATAACCTTCCAGGCTATGGAAAGAAACATGAATAGCATGATTGATTACTTCCTGCACACCAAAGAAATAGGAAGACTCTTTACTGATGTTAAATTTATATGGGGTGCTGACATCGGGAGAGACCATATACTCTTGAACGCTGATACTAGAATTCTTGTCAGTAAGCCTTGACAAAAAGCCTATGAAAGGATTGAAATCAAGTAGCTGCAGGATCTTCAAAAAATAATAGAATATGAGATTACCTTAAGCATAATTTAATGGAGCTGAAATTTGATAAAGGCCTAAAAGAATTGTGGCTATACCTGAAAACAACCGAATTGGAAGCAAAGTGCGTTTAGGCCCAAAAATAGAATATGATTCAGGCTCATCAATACAGATCATACCATCACCTCGAGAAATGTTTTGGAGAAGTCCTGGTAACGAGATTGAATATTGAATATTTATGAATAAAAATATTGAATTGAATAACATTTATAGATCTGCTGTCAGTGTTCGATTATATGCCCCAAAAAGAAATTTCGAAGTTCTTGAAAGCAAAAAAAATTTCCCTAAATGTACTAAAGGCTAAAAAATAACCTTAGGAGCTGAAGGGTGTAGGGCTTATTAATGGCCATGAACCAAATGTGGAAAAGGAAGTGTAAGAAGGCAGCCCTTTACTTTAATATTTTTGTGGACGAGATAGCCACTATTAGCTGAAGACGCACGGGCGGCACGAATATGCTTTGGTCGATGGAACTAACATCTGATAGTTCTTCAGTTCCCTCTATTTGTGAATAATGTTGTGCTAGTTGCAGAGTCACCTGAATGACTATAACAGGCAGTAACAGAGTGGAATGAAGAATTAAAGAGAAAAGGAATGATTATTAATATACAGAAAAGCTAAGTACTTTAAGTAAGTAGAACACAAGAGAAAGTCCACATTGTTTGTAGAAAAGAGGAAATGCAGGAGGTGACTGAATTCACATACCCTGGCAGATGATCAACAGATCTGGTAAAATTAATTCAGAAATTTCAAATAGAATCTCGGAAAATGAGAGGTAGGACAAGATGTTAAGCTTCACATTTTCAACTCTGATTTCCTACCAACCTATCTTTATGGAACAGAGCATTGGATCTTGAATAAAATAGATTCCTAGTTTTTAGATAATTTCTTCTTTGACAGCACCCCAAACCACTTTTTCTATAAATAATATTATATGAATCATAACTATGTTTGGTTTGATAGAAATGAAAATTACCTATTTTTTTCTTCAAGTTCTTTGTTGACTTTCCTTTTGAATTTAGGTAAAAGCGTGACTAGGAGATCTTTGACTTTATCTCTTTCCCTTATTGCTGCAGCTGTTCCTTCACGATTCACAAACTGGAATGTTGATGTGGTATTGTCATGGAGAACAACCTGAAGTTGGATCTTTGGTTTCCCTTCAGGAGAGATCTTTTGCACTACAGATAACCATAAATTACTATCAGAATTATTATATGTATCATAAGTTTACAGTTCCATCCATTATAATTCAATTAGATTGTTAGTAGATTTTCATGAGCTGATATCACACAATTAATGTATTTTGGAAAAAATAAATAAATTTTTTTTTGAGTAAAGTAATAATTGTATAAAGATATGGTATGTATATGATATGACATGATCAGTGTGCCCTAGGAGACGTTTCTCCCTCCCCATGGTCAATCTAGGTCTGATACAATACTTTAATTTTACCATTTATAATTGTATAACCTTGCCCAGTTATCATCAAATGTTAGCAACCATTCACCTAAAAATCAACAAGGCAAAAAAAAAAAATTAAAGAAAAGAACTGAACGTAAATAAACTTAGAATGCAACAGAGAGAGAAAGCATTATGGTTGAACTCAAGAAAAAACTTTAACACCTACAAACAGCAAACAGCACCATCGAAATCCTCTGGGAGGCCTTAAAGGCTAACATATTGGAGGTTGGAGATACTTTTCTAGGCTAAAAAAACCCATTAGAAAAGGAATGGATGTTGAACGACAACTGGAAATAAAAGGGCTGAAGAAGCGGCTTGCAAACAAGACAGGAACAAGCTATGCATCACCAGAACCCTTTCTAAGAAAGGCTTCTGTCAAGACCAACACACTAAAGAGTAAAATTTGGAACACCCCTACATAAATGGAACAGTTAAGATGCTAGGAAGAATATTTCTTCCTTGGCAGTATACAAACATCAAAACAAGGAAATGGCAGGAGAGCACGATAGTTTACTGATGACCATGTATTGACTTGTATCTGCTCTTCTCAGCTCAGCTTGCTAGTGCTCCTGTTGGTCGTAGGACACGAATGTATGTGGCTTGTTAGAGGAAGGGAAACGATTCCACCCAATACATTATCCAATTAGCTCTCACTTTACATATAAAAACAGATATTTTTTAAGTTCCATCATTCAAAGGGATTTTATTGACCAAGCAGCAATAGGAAAGTATGACGAATTTGATATAAAGATGATGAAAATATTTTAAAAAACCTTCAATATATAATAGGTGGATGATTAATTTCTTATGGTAGAGAAATAATATCTACTTGTTCGCGTCAGGCAGTCCCTTGAGTGTGCCCTCCCCAATTAGTTTTAGTGGATTGTATGAATGGGGTTTCAGTGGTCAACTCATGCTTAACAAATGAAAATGAAGTGGTTATATGTTATGGTCAAACTGATACATATTAATGAAATGAAAATATAACTTTATTCTGGGACTTTTAGTCCCCTAAGAATAACAAAAATGAAACTTATTGAATTGAATTGAAGGAGGAAACTTACAGTTATAAACATTGGCAAATCCCAGGGAATCGATAGCATTCCTGTCGAAATTCTGAAGGTCGATGCATGAGCCCACACAGATCAATTTAGTCTATTATTAGAAGAATATGTAAAAAGCAGAAAGTACTCTCAGAAAGGAAAAATGGACTCATTGTAAAAATCCCAAAGAAAGGTAACAGATGTGAATGTACAAACTGGCGAGGCATTACACTGCGTTCTACACCGAGCGAAGGGCTGAACAAGGTGATACTAGGCAAGATTATTGGTTGAGCAGCATTTAAGGAAAGAACAAGCCGTTTTGAGGATACCAAAACTACATCATAAATATAATGCGAATAATCATAGAACTAAGCGTCAAATGGTAGAGCCCCTTTGAATCTGGAATTATAAGATTTTAAGAAGGCATTCGTCACAATCAGCCATGATGTCATCTGGAAGATCCTAGAATGGTATGGGGGGCTCTCAGACACCATAGTTAATTTAACACAGACTAGATATATCAAATTATAATGTTGTAACGTGAAACACAAAACATATGAATTAAAAGAATTCTAGACTTGTTAAAAACAGTTGGAACAAATTGTGCCAGTACATGATTGTAACTGTTCGAGAACCTTCTATGTTAGTCGGGAACGTTCTAGACTGTTCTAATTCAGACCGGTGTGGAAAAGAAGACATCCAGTAAGAATATCTAAAAGGAGGGGGCAGTGTAACATGAAAAAAAAAAAAAAAAACTGAAAAGAGTTCTAGACTTTTTGTTGGAACAATACATGTTTGTGACTGTTCTACTACATTTTCATGACTGCTGGCGAACCTTCTATGCTTTTCTGAAACCTTCGAGACTGTTCTAATCCAGACTAAACATAAGGAGCGATGGACTGGAGAGTTAGTATGGCTCTGAAGATCTAATCATATGGTTACTTTTGTGTTACTGTGTCATCATTACAAGTTGATATTTTTTGTAACCTTGTTAATTATTCGAGAGTTATTATTTGTCTGACACTGCTAATTATTATTTTTGTTTGATAAAAATCATTTAAAACCACCTAAGTGTTACAATATGATAATCCTGAATGGGGTCCCAATTAGTCCATAGTGCCAGAAAAAGCCAGGTATAAAATGTCAGAGGGTTTTTGTGCAAGTTTATCGCATTTGAAAGAAAAGAATCCTCTCTAAGTATACGAAAATATGGTTTTTAAATACAAATATCAAATCAGGTACTGTAATACAGCAGTGAAATGCAGAAAATATCTAGCATTTCCTGCCCAATGCAGACTTCAGCTAACCAATACCTATTCCAAATAGTAGGAATTTGGTGTCCGGAACATATAACAAATGAAGAATTGTGGAAAACCACCAACCGACTTCAGATACACATGGAAATAAGGAAGTGAAAATGGAAATTGGTAAGGATGGTGCAATAGAAATCACTGCCCTACAATAAAACCCCCCAGGAAAAGAAAAGGCAAGGCAGGGAAGATTTGGATCAGGCAAGGCAGGGAAGATTTGGATCAGATCAGCAAATCGTAGCTGAAGGAATTAGATAGGCCTTGTTAATATTAAATTAACAATGCAAAGCTGATAAAAGATGGAAGGAATAAAACTTTCTGATACCATATAATTAATTCTGATTCTTAATTAATGAGGCATTTTTGATTTAATGTCGTAACATTTTTCTGTTTTCTGGTATTTGTGGATATCAAATATGAAACAATAAAAAAGCAAGTTTCATTTATGTTAGTTAAACATAGACAAAATAGTAAGTAATTTGTCAGACAGGCCACATGTTGCCCAGACCTAATCTTATCCTTAATACCAGCCAATGAATCTACATCCAATACTAATAATTGATAAGATACTACAGATAAACCACCTTAATTCTCTAAAGGCAATGATGTAAAAATAATGATAAAAACTTACATTTGATGTCTGCATATCTATGACTAACAGAAACTGTATCTTTATGGTCAAGTATCCAAGCAAGCCGTTCTGTCATGAGGTAAAGAGTTCCATCTCCTTTCTTGTACCGCACCTGCCCTACTTGGAGCAAAACATCCTCTGAACTCGTCATTGTAACCTGCAAAAAATAGTTTTAGGAATAATAAAAAAAACCTTGAACCATTATAACCCACGAAGGATCATGTGTTCAATCTCATCTGCCAGATTTTCTCTAAATTTATAATTTAAATTAAGAGTACCCCCTTTATACTGGCTGAGGGTGCCAAAAGAAGGTCTCCCGAACCCAGGACATAATAGAAAAGTACACTATCATAATTGCTGCATTCTAATAAAGCTAAATAAGGCAAGTTTCAACTAAAAAGGACAAGATGGGAGTTACCTAATATTGTGTTCCCCTTATCTGTCAGAATAGGCCATGCTCAGAAGTGACTTTGCAGAAGCATAAACAAATTCTTTGATTATTTATTAGGGAAAATGTTTCAAGATGTACGTATATTTGCCCATAATTATGAAAGTGGTTCAACATTAAAAAAAAAAAATCTGGTGCGATGCGCACAACACACACCTTTCACTTGCCGACCAACTTGGAGTAGCACCAACTTAGAGTTAGAAATCAATGTGGTTTCGATGTAGAAGAAAATCAATATTTATGTAAACATAATTTAGAGAATTGACAGAAAATAGCTTTATCAACATATTTTTGTTTGTTATTCTCCATATAGTATAGAGTATTATAGAACAGAATAAAGGCTTAACGAACCCGAAGGCCTAATGCCAACACCACCAATCGCTCCCTGCACACCTCCTCTACTCTCCCGCTCCAATCTCAACTCCACAAGATCATCCCTCACTGAATCCTCCCCTCTTTGCCCCTCGGATGTTTTGCAGTTGACAAAGCTTTTATCAACCTTTTAGGTATTCGTTCGCTACTAAGACTTTTAATTTTGCATGCCCACTTCTACTGACGCGCAGCTATAACTTCAATTACATTTACGGGTTAAAGTTCACACATGTCTACATTGCGTAGCCATCAGGGTGCGGGATTAATGACGAGTACTATTAAATGTACCCTGGCTCCGATTTTTAAATTGCTATCTACAGGTACCCAACCATAAGTCCAGTTGTCAGTGGCAACGCGTAGTTTCTAATGTTTGCCAACTCGGCCATCCCGTCACTCCATTGTGTAGCCTTCTAAATTCTCCTATTGAATCATATTTCTTAGACCCACATATTCTACGCAGTACTTTATTTTCAAAGACCTTAATATTTTACTCATCCCATAATGTAACATGTTTAACATCCGTAAAGAACTGTCGGCAGAATTATAGTTTTGTAAATTGTAATTTTTAAATTTCGAGACAAAAAAGTTTTCTCTTCTATTTCAATATCACCAAAATCGCCACTGTTTCCAGAGCTAACCATAGAGGATTGTAAATATGTTTAATTGGTTACTGTGGTCTTAAGGACGGTTACTGTGTGTGGATTTCGGATGAAGATGAAAAAAGTCAACTCAATGGATGTTAGTAAAGATCAGTTGTTATACAGTATTCACAAAGAGCTGAGAAGAATTAAGATGACATTTTTGCAGAGCTAACAATTAAGTTTCAAGCCAACACCACAGAAAAACCTGCAAGTTATTAGCCTCAATAAACGGCACCATAGTGACCACATTTAGAAGTAACATAGCTAATAGTACAATTTTATGTTAATGAGGACATGAAACCCAATGATTAAAAACAAATCATACATGAGAGCATTAGAACTATAAGGAAAATTAATATTCTAGATTAATCAAAATAAAATCAAAATTGGGGCAATACTTGGCTCTATATTGGACTACAAAATAAAAGAAAAAGATTAAAGTTATTACAACTACAAGTCTCAGAAATAACTGTACCAGGTGTGTAAATATGAAACCGGAATTCGCCAATGATAGGAGTTAGCGGTCAATATAATCTTCTAACTAATCCGTCAGATTAGTTATCACCAGTGTCAGTGGTGATAAAGAGATCCAATTGATACCAACATCAGTTTCATTCTATAACCGTGTTTTTAGTGGCGTTGAACATGTCGACTTTTGTGCCAACAAATCAAGATTTGCGGACAGCATTTATTTTCCGTTTCCTTCTGAAAAAAATTGGAGCATTATCACATAGGATGCTTGTTGAAGCTTACGGGAGCATGCCCTAGGCAAATCTCAATGTTTCGATTGGTTCAAAAAATTTAAAGATGGATTTCGATAAAAGAAACAAAGACCTTGGAAAACCACAAAAAAAAACTTTGATGAAAACGCTGATTCGGAAGAGTTTGTTGGACAATTATTACATGTGACACCGTCTCCATTTGTTTGAAAGGCATGGAAAAGATCCAGAAGGTCGGAAAATGGGTACCTCACCAACTGAATGACAGGCAGCAGGAAGCTCGAAAAACCTCATGGCAAATGCTGCTCGCCAGGTACAGAAAAAAAGTCATTTCTTCATCAAATTGTGACTGGTGATGAAAAGTGAATTTACTTCGAGAATCCTAAGCATAAAAAATCCTGGGTAACTCCTGGTGAACCATCGGCATCGCTTGGGGAGGAAGAAAATGCTCTGTGTCTGGTGTGATCAGATGGGTGATACCTACTATGAGCTGCTGAAACCTGGGGAAACTGTTAATACGGAACGCTACCTACAACAGATGATAAATTTGAATAAAGATTTGCGCCAACAAGTCCCAAATATCAAGAAAGGACACACAAAGTGATCTTGCTCCATGACAATGCCCCATCACATTCGGCTAAACGGACCAAGAAAACGATCCAAGTGTTTGGTTGGTAAATTCTTCCGCATGCGGCTTATTCACCAGATTTGGTCCCATCCGATTACCACCTATTTGCATCGATGGGACACGCACTAGCTGAGCAGCGCTTCACTTCTTATGAAAATGTACGAAATTGGTTAAGTGATTGGTTTGACTCAGAAGAGGAAGCATTATTTTGGCGGGAAATCCACAAATTGCCTGAATGATGGGAAAAATGCATAGATAGCGAAGGACAGTACTTCGAATAAAAAAGTATGTATCATTTTTACACTATCAACTCTTATTTGCTATTTGAAAAATTCCGGTTTCATATTTACACACCTGGTATAATATCAGAACGAAAAATCACAGATGGTAGTAGTAAAGAGGATAAATTAAATACATAGAAAACAATAATTATATATTCATTCAGCAGGGAAAAAAACTAGTAACATAAATCCATAACTACAACATTACAAGCCCTCAGACACATGCAAATAACACCAGTGTAAAAGAGATTAAGCCAGAAGTAAACAGTTTGAGAGTAATCAATTTAAAATAATTGTCAATTAAAACCAGCCAATAAAACTAACGAATTTAAAAATACAAAACTAATCTAAATGTAATTCACGTGTAGTGGCTAATCTAATTACACATTAGAGACAATATTATCTTATGAAAAATATGGGTTCAAAATGATTAATTTCATGTTTATAAATCAAAAATATCACCAACCTTAAGATCACTTGCCTGAACAATATTCACGACAAAATTACGATATAAAAATTTAATACATCAATCCTGAACAGGTTATAACAAAATTCCCGAGATATTAGGTATCACAAAATCTTGAATAGGCAACTAACAACAACTCATTAAAGATAGAGAGAAATATAATATTATATTCATTTATAAAATAAACAGATCTTCACGATCCGCCATTATTGATATGAACTAAAACATCACACTGAACTAATAACTGTTTCTAAACTCGTTATAAGAAACAAATATCATTTTTAATTAAATTCAAAGCAAAACTTAAACAAAATGATCGTATTGGATAAACTTTTTGAGTTAAATTGCACGCTTTTACCTGATAAGAAACCTATTTCGTTAGAGGAGGTTCCGACTGACGTCCACCTGGGGTGGAAGCCATTTACAACTTGAGGAGACATCACTACAGAGCCCGACACCGGGAACCACTGAAAATAAGGTGCACAACAAGCGCAATATTGCCAACCCATAGAGTAAGTGTTTATGGAAGAATTGTTAAACTAACTTCTGGCATAGTAACTAACCATAAAAATTCTCTTGATTATAGAATGTTTATAAAATTTAGATTTATGTGATAGCAGCATAAAATATCTCAGCTTCATCATATTAAAGAAATGAGTCCTACCACTGTACTCTCCAGATAACCAAATAAAAGGTCTTTATTCCAATTATCTGAACTTATCATATCTTATTTTACTGTAATAAAGTTGTTAAATTAGAACAATAGTTTATTACAAAACAATTACTCTTTTTTAATTGTTTTTATCAAAACTACGAAAATCTACAGCATGACTGTTATTCAAGTTATCAGCTGTATTTGGGAAAGATCTTGGGTTGTGTAATTAAAACACTCAGATTTAATCAAAACAAATATAATTATATTAGTTTATAGCATTTTGGCCAATGTTTGATTATTGTATTATCTATGCGCCATAAATTCTTATGTCAAAATACAGCTAGTGTAAAAAGTTATGGAACACCTAGAAAAGTGATAATATTTAGATATTTTTGGCTGAGAAATATAATTATCAGTAAAAAAAACCCTTTAATATAAGATTATAAACTGTATTGGAATTTGTATAGAAAATGTACAATCCAATATTTCAGTAATATACTTAAACAATTCTAGATAACATTTAAATTCGAAAATCAATGAGTAAAAGTGCTTAAAAGCAAATAACACCGAGATTGTCACAAAACTTTCATTCTCATAATGATTAGCTTTTATGACAGTTCTTTGATAGCTAACATTACAGTGCAGTGTGTAAAAAGGAATTGGCTAGTCTAATTGCACATTAGAGACAAATTTAAGTTATGAAAAACATGGGCGTCACCAGCACCAAATTATTGGGGGGGGGGCTCAATATTTTCCTAGATAGGGAGGTGGAAATTCGAGGGGCTAACAGTTGAAATAATAACTACAAAAACAACTGTTGGGGCATTTAAATTTAATCTCCAACGCTGTATTTTAAAGGTATTGATAGTCTCTTAAAACTTGTCAATTTATGCCTCAGTTATACATTAATATAGGGTGTTTTAAGGCTTAATGTTGAAGAATGTGGGCCAAAATTTCTTGATTGAATTATCAAAGTTTTCCTTCTGATTCTGATCCCACTAATTTCATTGCTTTCCATTAACTTCTATAAGCTTCATCATAGAAAGTAGGATCAAGCTGCTTGTTTTAAAAAAGAAATAAAGAGCAATAAAACAAAACAGGTCGAGCTGAAATAAAGAATATATAATTCATCAAATATACAATACGCCTGATTAGTTTTTAACAATAGAGTGTGCTGAAATTAACTAATATTTTATCTTTATATTTTATTCGTTAAACTCGAATAAATTTGTAAAATCGCATTTTTATTTAATTTTTTACATTAGGTCCTCTCCTGCCAAAATATTGGGGGGAACAGTCCCCTCCTGTCAAAATATTGGGGGGGGGACGCGTCCCCCCTGGCGGTGACGCCCGTGATGAAAAATACGTAAACATAATCTAGATAGCAGAACGTTCCAGCGCTGCTCCCGAAGAGGATTCGTGTCAAGTCAGTCGTGACCCCGCCCCCGGAGCCAGCTCCGTCTGCAACCCCACCCCCTCCTCCGAGCCCTCAGCCAATCGCCGCCTCTACCCCTGCTCCTTTTAAGGAAACCACATTCAATAACAAAGAACCAGCTCCTACGATCGAGGGAGAAACCATCGTAACGAACGGGGATGTTGACTGCCTCTACGACCTGGACGTGTCTCGCCTCTTGGTGCTGAAGAGGCCGGACGAGGAGGGGCCTATGATCCGAGGAGGACAACCCGTTGCCCTTATCATACATGCAACGACGGCGAGCAAGAATGATTTCCTCTATCAAGAAGCTGTCCTTACAGAACGTTCCTTTCGCCGCAATTTTTGGATATGACACGCTAAACGACTTTCCCTGGAGTGGTGATCGGCGTGGAACGTAATCCTGGAGCCAGGGGAGGCTTCTTTGAACGTTGGGATCTGCGTGGTGATGGTCCGAGATCTGTCTGAGAAGTCTCTGGCGGACTAGGAGCTGCAGTCAGTGTCCTCGCAGGTGGAGTGTTGACCAGTTTCTGAGGCCGCACCGAGGAAGTCTGCGGACTCGATCTGGGTGTCAGCTGTGGAGCGGGTAGAGAGTTTTCTCCAATTACTTCTCGAGGGTGTACTATGTGTCGATGATATATCTCCTCGGCATGCTGACGGTGTTGTGGTTCCGATGTTTGAGGTGCCTCCTCAGTCCTAGGGTTTTTTATGTCTTGAGATAGTCGCTGAACTCGAGAGGCTCGAAGTTGATGAATGTGTCTCTTTAATTTGTACCCATTATCAAGTTCAATAATATAGTGAAGCTTACCGTTCCGAATTCCCATTCCTCTCTGCTTTTAGTGTACCACCGTGCTTGCACCCTCTCTCCCAGGCTTAGTTGGCGCACCTTTAGTTGTGAGTTGTGAGTTTACTTATCACGTTTGGGTGGTATGAGACCATCCAGTCTAATTCTAAGTTTTCGTCCCAATACATCTCTGCCGGTGTTAAGTTATTAGCTTGCGGTGTCGCTCGGTATCTGTAGACAATCTCAAGAATCCTGGATTTTAATGATGCTCCAGAAAATTTCATTGATTGGATTTTCTTCTTTATGGTGTAACGAGTCGCGAGTGAACGCGCAACTTTAGTGCTGTAATGGGTCGTGAGTGAACGACCAACTTTTTATTTATGTTAAAGGCCAGTTTAATTAATTCACCACTGATTACAGTTTTATATATTTTTTTATTATTATTTTATTATTTAATCTTATTATTTTATCTAATCATAATTAATTTTTTTATTCATGTTTTATCGAAAAGAATTTTATTTTTTGATCAGTGGTAAATACGTCTTTTCAAACAACTGAAGTGTTAACTTTGTTGGTTAAAAAAGTTCAGTTGTTAATTGTGAGTTATTCGGTTAACGGTGAGTTCTTCTTCTTCGTCTTCATCTCAGGTCTGTCTTGAACAGCGTGTCTCAAGTCCTGGTGAGACTCCTCCAGCTCTGCCCGAGAAGAAGAGGTCTCGGTGGGAGCGGCAGCCTTCTCAGTATGACAATGTCCCCTCGACGAACAGCCCTTCAGATAGCAACCCTCCACCGTTACCTCTGAAGAAAAAGCACATTATGGCTTACATGGAGATGTTCGGCAACGCCTCACAGCCAACCACCTCTGACCTCATGAGGCATGCGGTGCACACCTATACGCTCCTCCAGGCCGAATGGCAACAGCAACAGCAGCAGATCTCGCTGACGTCTACCCACTCCTGTTCTTTTACCCACACCCTCGCCATCGCACCTGGGAACCAGCTGGAAGGTTCGTTTGAAACGGACGATATGAAAAGCCCACCAGCGCTGCCCCCGAAGAGGATTCGTGTCAAGTCAGTCGTGACCCCGCCCCCGGAGCCAGCTCCGTCTGCAACCCCACCCCCTCCTCCGAGCCCTCAGCCAATCGCCGCCTCTACCCCTGCTCCTTTTAAGAAGACCACATTCAATAACAAAGAACCAGCTCCTACGATCGAGGGAGAAACCATCGTAACGAACGGGGATGTTGACTGCCTCTACGACCTGGACGTGTCTCGCCTCTTGGTGCTGAAGAGGCCGGACGAGGAGGGGCCTATGATCCGAGGAGGACAACCCGTTGCCCTTATCATACATGCAACGAAGGCGAGTAAGAATGATTTCCTCTATCAAGAAGCTTTCCTAACTACCTACAGAACGTTCCTATCGCCGCAAGATCTGATCGAGAAATTGTGCGCTAGGCATCAGAGGTTCAGTGGCAATATAGATCCTGCGAAACAGAGAGCGGCTAGGGAATCCTTCTCGCTTCTTGTCAGGGTTGTTTCCGATCTCACGGTTTCTGACTTGGAAGACACGTTGTTGAAAACTTTGATGGATTTTGTTTACCACCTTCTTGAGAGCGGAGACCTAACGATGGCCAAAGTGCTCAGGCTTATCATCCTCGACAAGTACAACAACAAACAGCTGTACTATTCAATGAACAGCCTCCATTCATCGCAGAACATCTATACCAGGCAATCGTGCCTTATCGATTTTAAATCAGATCACGTCGCTGAGCAGATGACCCTCCTAGATTCGGAACTGTTCATGAAAATCGAAATTCCCGAAGTTCTCATCTGGGCACAGGAGCAAAATGAAGAAAGGAGCCCAAACCTCACCCGTTTTACTGAGCATTTTAACAAAATGTCTTATTGGGCCCGGTCAAGAATATTGGAGCAGAACGACGCCAAAGACAGGGAGCGGTACGTGGTGAAGTTCATAAAGATCATGAAGCATCTGAGGAAGATCAACAACTTCAACTCGTACCTCGCCCTCCTCTCGGCGCTCGACTCCGCTCCGATCCGCAGGCTCGAATGGCAAAAACACATCACCTAGGGTTTTAAAGAGTACTGTGCCCTTATAGACAGCTCATCCAGCTTCCGTGCCTACCGCCAGGCCTTGGCTGAAACTCAACCTCCCTGCATACCATACATCGGGCTCGTCCTGCAGGATCTCACCTTCGGGAACAGCGACTACCTGTCAGAAAATGTCATCAATTTTTCTAAGAGGTGGCAGCAGTTCAATATTGTTGAAAATATGAAAAGGTTTAAAAAAGGGACGTATAACTTTAAGAAGAATGAAAGAATTATCGCTTTCTTAAACAACTTTGATGATTGCCTTTGCGAGGAGGCGATGTGGCAGATGTCAGAGAGCAGCAAACCGAGGGGCTCGAAGAAGGCTAGCCAATAAGAAAGGGACAACAGCCCTTAGTTGTCATGGAGATAGTGAAGCATAACCACATAATCAATATTTTTCAGACTAGTTAATAATTCTGCCTATCTATATTATTGTTTATAATTGTATTTGTAAAAAAAATAATTATAATATAATAAGAAAAAAAATATATATAAAACTGTAATCAGTGGTAAATTAATTAAACTGGCCTTTAACATAAATAAAAAGTTGGTCGTTCACTCACGACCCGTTACAGCACTAAAGTTGCGCGTTCACTCGCGACTCGTTACAATGGTTTGTACGTGTCTTTCAGCTAAGCCATTGGTCGATGGATGTTCCGGTGCGATAAATTTTTGCAGAATGCTGTATTCAGAGCAAAAATTTGATTGTCAGAGAAGAGGATTTCTGGCAGACCGTGGAAACTGAATATATCCTTCAGAAGCTCAATCGTCGATTCAGTTGAAGGAGTCTGCCTTGAGATTCGAATTTCTGGCCATTTTGATTTCGCCTCCACTAGTATCAGACAGAGGTAACCTTCGACGGGCCCTGCGTAGTCGATGTGAACTCGCTCAAAATTTTCGGTCGGCTCCTCCCAGTGATGTGATGGGACTTTAGCTGGATTGTCCTTCACTTGCGCACAGTCGGAACAGGACATGACTAGGGACTCGATGTCTTTGTCGGTTGTTTTCCACAAACAGTAGCGGCTTGCCAACTGCTTCATTTTAGTTATACCTAAATGCGTTTTGTGGAGTTCGTCTAAAACTTCTGATTGTAGAGACTTGGGAATGAGACAGGGTTTGATTTTCAGTTTGAACACAGGTTGAGAATCTGTGACGCTCGACCATGATATTCTTTTTCAGACTTAAGTGGTTAATAAGTGTCATATCCAAAAATCGATTATGTTTAATTCTATTACACATGTGAGAGATCAGGAAGGTTGTACAAATAAAACAGTTATTTAGATATATTATATGAAAAGGTTATAATTAATATGTGAATAAATGTTCTAGTATTTTGATAAGTGTCTTTGTAGTTATTTTTGGACACGACAGAGTTGGGGACGAGAGAAAAAAAAAAACAAAAAAAAAAGAAATCATGGTTAAAGACCAATTTGCAGCCCTCATTGCAGCAATCGCCGCCAGTAACGAGAGAGTAGTGAACACTATACTTCAGTCTCAAGGTACGCAACAAAAATCCATTTCATTAACTCCTTTCGATACTTTCGATTCCAAGAAAGAGCCGATTCAACAATACTTGGAACGTTTTAAAAATTATATCCGCATAAAAGGGCTAAATGAAACGTTGGAATTAACATATTCGCTGCTAATAAATAGTATTGGCCCCAGTACATACGCCCTTCTTTCAACACTTTCGGCCCCCAAATCACCCAGTGAACTGACGTTTCAACAGATATCTGATTATCTTATTAACCACTTAAGTCCAAAAAAGAATATCATGGTCGAGCGTCACAGATTCTTAACCTGTGTTCAAACTGAAAATCAAACCCTGTCTGACTATGTTTCATGTCTACGACAGTATGTGTTGAGTGATAATTTATTAATGAACCACTTACATGTTTTTTTTATTGTTGAAAACAATTATTAAAAAAAAAAAAAAGTTTTAATTTTAAAAGTTGCCTTAAACTGTTCACAAATAAATAACTATTAACATTAATAGTTTCATTTGGTTACGGGCCTGCCCTGATATATAAACCAAGAAAAAGGAGAAAAGAAGAAGTATTAAAAAGGAGGACCCATATTCTTGTAAGATGGAAACAAAAGTTGTTCACATTGGTTGTCTTGAAGGCAAGTCAAATTGGATCACATGGAGGAACAAAATTTTGATTTGCTTAAGGTCAATACCTGGAGGTTTGGATGTTATAGAAGGAAAACTAACAAAGCCAGAGCCAGTTGCCTCATCGGAATCAGCTGAGACGTTGAAAAAGTACCAAGAAGAATTAGCTGCATTCAATAAAGCTGATAGTTCTGCTCTCTTAGTTCTCACTAACAATATGTCCGAAGAGACGCTAATGAAGGTAATTAGGTTGACCTCAGGAAGGGAAGTTTGGATGGAGCTCCATAGAATATTTGATTGTGCACCTGAAGACAAGGCATACAATCTATGTATGGGATTTTTTGATTATAAGAAGTTACAGAACGATGACATGGCTACCCATATTAGTAAACTTAAAAATTTATGGAAAGAACTAAATCAAGAAATTAAAGATAATGAACATCCTGAACGAGAACATCCAGGAATATTTTTAATTTGCAAAATATTAGGAACTTTACCCGATTCGTATTTTTCTTTTCGCTCAAGCTGGATGCTAATGAGCAAAAGCGAAAGGACGATTAATAACTTAACCGCACAAATCTGTGCCTATGAAAGGTCGTTGATTGGTTTTCAAAAAACAGAGGTTAAAGAAGAGGCATTGGTAACCAGATTGTATAACACAACTAGAAGAAGGCCAAGTAAAACAAGAAATGATATAGAATGTTTTTATTGTCAAGAAAAGGGGCATATAGCTAAATATTGCAAGAAAAAGATGGAAGAGAATAGAGGTAAATTTAAATCTATAAATAGGTTGCAAAGAGACAAGTCTCCTGAAGCCAACATAACTTTCTAGCCATTGACCGAAAGGCTGAGTGGGGTGAAGAAGGTTGGTATGTGGACAATGGAGCTACGAGTCACATCTCTAACAGAAGGGATCTATTTTCTTCATTTCAGAAGTTTGAAAATCCTCACAAGGTAGTGACTGCTGACGGCAGCTTAGTCGAGGCTCAAGGTATGGGAAGTATTAATTTTCGTAGCAAGGTATTTGGGAAAGAAATAGAAGTGACCCTCTCAAACGTTAATTACGTCCCTGGTATTCAGAAAAATCTCTTTTCAGTGTTGGCAGCACATGATAAAAACCCTCTTAACAGTTTTTTCAGTTCAAATAGTAAAAGCTGTACATTCAAGCTAAATGGAAAACCACTCTTGAGAGGAAAACGCGACAGAAGTGGAGGATTGTATAAGCTTGATATTTATCCAGTTTTTCCAGAAACTGCTGTAAGCACTGTTAATTCATTACAGTTATATCATGAACGTTTAGCTCATCAAAATAAGAGACACGTAAAAAATATTATCGCAAAGGAATTGGGCATTAGTTTGAAACTAGACCAAGAGGTCTGTAAAGGGTGCGCAGTCGGAAAAGCTCATAGGCTGAAGTTTGGAACTCGACCAAGAACTAGTAAACCAGGAGAACTATTGCACACTGATGTTTGCGGACCGTTCCCACCTTCTTTTTCCGGTTATCGTTATTTTCTTTTAATAAAAGATGATTTTTCAAATTACAGATTTGTATATTTTTTGAAGAAAAAG
Organism: Aelia acuminata; assembly: GCA_911387785.2. Lineage (NCBI taxonomy): Eukaryota > Metazoa > Arthropoda > Insecta > Hemiptera > Pentatomidae > Aelia > Aelia acuminata. Next base: position 85,614,553 of record OU426978.1, on the reverse strand, counting down.
AGTGAAGTAGGTGATAAATTGAAATATATGGTCTCTGAAGCAGAAGCAACAGGGCATAGAATCCAGGCCATCCTGAGTGACAATGGAGGTGAATTTGATAATGATGAGATGAATATTTTTCTAGCGTCCAAAGGGATTCAGCACAGGTTTACTATGCCTTACACACCTGAACAAAATGGCTCAAGTGAGAGGGAAAACAGAACGTTGGTTGAAGCAGTGAGGTCTATGATGTACAATCGTGATGATTTACCGGTAGAGCTTTGGGCTGAATTAACCAACACAGCAGCTTATATACTTAACAGGTCTGGTCCAACTAATATCAAAGATGTTTTCCAATTTGAGCTATGGTTCAAAAAGAAACCGAGCATTATTTTCGAGCGAGCTGCTTCATCTTGACAATGCCTGGGTGAGTACGATGTAATTCGTGTAGAACATCCTCCCGTAGTCCAAGGGGGATCACGACTCAGCTTCCTTTAAAGAGGATGTTGTCTTGAATTTGATAATCTGGGTCATTGAGTTGACCTGACTGTAGGTCTTCCTTGATCTTTTTTAGATCCGGGTCCTCATTGGTAGCTGCTGCTAAAGATTCGAATGTAACAGCTGTGGTCGAGATATGGTTAATTACTTGGTCATTAAGATCTCGGAGTTCTAGGTCAATTAACATATCAGCACTTTTAAAATCTGGTTCTATTGGAGATCTGGAGAGATAATCAACATGATTAATATTCTCACTTTTCTTGTGTTCAAGTGTGTAGTTAAAGCTTTGGAGAAACGCTGCATAGTGAAGCAGCCTGGCGCTTGTCATAGCCGGAATCTTCGCATCTTGATGTAAGATTCTAGAAAGTGGACGATTGTCTGTTATGAGTGTAAAGTGTCTTCCGTAAAGATAGGTGAAAAATCTGTTAACAGAAAAAATGATCGCCACAGCTTCTCGATCTAGTTGGCTGTAGTTGCGCTCAGCATCAGTTAAAGCTCTGGATGCAAAGGCAATCGGCTTCTCCACTCCATCAATTATATGTGCCAATACTCCAGCAACACCTGTGAGACTAGCGTCGCAAGTCAGTCTCACAGGTAATCCCGGATCAAAAGGCGTTAGAACTTTGTCACTTGAGATTTCACGTTTCAGCTGTATGAACGCTGATTGACAATCTTGGGTCCATTGGAAGCGTCGATTTTCTTTCAATAAGCAGCGTAGAGGGTACGTTATTGAGGAAAGGTGCGGAATGAATTTTGAATAGTGCGTTACGATACCTAAAAATCTTCGGACTTCTTGTTGATTAATTGGAGGCTTTAGATTGCATATAGCTTCAATTTTCTTGGGACATTTCTTGATGGTGTTGTGACTAATTACATGACCTAAAAAAGATACTTCTTCCTTGAAAAACTGGCACTTCCGACGGTTCACGTGAATATTATTTTCTTTTAATCGATCGAGTAAACGATGCAGATTAGTATTGCACTCATGAAATGTCTTTCCATAGATTGCAATGTCGTCGAAATAAGTTGTAACGCCATTTAACCCAGATAGGCCCTCATTCAAGATCTTATGGAACTCGCTAGGGGCATTCTTGATACCAAAGTTAAGTCGATTGCCTCTATACGCGCCTCTATGGGTCGATATGGTTTATATTATACTCGTATCTTCATCGACTTTTACGTGTACGTATGCCTTGTAAAGATCGATGATGTAAAAGTATGCAGCATTTCGCAGCTGGTGGAGGGTCTCTTCGATCTTTGGAATCGGGTAATGGGAGGTTTGAAGCTGAGGATTGACGGATATTTTGTAATCCACGCACAATCGAACATTACCATCGGGTTTAGGAATGACAACTAGTGGTGAACCAACTGTGGTCCACCTTCACAATGATCCCGTCCCTTTCAAGGGCATCAAGTTCTTTTTCAACCTTATCGCGTAAGGCGAAAGATACTTCCCTCTCTTTGCTGAATACGGGTTTTGCTTTTTTCTCAAGCTAAGAGATATGACACAATCTGGCACACAACCAACCTTCGGTTTGAAGATATCAGCATACTGTTGGTCGATTTCTTTGACGGCATCTTGAGGACTGACCTCTTTGATTAAGTTGATATTTCTATGGGAAGGAAAATCGAGATGCTTTAATTCGATACCGAACCTCCTGATCCACGATCTTCCCAATAGGGGCCTTATTCAAGATCTTATGGAACTCGCTAGGGGCATTCTTGATACCAAAGTTAAGTCGATTGACTCTATACGTGCCTCTATGGGTCGATATGGTTTATATTATAGTCGAATCTTCATCGACTTTTACGTGTAGGTATGCCTTGTAAAGATCGATGATGTAAAAGTATGCAGCATTTCGCAGCTGGTGGAGGGTCTCTTCGATCTTTGGAATCGGGTAATGGGAGGTTTGAAGCTGAGGATTGACGGATATTTTGTAATCCACGCACAATCGAACATTACCATCGGGTTTAGGAATGACAACTAGTGGTGAACCAACTGTGGTCCACCTTCACAATGATCCCGTCCCTTTCAAGGGCATCAAGTTCTTTTTCAACCTTATCGCGTAAGGCGAAAGATACTTCCCTCTCTTTGCTGAATACGGGTTTTGCTTTTTTCTCAAGCTAAGAGATATGACACAATCTGGCACACAACCAACCTTCGGTTTGAAGATATCAGCATACTGTTGGTCGATTTCTTTGACGGCATCTTGAGGACTGACCTCTTTGATTAAGTTGATATTTCTATGGGAAGGAAAATCGAGATGCTTTAATTCGATACCGAACCTCCTGATCCACGATCTTCCCAATAGGGGCGACAATTTTCCGGAACAATGAAGATGGACTTATTGGACACAATACCATTACAACAAACAGCAACGTTGACTACTTCTAGTGGCTTGAACACACCTGCGGTATACGATCGGAATCGGATCTTTGTGGGCTGCATTTCTACCTGAATTTGGAGTTTTTTTAAGTCGGATATCGGAAGGAGAGTGAGCCCTGCTCCAGAATCTACCTCAAAGGTTTGAGGCTTTCCTTCTATTAATACTTGGATGAAATATTTTGCTGTTTCATGGGTGTAATCTTTTTTATTCACATTTACTATTTTATTGAAATGTTGATACACTTCTATATCTTCTTCCTCTGTGAAACTAGATTCGGAATCAGAACTTCGCGAAATCTGTTTTATTCCCTGTCGTTTTTGGAGGAGTGTTTTGATGCATACTTTTTGGACAAGGCCTTGCTTTGAACACGCTTGACAGCGCAACTTATCTCTGTTCACGCGGCAATCAGCTTCAAGGTGATTATCTTTACCACAGCGAAGGCATAATTTATCAATCTCAAGTTCTTCGTAGTCCCTGCGGAAAAGCATTTTAGATGAACGTTTTCTATTATGTTGTTATTGTCTTCTTGTATGGACTTTGCTAACAAGAGTTGAATCCTCCTGTTGACATGAAATATGACAGCTGTCTGTTCTTGAAGCTTCTAATGCGAGGGCTTTCTTAAGAATTTCATCAAAAGTCAACTCCGAGCTCATAAGAAGTTGTTCTCGTATGTACAAATTTCGAATGCCCCTAATGAATTGGGAGCATAAGAAAATATCAGAAATAGATTTCTTACACTCACAGTACAAATTACAGTCAGAGATAAACATTGAGGGAGGTAACATATTGTGTTATGTTATCAGTCTCAGATTGGAAATACGACAGAAATTTGTGGCGTTCAACTAATGGATTTTTCTTAGGGCACAGATGCTCAGTTAGTAATGAAACTATCTTGTCATATTTGAGATCAGTTGGGGCAAGTAGAGCGGATAACGAAGTTAACAATGAGTACGTCTTAGGTCCAATGCTATTTAAAAACAGCCGAGTACTGAACTCGGTATTCATTTCCACATTCTTGATTTACAAGTAATTTTGAAATCGCAGTCTGTATTGTGAAAATGTTTCCTTACTTGAATCAAATTCTTCAAAACTTGAAATAACAGTGCATGAATAAGAAAGTGCCTGTTTGGGCTGTGATACTGCTTGAATTAATGATTGATGGTTCGTAGCCAAAATAGTAAGCAACTCTCTAAATTGATCATCATTCATTTTGAATCAATTTGATGATACTGAACTATATGAAAAAGACAAATAGGTAAACTTACGTAGTTTGTCCTCGTCGCCAATCTGTTATGTCGCAACTTGATAATTGAAATGAAAAACAATAATTAGAAATATCATAACTATATTAAGAAAAACAGAAATTGATTTCGTTTTTTTTTAAAACAAGGGTACATTAGATTATTATATAATAATACCATATGTTAATGTCAATTGAGAATGCAAAGAGATTTTAACATAGGGATATAACAATGTAGATGACGGGCTGATTGCAGCTAATAGTTTAGCCGAAATTGACGATTTTATACAAGAACTTGGAGAACAATTCAAGTTCAATATTAATGAAGCATCATATATGCTAGGCTTTGAAATAGAAGAAGATGGTGAAAAGGGAATGAAACTTAGAGAGCTTATACAAAAAGAATCTTAGAAAAATTTAATATGAGTGACTGCCGGCCTGTGAAATCCCCTATTTTACCAGCGTGCACGAAGGAAATTCCAAATAATAAGATTAAGGTAAATAACTCTAAGGAAATAGAAGATCTTAAAAATTGGAGAGAGAAGGTTCCATATAGGGAAGCAGTAGGTGCACTTATGTACTTGATGTGTGGAACCAGGCCTGACATAGCTTTTGCAGTGAGCTATGTATCACGATTCCTGGACAACTTTACTCCAACTGAATGGACTACAGTAAAGAGTATATTTAGATACTTGAAAGGAACCGTGAATTACAGTTTGAACTATCCTTATGGATCTAAATGTCAACAGCTTGTAGGATACAGTAAGTAACTCAGACCATGGAGGAGACAGATTGACTGGGAAGTCGACTACTGGAGTGGTCTGTCTCATTGGAGGAGCTGCATTCACTTGGTATAGTCAAAAACAGGCCACTGTGGCTATCTCCACTACGGATATAAAAATTTCATCTATCCCAACTGAGTATCAGCTGGCTGACATCCTCACCAAGCCATTGTATGGACCACGCATGAAGAAGCTCAGCCATGGCCTTGGGCTGATGAGTGATTCATGAATAAAGAAAGGGGGATGTTGAGTGATAATTTACTAATGAATCACTCACATGTTTTTTTTATTGTTGAAAACAATTATTAAAAAAAAAAAGTTTAATTTTAAAAGTTGCCTTAAACTGTTCACAAATAAATAACTATTAACATTAATAGTTTCATTTGTATGTACCTAACTGCAACTTTAGTTGCACTTGTAAAATTTCTATTGCACACATTTTTCTTTTCTCACAATTTATTAGGGGCATTCAAGACAATAGTATTCGGGAACAGCTCTTAATGACTACGGAATTATCATTTTCTCAACTTGTTGACAAAGCCTTAGCTTTAGAAGCCTCAAAATTAGACTCCAAACAAATTTCAAACGTCGGCACTCCATCTGATTCTGACGATATCAATCGGGTTTCTAGAATATCACCAAAATTTAGAGGTAGCCCACAAACACTCACTCAATCCCGTTCTGGTCCCAGAAAGAACTCAAAAGTCGATCTTAAGAAACTAGGAATTGATGAACTATGCCTTCGATGTGGTAGAAATAATCACAAATCATTTAATTGCCGCATCGATCGTCACCGTACAGGACACCTTAAAAGTGTTTGTATTAGAACACTTCTTCAAACCATAAAACATCTGGATCATGCGTCAAACCCCGACTCAGATTCAGACGATTCAACTTATGAATACGAACTAAATAGAATCGTGGATATCAATTCGTCTTATAGTTCGAATAATACAGAAAAATATTATATTGATCTTCTTCTTAATAGGAAAAAGCAAAGATTCGAGGTTGACTCAGGCGCAGGACTGACACTATTACCTATCAAAGATTTTCAAAAACTCAAACTGGAAGCTAAAATAACACCCTCGCGAGTACAATTTCGTTCCTACACTAATGAAATATTTAAGCCAATCGGAGTCACTAAGATTTCCGTACAATACAACGACTTAGTTTCAACAGAAAATCTGTATATCGTCCCCAATCAGTATTCTCCCCTCCTTGGAAGGGCCTGGATCCGTAAATTTGGAATTGAATTGAAATACCTAGACAAAATCTAAAAAACAGTATACGCAGTTAGTTCGACCGAGGTGACTGATATGATAGAGAAACAATATTTAGATGTTTTTGAACCAAAGGTTATATGTATTCCCAAAATTACCTGCACGTTACACACTAGAAACGGCGCCAAACCGCTTTTCCTGAAACCAAGACCTGTTCCTTTCGCCTTTCGCGACAAAGTAAACAAGGAACTAGATGATCTAGAAAAGGACGGAATCAACACAAAAATCAACTGTAGCGACTGGGGTTCACCATTAGTAGTACTCCCCAAACCAGGCGGCAATGTTAGGATTTGTGTAGACTACAAAAGCACAGTAAATCCACAACTGAAAGATTCGCACTATCCTATTCCAAAAATTGAAGAAGTACTTAGATTTCACTGTATATTTTCTGGCCATTTGATCTGTCATATCAACTCCAAATTTTGTTTTATTATAAAACTGAATAGAATCTGGTTACATTTTTCTATTACTTTTATCAATTTTAACAAATTTATGCCTGGAACTTAGAACAGCCACTCTTTTGTTCGGTTTGCTTTTATATATTGTAAGGACACAATTTTCTGATCTATATAGGAGAGTGGAAAAACGAGGCATGTTATCCTTCGATTGTTTGGCTGCTTTGGGTAATTCTCTTTTATTTGCTCTAATAGTTCCAACTAATGTAGTTTTTTTGGCCAATAATTTCGTCGCTAGCGACATGTCACTAGTGACATGCTCGTAAAAAAGTTGTCGGTCGTGACATTTCTTCCACAGCCTGCATATGGTTCGACAAGTTTCAGAACAACGTATTCGCTTAGAGGCATTGACGATGGTCGTTGTTCATCTTTCCCCAAGTAAGCAAAACCATTCAACACGTACTTTCTAGTAACGTCTGATGCAAGCCAGAATTTGATGCCAAATTTATTCGGTTTATTAGGCACATATATTGTATAAACTTGCACCTAGCTTTTGTTGGAAATAATTGTTCGTCAACTGTTATGTTTTGCCCTGGTTGATAGCAAGCTTGACTGTTTTCAATGAACTTGTCCCATATTTCCGAAACCAAGGCAAATTTATTTGTTCGGATGAGTGTACTTCTTTCAGCCCGTTTCAAAACGAATAAAACGTAGAATTTGCTTGAACTTATCTCGGGACATAGTTCTTCTGAAAAATTCGGGACCCCACTTGACTGACCATAAATAACTTAGTTTTAAATTTTTTGTCACGTAGGCTCCACGAGCATATAAAATGCCAATAAATGCACGTATTTCCGGCAGTGTAGTTGTCCAATCGTAATCCAAAATTCGGCAGGCTTCTTCTTCTGTGCACTTTTTTATATGTTTGATAATATAATCATTTATTATCAACGAGAATGCACTGACAAGATTATTTGCCATAACGTTTTTTCTTGCGTAGCCTGTTGGCCCTGTCACACTCTTGAAAATACACGTAGATGGTTTCCTTCCGGGAATACCACCTTCGTCAAATTTCCACCACACAGTACCATCTGCAGCTGTTTCGGTCTCCTGAGAGGTATTTTCAGTTTCTTCATCTGAACTAATTAGCACCCTACGCCTTTTCCTGGGCACATTGATGACATCTTCATTTTCATCGTTGGTGATCGCTTCTTCATCCCTCTCTTCAGCATCAGATGTCTCACTTTGAATATGATCCGATTCATCTTCAGATGATAGTTCCCATCTCGTTGCATTTGATTCTGTATCGGAACACTCTTCACCTATCTCTCTTAGCTTTTCTAATAGTTCTCTTCCGTTGGACATTTCTTTTATGAACTTAGGGTGCGAAAGAAATCAACTGAACAACGTGTTAGAACGACTGGCAGTGCGTAAAGCAGGACTGACCAAAGTCGACACGTGCGCAGCCGTATTGATTACAGTATGAGATTATACACTCAGAGATCCTCCTTACCATCTGAATGACGTTACAGCGCGTTCAAAGATAAAGATAAAGATAACAATAATAATAAAAACATAAAGATTCGAATAACAATAACAATAACTTTAGTTATTGAACAACTGCAACTTATCAAGAATATGTCGAAATCGACAATTTATCATGAACTTGTATGTTATCATGTTATTCCAATCCAGAGCCGAACTGGTCTTTTCCAAGCAGTCAAAATGACTGCTTTTCGGCAATATAGGTATAACACATATATATTCCGGAAGTGAAGGACGGGGGAGGGCAACAACAACGATTAATTAACCCATTTATATGTTGTAGAAAAAGTCACAAAATTATAAGAAGCTGTATCATTATTTAAATCATTATTTTCTTAATTGAAATTCAAAAGCAGTCAAAATGACTTGCTTAGGCAATCTAGTGTTAATGAACTTCGGGATGCTGAATATTTCTGCACTTTAGATTTATATAAAGCATACTTGCATGTACGGGTAGATGAAGATAGCGCGATTCTCCAGACAATGTTAACTGATAGAGGAACTTATAAGATTAACAGACTGTCTTTTGGGTTAAAAACTGCACCTTCGGAGTTCCATTAAGTCCTCGCTCAAACATTAGCAGGCCTTCCAGGGGTAACGGAGTACTTCGATGACTTGACGGTGTACGGCTCAACTCTCGAACAATGTTACAATAGGTTGGTAGCCCTTCTTAATCGATTGAGAGAAAATAATATCCACGTTAATAAGAAGAAATGCCAATTTTTCCTGAAAGAAATTAAATATTTGGGCTATATAATTAAAAAGAACAGCATTTCAAAGAACCCTAAGAAGGTGGCAGCAATTCAAGAAATTCCCCGACCACGTGACAGAGACGAGCTTCGCCGTTTCCTCGAAATGTTATTCCGTGAGCCGACCGAAAATTTTGAGCGAGTTCACATCGACTACGCAGGGCCCGTCGAAGGTTACCACTGTCTGATACTAGTGGACGCGAAATCAAAATGGCCAGAAATAAAAATCTCAAGGAAGGCTCCTTCAACTGAATCGACGATTGAGCTTCTGCAGGATATATTCAGTTTTCGCAGTATGCCAAAAATCCTCGTCTCTGACGATGCTACTATTTTCACAAGCAAGTCATTCAAAAATTTTTGTTCTGAATACAGCATTCTGCAAAAATTTATCGCACCGGGACATCCATCGACCAATGGCTTAGCTGAAAGACACGTACAAACCATAAAGAAGAAAATCCAATCAATGAAATCTTCTGGAGCATCATTAAAATCCAGGATTCTAGAAATTGTCTACAGATACCGAGCGACACCACAAGCCAATAACTTAACACCGGCAGAGATGTACTTGGGAAGAAACCTTAGAATTAAACTGGATGGTCTCATACCACCCAAACGTGATAAGCAAACCCATAACTCACATCTAAAGGTGCGCCAACTAAGCGTGGGAGAGAGGGTGCAAGCACGGTGGTACACTAAAAGCAGAGAGGAATGGGAATTCGGAACGGTAAGCTTCACTATATTATTGAACTTATGGGTACAAATTAAAGAGACACATTGATCAACTTCGAGCCTCTCGAGTTCAGCGACTATCTCAAGACATAAAAAATCCTAAGACTGTGGAGGCACCTCATACATCGGAACCTCAACACCGACAGCATGCCGAGGAGATATATCATCGACGCATAGTATACCCGCGAGAAGTAATTGGAGAAAACTCTCTACCCGCTCCACAGCTGACAACCAGATCGAGTCCGCAGACTTCCCCGGTGCGGCCTCAGAAACTGGTCAACACTCCGCCCGCGAGGACACTGACTGCAGCTCCTTGTCCGCCAGAGACTTCTCAGCCAGATCTCGGACCATCACCACGCAGATCCCAACGTTCAAAGAAGTCTCCTTCCTGGCTCCAGGATTACGTTCCACGCTGATCACCACTCCAGGGAAAGTAGTTTAGCGTAGGAGACTGTCATATCCAAAAATCGATTATGTTTAATTCTATTACACATGTGAGAGATCAGGAAGGTTGTACAAATAAAACAGTTATTTAGTTATATGATATGAAAAGGTTATAATTAATATGTGAATAAATGTTCTAGTATTTTGATAAGCGTATTTGTAGTTATTTTTGGACACAACAATAAGATAATCAGATATCTGTTGAAACGTCAGTTCACTGGGTGATTTGGGGGCCGAAAGTGTTGAAAGAAGAGCGTATGTACTGGGGCCAATACTATTTATTAGCAGGGAACAGGCTAATTCCGACGTTTCATTTAGCCCTTTTATGCGGATATAATTTTTAAACCGTTCCAAGTATTGTTGAATCGGCTCTTTTTTGGAATCGAAAGTATCGTGTTGTGTTGTTCGAAGTTGTTCGAAAGTGAAATAGATTGTTGTTGCGTACCTTGAGACTGAAGTATAGTGTTGACCACTCTTTCGTTACTGGCTGTGATTGCTGCGATGAGGGCTGCAAATTGGTCTTTACCCGTGATTTATTTATTTATTTATTTTTTTTTCTCTCGTCGCCAACTCGGTTATGTCCAAATATAACTACAAATACACTTATCAAAATACTAGAACATTTATTCACATATTAATTATAACCTTTTCATATAATATATCTAAATAACTGTTTTATTTGTACAATCTTTCTGATCTCTCACATGTATAATAGAATTAAACATAATCGATTTTTGGATATGACACTGAGGTATTTTTTACCCACGGTGTAGTAAACCAATGAGACTCCATAGGACTGAACATTATATTTTCCAAATGGACAATAGGAATTCTATAGCTGTTTGCTAATTCTAGTTTATTCTTCTTGAAAAATGATTATACTTTAGTTTTATTTCTTAGACACCCATATTATGAAACTATAACTCCACGTTACAACGTTTTTCAACGTTACAAAATTAATATAAATCAGGTAAAAACTATAGTAAAATTAATCCGAAATGTTTAAGAAATGTTGTCAAATAATTTATAAGGTAGGTACATCATTTTATTTTTATAGTTTTGCACTCTATGTTATTTTTTTTTTTAATTTTTATTTTATTTATACTTAAAATATTTATAATTTATCTAATATTAATTTTATTTTACTACAGCAAAATCTATAGTTCTAGTAACTAACTATTCATAATATTGTTGATTTTTCTATATATGTACCTATATTGTTTTTTGATGTGACAATGCAAAAGCTTGTATACCGAGCTTCTTCCAGTCTCCAGCCCCTAACACAAGTTGTCTTTCTTGGGACAGGTCACCATGATTTATTCATCAATAGTTAATTAAAATAAGTTAATTTTTTGATGTTATTTTAAACATTCTGACAAATAAAGATCATTCATTCGTTCATTCATATCAATGCTCACGCTCAACGTCCATAATACGCAGGTCATTTCCTAGATTCAGTTGGCGTTCTTCCCTGCTAGCGTTACAAAAATCTGTCACCTAAAACTAGATTTTAGATTACACCAAAAGTTTTGCCATGTAGCGAATGTATACAAACATTTTGTAGGTTCTGATTTAATTATCCATTTGAACCTTTTAGTAGACCAACAAAGACGCAACTTACTTTGCGATTCAGATTTTCCTCTTTCAGTAACTTCTATCCAACAAGAAAACACCTTAAACACGCCACCCACGTGTAAAGAACTATTTCAAAGATTAAACATGCAAACCAACTGAGCATCGAAACAAAATGAAACCCAGTTAGAGTAAAGCCCAGACGATTTGCTCCAGATAAACGCCAAAAAGCAAACCGTGATTTCGATACAATAGAGGCCATGGGCTTATGCCGCCCTCGAAAAACATTACTAACCATGAAATTTGATTGGTCTAGAACTCTACAAAACCATTTTGAGAAACATTAAGAGATTAAAAATCTACTGTGGCAAACTTGAAAGAATTAAAAATAATATGCCATCTATTATTAATGATGCCTCCTGAATACCAAATGGTCGTAACAGCTATTGAGTCATTGTAACCTGACATGTTTTCCCTTGGTTTTGTTAAATCACGGTTAATTGACAACCAGAATATGCGTTAGTCTGATGACATGACAAACAATGTTGCTCTCTTACCACTGCTTATCATCGCTCACATGTGGAAGGACGAAGGTACTTAATCAAATTATCATCAAATATACATACTGCCTAAAACTGAGACACACCTGTTTATCATGTTTTAAATTGCAGCACAGGAGACGGAGGCAAGTTCAAAATGCTGCAAACAACGCTGATTATGCCTCCTTAATAGGCTACTCACCTCGAGACACTCATAGCAATGGATAAATTGGGCTCTCTTTTGAGGAAGGCCCGAGAGAATAAGTATCTCATAACAAGTTTGGACCACTTTACTCTTTTTGCTGACGCTACTTTTGTGAAGAATACAATCACTGAGGAGGTAGTAATGGCGTTCGTAAAAAATATAGTTTTAAGGCTTGGAGCTCCGGAACTCAGCATTAATCCCCTGGACCCAGCATAACCGTCCCATTTGGACCGGGAAATCCCGAATAACTAAAAGGCGAGGAAGGGGAGCTACAAAACAAAATTCGGTAGTAATTTCTTTTATGATTTACAACAATTTTATAAACAAAGACTATTAAACGGAAGCCATTTAAAGATACCTCTGCTTATAAATATTCTTAATTTCGTCACTTAAGAATAGAGATGAATAAGTACTTACGACCTGAACGTTTTGAAACAGACCCCGCTGCAGATAAAAAGTGGACATATTGGAAAAAGACTTTCGACAACTTCCTAAGTCATGTAGAAAATGTTGTGATGGTGGTATGTTAGAACTTATAATAAATTATATTGCACCTAATATATATAAGTACATAAGTGAAGTCAAAAGACTTCACAGTGTATTTTAATGATGCTGTGGCCGCTCTTGGAGAACTATACATTAAGCCCAAGAACGAGATATACGTTAGGCATTGCTTAGCCACCAGAGGCCAACAAGCAGGGGATTCCGTTGATCAATACCTTCAAATTTTAAAGCAGTTAATTAAAAATTGAATTTTTAAGGTCGTTTCAGCCGATGAAAATAAAAATGAATACATAAGAGATGCTTTTATTACAGACCTATCTAATGCTAGCATCAGGAGAAGGTTATTGGAAAATATTACTCTATATTTAGACGAAGCTTATAACCAAGCCAGGGCCCTAGAGTTAGCGGAACAGCAATCTGCTTCTTATTCCGTATTTTGTGCACCTAGTGATGCTACTGAAATCGGAAAAGAAGAAGAAATTATCGCAGCATCTTCCAGACTATATTGCTTCTGTGGATCTATTTTTTGTTTAACGTTCCTTTATGCTACTATGGCTAATCGGATGATGCTACAGTGGGAGTCCTAAATTTTGCCTATCCAGCTATAATTAGGATAGGGATCTTTAACGAGTACCTGACATCGTACAGGCTCGGGACCTCCATTTTACGTATTATCCGAGGGACGGCATGGCCAAAGATTTTTTACACCCATTAAAAAATCCTAGGGCCACCGTGGGACACGAACCCGCGATACCTTTAGTATTGTAGGTTGCCATGCTAATAGCACCACTACACCACACCACAGGTGATCTTTGGATCTAACTTCTGTGGATCTAACTGGCATCCTAGGTCGTCATGCCCAGCCAAGGATGCGGTGTGTGCGAAATGTGGTAGAATCGGTCGCTGAAAACATACCGATCAGGTTGAAAAGAACACGCTTGCTAACACTACACTCCGGGACAAATAAAAGTGTACAGTTGAAACTCGGTTATTTATTTAATTCATGGTAATAAATATTTTCTAAAGATGGGCCTGATAATGAATACAGTTACATAGAAGAAGGCCAAAAAAACTATTTACAACAGAATAAAACGTCAAAATCAAGGAGGGGGTGTGATGGTTTGGGGAGCGATAACCGCCTCTGGTAATTACCGCATTGAAAGGCTTACCGGAAGAGTGAATAGTGAGCAATATTTAACTTCGATCAAAGAAAGGATGTACCCATGGGCAACCCAGATATATCCAGGCGGAAATTTTCATTTCTTGCAAGATAATGTTCCAAGTCAAAAATCGAAGGCAACCCTTCATGAAATGAGGATCACATTGGTGGGGTGGCCCTTTCGCTTCCCAGATCTGAATACAATCGAGTGCTTTTGGAAATGTCTCTCGGATCAATTGTACGCTAAAGGTGAGTTTAATACTGATGATGATCACTGGAGAGGTATCAAAAAAGCAACAGAAGTCGTCACTCGCAAGAATCAAGATCTTTTAAAAAATCCGTGTCTTTCCATGAATAAGCGCTTGTTGAAAGTGCTAGAAAAAAAAAGGTGATGTTATATACTACTAAGTTTTCATTAAAGATTAGGTACTTCCCACACATTTTTTATAAAAATTAAAGTGTACACTTTTATTTGTCCAATTTTATTAAATGGTTTTAATTGTATATGAAAATTTATAATAAAGAGTTTATTGTAACATATCCATATTTCACTAATTACTTATTCCTTTTGAAACAAAAAGTACCAGTTGTAAATAATAATACAGGAATAAGGGGCATAAGCACAACAGGGTGTACACTTTTATTTGTCCCGGAGTGTACAGCAGCGTCGCCAAACCAAGTTCGCACTACTTGATGAATACCCCCTTCCTAAATGGAGGAAATAACTTTAAAAGTCTCAGAAAATGAAGTTTTCAGCAATATAGATCTAAAGAGTGCATATCATCAAGTAACTGCTCTAGATTCTGAAAGGCAGTAGACCGCTTTTGAAGCCGGAAAGTTATATCACATCCTTCGTATACCATTTTGGAGTTACTCCATTTGGAGTAACTAATGGAGTCGCTTCTTTTCAAAGAGTTATTCATTGTATTGTGCAGGACGAAAATCTTGAAGGTACCTTTCCTTTTTTTTATCATATCTGACGGTATGTGGTAAAACTCAAAAAGATTATGACAAAAACTTAAAGAATTTTATAGCTGCCGTAGAGAAGTATAAAATGGCCTTGAATAAAGAAACAAGTAAGTTCTCGTTAAAATTCTTCATTTACTAGGTTACGTCATTTCTAATCACACGATTAGGCCTGATCCTCAACACATGCAGCCACTTTTAGATTTGCCTATACCCAAAAGTGCTACTTCACTGCAACGAATAATGGGAATGTTCTCTTATTACAGCAAATGGATACAACGTTTTTTAGAAAAGATTCGCCCTTTGCAGAAAACCACATTTCCTTTCTCAAATGAAGCTATATCAGTATTCAACATACTGAAGAATGAGATTGCAAACGCAGCTGCCGCTGCGATACTTGATAATGTGCTTTTCCAAATAGAGACGGATGAGATTGCCATAGCAGCCACTTTAAGTCAAATGGGGCGACCAGTTGCTTTCTTTTCCAGGGTGTTGAACAAATCAGAAGTGCAACATTCTTCCATCGAAAAAGAAGGATAAACCATAGTAGAATCTCTAAAATACTGGCACCATTAACTCATCGGGAGACCTTTTCCAATTCTCACTTATCAACGGTCTGTCTCCTTTATGTTTCAACAGCAAAATTAAGAAATGAGAAAATCATGCGATGGCGGTTAGAACTCGCCTTCTTCAAATTTGATATAAGCTATTGTTCTGGCGATGTAAATTCCTCTGCTGACACCCTTTCAAGAATAAGCGCCGTCACTAACTCCATCACACATCTCCAAACCCTCACTAATTTGCCACCAACCAGGAATAACTAGAATGTTGCATTGGATTTGGGCTAAGAATCCCCCCTACTCTTTGGAAGATATAAGAAAAATTACCCAAGCATGTTCGGTAAGTGCAGAATTAAAACCGCGCTACTTTTCGCATGATAGGCACCTGGTCAAGGCTACAGCTCCTTTCGAACGCATCAATCTAGACTTCAAAGGCCCTCTTCTTTTTGCGTTGAGAAAAAAATATGTAGTGACTATTGTTGACGAATTCTCGAGGTTCCCCTTCGCCTTTTCTAACAAGGACACATCAGCCAGAACTGTGATTAAGCATTTGACTAAAATTTTTGCTCTCTTCGGCACTCCAGCGTATATCCACCCAGATCAGAGAAGTTCCTTCATGTCTGGAGATCTCAAATCATTTCTTACTTCTCTAATAATGACTACCAGCCGATCGACCCCATATAACCCGCAAGGTAACGGACAAGTAGAGAGATATAACGGTATAATATGAAAGTGTATTGTGTTTGCCCTTAGGACGTTTTGTAGAAAGAAAAATGAGCATTGGGAAGATGTACTCTACATTGCACTTCACTCAATACGGTCTCTCCTTTGTACGTCCACGAATGCCACACCCCATGAGTGCAAGTTTAACCATCCTAGACTCTCGGTCAACAATGCTCTATGCCGACAAGGTTGACTAAACGTGTACCAGTTCTAATGAAGAACCATATTCGAGCTACGAAATACGACCCTCTAGTGGAAGAAGTGGAGCTATTGGAATCAAACCCTAAATATGCACACTTCAAATTGCCCGATTTATACTCGGCACCTGGCCCCACCTATTAAAGAATCCTTCATACGATCAGAAAATTGTATCAATGAAACTCCAGTTTTAGAGAACAAGTCGAAGACTACTGAAGTAGATTCTCCGACTTCATATAGCCAAACTGAAGATGAATTAGTCCAAGGTCTAAGCAAAAGCCAAACGATAGTGAATCACCCTATCCGTGAAAAACGACCACCTGCTATTGAAACGGAAGGCAAAGCAGATCTACCGGTACATATCCAGGTATGGAGTGCTGAGGATCCAAGAATATGGAAAAAGATTACATACGATCGAAGAGTGGAATTGGTGGTGGATAGCAACTAAGAAAGGTTCTACAATAAAACAATATTTCCCCACCGTTCAGGATAGGTTAGAAGCAATCATCATTGTCCCCCGGATTTTTGGATCTCGTAATTCCTCATAGGAATATTATGAAGCCATAGCTTCATGGCTTTGGAAAGGATATTGATCCCCTAGCCCTACATGCGGAATACCGGAGAAAGCTGAGCATATTTTAAACATACCGCCTTTGAGTCACTGACGGCTAAGTAAATGGGGCAACCGAACTGAACAGCTTCCCTGAACTAATGGAAGAAAGAAATTACCCTTGCCACAAGGAATTTCGTGTAGGTGGAAGAATGCTGTAGGACCAGAGCTCTTCAATCTTGAAAGAACAGGACCAGAAGCTGGAAGATCACCAGAGTGATGACTGGAACCGAAGATGTGTACTTAAACAAGTTCTATTCTAACCGTCGCACAGTGTCAAGAGCAGTGTTCAAAAATAACAAAAATTAAGTTTGAAAAAAAAATTTTGGGGACTAATATAAAATTTAGAATCTTATAAAAGAAAGAAAACATCAATATTTCAATATAAAAACAAAAGCTAAGGATTAACTTGAAGTGTGGACAAAAAAACGAAGTATAAATCTGGTTCTGTTAGTATATATTTATTTCGGCTATTACCATGTTTAAAAATTCTGAATTTTAATCTATATCTATAATGACTAACAGGTCATCAATATATTTGGATATAAAAAGTGGTTTATTATTGCATTTTTGAATAGCATTATTGATAATATAGTTTAACACGATCCCTGATAAATTTACAGATAATCTACCACCCATTGGTAGTCCATATGTTTGTCTATAGTAATTATTATTATAACTGAAATAACCGTGCTCTGTACAAAGCCGTAAACCTTCAAGGAATATGGTTTTACTTTTTATGGGTGTGTGAGGTTCGATCAATTCCCAATTTTCATTAATTATTTTGAATGCTAATTTAAGTGGGATATTAGTGAACAAAGAAACAACATCATAACTAAACAAGGCATGTTCATTATTTAGTTTTAAAGTGCTTAATTTATTTTTTAAATCAACTGAATTTTTCACATCAAAATTATTGTTATTATTGAGATTGTCTAGAGAACTGTTTAAAAATTTAGATAAATTATCTATAGGACTATTGGTGCCATCGACTATTGGCCTTAGTGGGAAATTTTCTTTGTGAACTTTACAAGGCCATGAATTCTTGGGGTGTTTGCATGTTCGTTGTATAATTTCTTCATAGTGTTATGGTCTATGAATTTCAATCTTTCCAAAGTTTCTAAATATCTTTTTATTGATTTATTAAGAGCTGTACCAGGGTCAGTTCTCACTGTTCTATATGTGTTCCTATCATTGAGTATCTCGACCATCTTATTGTGGTAAATTTCTTTTTCTATTATCACTGTTTGTTTAGTTTTATCAGAATTAAGTATGCATAAGTTATAATGTTTTTTGAAAAAAACTTTGGTTGCTTTTATGTCATAGTTAATTGTTTTAATTAAAATGTTATGCTGCTTCCTATTTTTATTCTTTTCAATAAAGTTTAGCATATCCTTATTAATGTTGTTTCTCAAAGCATTTTTTTTTTTACATGTAAGTCTCTAAAAACATTTTATACCTCAATAAATTATTTTTTTTTGTAATGTTTGTGTTGTTTAGTTACCTAAAAGTATAATGAATATTGTTAAAAAAAAATACGATTTTTGATTTCTTACACCATATACTCAAGACACTGTGTCAGCTAAAATTAGCAGTGGAACAAGATGGGCATACAAGAAGAGCAGGCTGTGTGCACAGCTAATGAAAAATTAATTATATATGGTTTTACAAGCAGCAGTTGAATGCTTACCAAGAATGGGTAACATCCAACTGATGCTAAAGCCCGTTTGGCCTATCAGGCAAGGTAGGGCCGAAAAATAAATAAAGCTTAATTAACAGAATAAAAATTTTCGGCTGCTGCGCTCCGCTTATTTGCGAATCCCTGATCGATTAAAATAAACAGTCGGTAGGACACTGTTGTGACCTATAAATAATTATATGTTACTATGTTATTTTAAGAGGGCTATATATGATGTAGGTATGTAGGGCCGCGGCGCACAGTGTTCTGGAGATGGGTCCAAAAAGGCTGAAAATGGGAAAAAACCTAATATCTATTATAATTACTTTGCTAGCGGCTTCGAACCACCCGTGTATAGATTTTTTGAGGTGCCGAATCTAATGAAATCAAAATCAGTGCAATGAGACCACCAGATCAAGTCCAAATTTGAGGTCAAAAAGTCAAACATATCAAAAATTCGTGTTTGATATAGTCTTATATGTTTTTTGAGGAGCCGAATCTAATGAAATCAATATCAACGAAATCAGAGCATCAGATCAAGTTAAAATTTGAAGTGGAAAATAAAAATTTAAATAGATTTTTTTTTATTTAACATTTTTATGTACAACTAGCAGACCCGGCCACGCGTTGCTATTGTATATCCTAATATTTTTAAACAAATACAGTGATACCAATAATCATTGATAAAAATGAAAACCTTTCAGCTAATCAAAATCCAACGTGATTGAGAATAGAGCATTACACCATTTAAAGGTATTTGGTAAAGAATATAGGAAAGTTAAAGTTTTTATTTTTTACATCTCATATTTCAATGTAGTTTGATTAAAAAGGAGCTGATTGTGTTTACGACTCACAGAGCTGCCAACACTCTCGCCCTTTTTTGATGGATCGGTATAAACTAACTCGAAATGGCTGTATTTTTCCACTAATCTTAAAAAGGATGACTGAAGTAAGTTTTGGTAACCTCAGCCATTGATCTATTGATTATTGGCCTAACACTACTTCAACTTGGTATTGTTAGTTTAACAACGGGTTTAATTTTGCTCAGGGTCATGCTAATCTTAGTTAACGCGTCATATATGTCCTTTTGATGGGCGTTTTTCTCAATTTCTTTGAGACCTCGATTTCCCGACCCTTTGGAAAATAAGAGTTCGGTAGGAGGGTGGTGTGTTGAAGCTTTTAATTTATCAATATATTTGAGTGATAAGAAATCTCTTCTTAAAGAGGTTTTTACATAATACAATTAAGAATTTTTATTTATTCAAGTACTAATTTGTTCAAAATGTTTTGGGTTAACCTGTTTTTTTTTTTTTTACACAAACCAAAGATTTGATGGTTTCCACACACGTGAGCAGGCGATGCCCATTTCCCACCTGAGTTATGCCATTGCCCATTTTTGGCATTTTTGCCCGTTGGAAAAACACGGATTTTCAAAGTCCAAGTGGACATTGTTTGCCCTTGGGATTTGTTTATGGTCATGGCAAAAGCCAAACGAGTAGGATATTGAAGCCTTTTAAATTTTATTGAAAATTCTGACGGTTCCAGGGGAATAGGTGGCAACAGGGCGATATCTCCTGTAAACCTTCCAGGCAACATTTTTGCTTCAATAACATTTCCTGTGATCCTTTTAATGACCAAAAGTGTACTGTTGCACAATTGAGGTGAATTTAAGTTACGAAGAAGAATGATCGGTGAGCCAATCTTCAACTGGAGATTGTTTGGGTGTATATCCAGGGAATTAAAAAATTCAGATGGGAAATTTACGGCTTCGTTTACATCTAGAACATTGTCAGTTGATTTTGGA
The DNA here is from genome assembly GCA_911387785.2 of Aelia acuminata. Classification (NCBI taxonomy): domain Eukaryota; kingdom Metazoa; phylum Arthropoda; class Insecta; order Hemiptera; family Pentatomidae; genus Aelia; species Aelia acuminata. The sequence continues at coordinate 85,594,007 of OU426978.1, read as the reverse complement.
AGATTATTTCATCGAAATCAACATTTTTTGCTGCCAAAATAGCACGACTACCCAACCAATTATAGTCCAAATAATTGTTCAAAATATCAGGAAAGACACTTTATATTTCGTAGACAATTCATTTTTCGTCTCTACAACAGTTCAGAAATTTTCTGGTAATTTGATAAATTTTGAATTTCGATGCAGCTCTATTTCACCGTTCCCAATATACAGCAATTAATTAGAAAATATATCTGCCGATGGATCATTTTGCAGTATTACTCTCATATTTATGGTGGATAAATCTGAAACTTGCGGTTACCCAAATAACAATTATTCCTGTTCAGTAGAGGTGTAATAATCATTAAATGTAAAATTTAAAAAATGCCGCGATTTGTAATCCTTTCTTAATCAACAATCATTTAAAGATAAGTAAAAAATTGTATTCTGGTGAAATTAACAACGAAATATCATTCTCAATAATAGCCTACTTTAAATTAAAGAAAGGATTAAAATCTTCGCTAACATTTCTTAAATTTTACATTTAAAGATAATTACAACTCTGCTGAACAGGAAGTAACAGCCTCTATTCGATTGGGAATTAATTTTCTCAACTTTAAATTATTGTTGATAAAGGAGGAATTACAAATCTTTACTGACATTTTTTAAATTTTATATTTTAGATCTCGGGATAAAAATGATAAAAAGGTTTGGTAAAATAAAAAAACACTGTATTTAAATAATAATAACAAAACGAATAATGAAAATAAAGAAACTTCTGTTAAATAAATCAACTGAAAATATAATATTAAAGTCTTAATTATGCAGTTCTTTAGCAAATCACAAAGTATCCCACAACACCTAATCAAAACACACTCTTATTGCGAGGGAGTTTTTACGACTGGTTACCCGCAGTGTAGCCAGCTTACTAATTTTCACTAATTTTTGGCAACACTGACTCCCTAAGTCAGGTTTCTATTAGGTTACACCTATGACAGTAGGTGCTGTTACAACATTTATAGAGTATTATTTCAATTAATAGCCTAATTTAAATTATTAAAATGTATTTACTTTACTAAAAGTTGATATCAGGGTGGGCCACAGCAAAGCGTTTCAGCGCTTAGCTAGTAATTTAATTTAAATACAAATAAAACAGGAAAAGGAAGAAAAAGTACCTACACATTTGAGAATTTATTGTAACCTTTTCTTGATTTATTTATTCTTTAATGAAAATTAACAATAAATACAAATTTGTATTACTATTTGTCTGTGGAAAATAATAATATAGGAACAAATAACTACACTCACATAACGCAATACAAAATTATAATAATGATAACCTGTATTACAATAGCAAGCTTATAAACAAAAACATTATGAAATCGACATATGACGCCATGTTAATAAATCGAAACACGACCTACTGTATTTGCAATAATTCGCTATATAAGAATTATTTTGATCACTAATCAAGTTAAAAACTATCGGGTCCGTTAAGTTGGCCAAAACTATAAACATGGAGCCAAATGTCATTAAAATCGGTTGAGTAGTTTCTGAGGAATAGAGAGAAAAACATCGGGACACGAGATTTTTATATATATAAGGATAAAGCACCATGGTCCATTTACCATGGTGCTTTATCCTTAAGAAAGAAGTTATTTGTGGCCAGTAGGTTGCAGCACATTACTGACTACCTGAAAGGTACACTGAATTGCCTAACCTGATTCTTTTTAAGGAGGGAAATTCAGAAACTTTAGAAAAATGGGCTAGTCACAAAGTCACCCCATTAGTCACAATGTCACCCGTTTTACGGAAATTAAAAAAAAAAAATTGAACTTATTTTTAACTTTATTTAGCTACAGATAAACAAAGACATTGATGACCTTAGGGTTTTACGGCTTTTAAACCTCAATAAACAATAAACTTAATTTAGAGATGAGAGATGGTCAACTGTTCTTCAATTACGATAGGTTAAATAATGGTCAGGATTTTCAGTTTACAATGATATTTATTATGGTAAGCCAACGTTTCGATCCAGCTTGTGGATCTTCATCAGGGCTAAAAGAAAACAAATATATGAGTATCTATGCTAGAGGGTGACAATAAATGGATACATTACAGAACTGATAATAATATAAAAAATGGTATACATAAATATTAAAATAAGAGGCTGGTTAACAAGATAAAATAGAATCTGATATTTACCTACTGAGTCCAGGTGGATACTATACACGGTGGGCCAGACCCCCCTACCGTGCACCCCCCCCCCCCACATCCCTATAAATTGCACATCGTTGTGTTCCTTGTGATAAAAGATTAAGAAAAAGCCAATGTTCCCAGAAAAAAAAGTGGCCGCACTTACCCAAAATGGCGTTCAAACATGGCGGAATGACGAATTTGATTTTAGTTAGTTTTTTTATTACTGACATTCACCCTTATGCTTAATTTCGCCATAACTTGTCTTTTATTAAAGCTAGATAGTTCTAGATTCAGAATAAATAAACAAACGTTCTAAAATAATTAGTCTTGACAATATAAAATACCTTTAAAGTCAATTTTTTCAAGTCACTCGCGTAAAAGGTAAAATTTCAAGTTAATTTGTGATTAAACGGCCATCGTTAACGAAAAACGCCCTGAAATAAAACATCTGGAGCAATTATTCTTCTTTAAAAATCAGTGGTCAAAATTCAAAATATATCAACTAGTTTTATAGAAAACGGACCTTAGCGGCGAAAAGGCGCCAGTGACTCTGGCGCCTCCAGTCCTCTACCACATCGTTCAGTTCTCATACACGATATAATTACAGCGGTTTTAGGATATTATTTCGAATGTATAATCGAGCCTATGTAACTGCAAGTTTTTAATTGACAGAAATAATAATTATAACAATTTTTTTTTTTTTTTTTTATATATATATATATAAATATGATAAATAAAGGATATAAGTATGAAAAATAATAATCAATTAGTCGCAGATCGCACATTATCTAAACCTCACTTATATTGACATGAACTGGTTATGTTGAAATGAAATAATAATGTTCTCATAGTAGTAGTTGGGTTAGAGACACTAGCTTCTGATAATTCGTGAAATTTGAAAAAATGCATTTTTGCAAAGTATTGATTATTTACAGTTTTAAAAACATTCAAAATAAAAAAGATAAATAAAAAGTTCTGTTTGTTGGTAGATATGCAGAAATTATTCATAATACAATTTAGGAAGTATATACCTTGTTTGTTTAATTTTTAAAGTTATAGAAATTGTATTAAAATAGAAAACAAAACAATAAAGAAAAACATATGTTAAAATTGTAAATAATTCAGTTTAAAATAAAGGCTTGTTGAAGACGGTCACAAAAGTTTATTTTTTTCTTATTCGCTCTAATTAACCAGAGGTAGAGCGAACATTGGTCCTCCGGGCCGGATGATGAGCGAAAAAGAAAACGAAAACGTGCGTCAGTTGAGGAGCAGGAAAATCCCGCTTTCAGATCCCAGGGTGAGGGAAGAGGATGCCAGCCATGGAGCGCCTAGCGTGGTAAGTCAATGTAGAAAAGAGAGAGGCTCAGCTACATCAGGGACCGGACCACGGCGAGGGGAACACGGCGTGGGTACTTCAGCCCCTTCGGTAAGAGACGAGGAAAGGCAGGGAAAGTCTACTTCTCGAACGCACGTAAGTAGAAATTCTCACAGGTCAGAAGATATTAAATCAGTCATCGCAGAGATGGAAGCTGATATAAGATATCAACAGCAGCTGAGAGAGTTGGAGCGCCAGGCAGAACAGAGGGAGTTGGAGCGAAGGAAAGAGGAACTGAGGCAGCTACACGAGCTTCAGAAGCTTCGAAGAGACCTGAAACGAGGTAGTCAGTCTGGTAAGTCTGTGGTAAGCTCATCATCTCATTCCTATATTAGCAGAGCTAATTCACCCGATCATAGAACCGCATCATGGGTGGAAAATCAAAATAAATTTTTGGGGGATAATTCTAAAAATAAATTTAGTATTTCAAAAGACCAGGTGCAAAAAATTAATTCTTCTGTTATTTCAGGGGCGGTTAAAAATGTTGAAAACAATTTATCATATGGTAATATGAGTCAAGATCAATGTCATGACCTTCCCATTCATAGCGATAATAAAAATAATATTACACCAGCTGGTTGGGATGCCTATTTTGCTCGAAAAGCAGCGAGTAAATCGCTTCCTTATTTTAATGGTGACCCCGCCGAATGGTTAAATTTTATTTTAGCGTACAAGAGAACTTTAGCAAGTTGTAATTATACTGACCAGGAAAATGTAACGAGATTAGGAAAAGCTTTGACGGGTAAGGCTAGAGAGTCGGTTAAATCTTTGCTTGCAGTGCCTAATGCGTCAAGCGAAATTATTAGAATGCTAGAGTTACAGTTCGGCAGGCCTGTAGTAATAGTTAACAGCCTCATTGAAAAGGTTCACAAATTTACTAAATTAACAGATGAAAATACACAAGGCATTATCGATTTTTGTGTTAAAGTAAATAACCTAGTTGTTGCTATCGAATGTCTTGAATATGATATGTATCTTTCAAATCCTCAGTTAGTTCAGGAAATAGTAGACAAATTGAGTCCGGGACTCAAACTACAATGGGGAGAATACGCTGCTATAGGTCTCGGGGGTGTCGCAGATTTACGTGATATTAATAAATGGCTATACAGCAAAGCTTTAGGTGCGGCCCACGTTACAACATCTGTTAGTGTAAATAATTTTAGAAATAATAAGGTTAGTGATAAGCGCCAGGTTCATGTTGTGAACGAGGTTAAAGGTAACTTAGCAACGGAGTGTTACTTCTGTAAAGGTAACCATCTTATCAAAACCTGTCCAAAAATTAAATCTATGTCCGTTAGCGATCGTTTGGCTTGGGTTAAGGAAAATAATTTGTGTTTTTGTTGCTTTAAAAAGCATAGGGTCTCCAAATGCAAATTCCGTAGAAAGTGTGATGTAGATGGGTGTGTAGAATATCACAACAAGTTATTACACTTAGGTAAAACCGCGAGAGTTAATACAATATTAGAAAATGAGGCAAATATTGTGGCACATAGCTCGAATAAAATATCTAAAGTTCTGCTGAAAATTCTTCCGGTTTACGTAAGAGGACCTAATGGTGAGGTTAAGGTTTCAGCCCTCTTAGATGAAGGGGCTGACTGCAGTTTGATTGATAGGGATTTGGCTTTAGGTTTGGGTCTAAAAGGTGTAAGGACACCACTGTGCATCCAATGGATTCGAGATGATGTTCGTAGGGACGAAAACTCGGAAATAGTTACTCTTTCGGTGCGTGGTGTAGGCTTAAAGAGTAGAAAGTATGAATTGAATGGGGTACGTACGGTTGGCAGGCTTTCCTTACCAAGGCAATCGGTTAGTAGGGAGGAGCTATCAATCATATGGCCGAATATAAAAAATATTCCACTACAGGATAACGATGATACCCCCAAGTTATTGATCGGGCAGGATAATTGGTCGGTCTTAGAACCTTTGCGGGTCGTAAAACAGTCGTGGAACGGATTAGCGCTGAGTAAAACCAGGCTAGGTTGGGTGTTACATGGCCGAAAAGAAATATCTGAATTATCCGAAATAGTACGTCCATTACACATGTGCCAAGTAGAGATTTCGGACGAATCTTTACATCGTATAGTTAAAGAACATTTTTCATTAGATTTTTTGGAAAATTCTAATCGGGAAAATTCTTTATCAGCCGCTGAAAAGCGAGCCATAAATATTTTAGACAAAACCGTGAACTTCAATGAAGGCCGTTGGGAAGTAGGGTTATTGTGGAAAACTGACAATACAAAATTAGTGGATAGTCGACAAACTGCCCTCAGTAGACTTTATTGTGTAGAAAAGAAAATGGATAGAGATGCTAATTTCGCTGAGCAATATAATGAAAAAATAACGCAATATATTAATAAAGGTTACGCTCGCAAATTATCAAGTTGTGAATTAGAAATACGGTCGGATAAAATTTGGTACTTGCCACATTTAGCTGTTTTCAACCCTAACAAACCCGGGAAAATCAGAGTAGTTTTTGATGCGTCGGCTAAAACTCATGGGATTAGTTTAAATAGCCAATTGCTCAAGGGTCCTGATCTCTATAATTCGATCCCGGAAATCCTACTGCGATTTAGAAAAGGCAAAATTGGGTTTGGGGGGGATATCAGAGAAATGTTTCTCCAAATAAAAATTCGAGAGGAAGACCAGCCGGCTCAACGATTTCTCTGGAGGGGGGGAGATAGAAATAAACCTCCCGACGAATTCGTAATGCGGGTCATGCTATTTGGCGCCATTTGCTCACCTTTTCAAGCGCAAGAAATTAAAAATAGGAACGCCTCTCGATTTATTGATTCCCATCCGAAAGCCGTACATGCCATTCATAATGATCACTATATGGACGATTACTTAGGGTCAGCGGATTCAGAAGCTGAGGCAATCGATATAATTAAAGATATCATAATGATTCATCGTAGCGGTGGTTTTGAAATGGTCAACTGGGTTTCCAATGCTCCTAGGGTCTTACAGGAAATTCATTCCAATTTTGTGAATGCCATAGATAACCTTTTCGATTCTAATCATACCGAAAAAGTATTAGGACTTCGTTGGAACCCTTCCAAAGATGTTTTTGTATTCAAATTTAATAGCCATACAGTCGCAGAAGAAATTCTAACCTGTCGTAGAGCGCCTACAAAGCGGGAATTTTTAAGAATTGTCATGACAATCTTTGACCCCTTAGGATTTCTCGGTTGGTTAGTTATCACCGCGAAAATTATCTTGCAAGATATTTGGCGAGCAAAGACAGGGTGGGATGAAAGGCTGGATGACACTCTTAGCGCTAGGTGGGATAACTGGCTAAAAAGCCTTTTACAGATTCATAATATAGAGATCCCTAGATGCTACACACCACTGATTCCTCAGGCATCCTTAGAATTGCACATTTTTTGTGATGCTAGTGACAGGGCTTACGCGGCGATTGCTTATATTAGGGTAGTAGCGGATAACCAAGTAGTAGTTTCATTTGTAACTGCAAAAGCTCGTGTAGCCCCACTAAAACAAATATCAGTCCCACGATTGGAACTTCAGGCAGCGGTTTTGGGCTGCCGCTTACTAAAATTTATCCGTAAAAGTTCTCTCTTATTTCATAAAATTTATTTTTGGAGCGATTCGAAAACAGTTCTACACTGGATTAGACATAGTGAGGCTAGGTATCGTATGTACGTAGCCCACAGATTAAGTGAAATAATAGAAAATTCGGAGGTCAGTCAGTGGAGGTGGGTTCCCAGTCAGGAAAATCCTGCAGATGAAGGTACTAAGGGACAATTTAAAATGTCATCCCGTTGGCTCGAGGGGCCCAAATTCCTATGGTTTGGTGAGGAAAAATGGCCTAAGAGTAGGGATGATAGCTCTGATAATATAGAAATAGAGATATTGGAGCAAATTAATTTAGTTACTATATGTCAAAATGATTCCAGTGCTGGCCTACCAAATATTCAGAGATTTTCGAAATTCTTGAGGCTCGTGCGTACCACGGCATGGCTAATTCGCTTCATAAGTAATTGTAAAAGCAATAGGGAACACAGAAGAGAAGCAGCCCTATCTGTGGAGGAATTGCATGAAGCCGAAGAAATGTGGTGGCGTCAAGACCAGAAAGGACAGCTTTACAAGAGTGGTAGATGTGAGGACGAAGGAAGGCATCTCGAGAAGACCTATTACGGCCCTCCTCCCGCTTCCATCACCAGTAAATGAGTAGCGACTCATACGAGACGCTACTGGGGAGGGAGAATGTTTGTTTAATTTTTAAAGTTATAGAAATTGTATTAAAATAGAAAACAAAACAATAAAGAAAAACATATGTTAAAATTGTAAATAATTCAGTTTAAAATAAAGGCTTGTTGAAGACGGTCACAAAAGTTTATTTTTTTCTTATTCGCTCTAATTAACCAGAGGTAGAGCGAACATACCTAACACGATTTAATAGCTCACTACAATTAATGAATTAACAGTTAAACGATATATATATATATATATATAATGATTAATTTAAAATTAAACCACTACTGGAAAGGAAAACCAATTAAAACATGTAAGTATTCATGCATCTAATGGTCTATAATCAACGAAGTTGTGGCCTTTTTCGGTTTCTGGCATATAACTACGCACCAAAAAGTTTACTTTCTCTTTTTTTCCAAAAAAGGGTATACTAATACAAATAAAATGAAATATTTGAAGTTGAAAACGGATTAGTTATTTAGCCAAATTCGAACATCAAAGATCGGTAATTTTTATCATTTTGGTAAAAACTCATGTTCCAACGCCTATAACTCCTCAATATGTACTATAAATGAAAAATGTTACAGATAAAAGTTTTAGGAAATTAAATTTAGTATAAAATAAGCCCACCTAAATAGTTAGTTCTCTGATTATTTTATCACATCCCCTTAGGCTTCACAAAATGAAGGAATTAAGCGCTGCGAATACTTTCACGTTTTCATTTGTATCTCTACTTAGTAATAAGTTAATTTAAGAATAAATAGGCTTATTTTATGCTAAATTTAATGGTCTAAAACTTTTATCTGTAACATTTTTCATTTAGAGTACATATTGAGGAGTTATTGGCGTTGGAACATGAGTTTTTACCAAAATGATAAAAATTACCGATCATTGATGTTCGAATTTGGCTAAACAACTAATCCGATTTCAACTTCAAATATTTCATTTTATTTGTATTAGTATACCCTTTTTTCGATAAAAAAAAGAAAGTAAACTTTTTGGGGGTGTAGTAATATATAGGAATGAAGATGTAGTTAAAAGAATGAAGTAAGCGCTACGAATACTTTCACGTTTTCATTTGTATCTCTACGCAGGAATAAGTTAATTTTAAAATAAATAAGCTTATTTTATGCTAAATTTAATTTCCTAAAACTTTTATCTTAGACATTTTTCATTTAGAGTACATATTGTCGAGTTATAGGCGTTGGAACATGAGTTTTTACCAAAATGATAAAAATTACCGATCTTTGATGTTCGAATTTGGCTAAATAACTAATCCGTTTTCAACTTCAAATATTTCATTTTATTTGTAATAGTATACCCTTTTTTGGAAAAAAAGAGAAAGTAAACTTTTTGGTGCGTAGTTATATGCCAGAAACCGAAAAAGGCCACAACTTCGTTGATTATAGACCATTAGATGCATGAATACTTACATGTCTTAATTGGTTTTCCTTTCCAGTAGTGGTTTAATTTTAAATTAATCATTATATATATATATATATATATATATATATATATATATATATATATATATCGTTTAACTGTTAATTCATTAATTGTAGTGAGCTATTAAATCGTGTTAGGTATATACTTCCTAAATTGTATTATGAATAATTTCTGCATATCTACCAACAAACAGAACTTTTTATTTATCTTTTTTATTTTGAATGTTTTTAAAACTGTAAATAATCAATACTTTGCAAAAATGCATTTTTTCAAATTTCACGAATTATCAGAAGCTAGTGTCTCTAACCCAACTACTACTATGAGAACATTATTATTTCATTTCAACATAACCAGTTCATGTCAATATAAGTGAGGTTTAGATAATGTGCGATCTGCGACTAATTGATTATTATTTTTCATACTTATATCCTTTATTTATCATATTTATATATATATATAAAAAAAAAAAAAAAAAAAAAATGTTATAATTATTATTTCTGTCAATTAAAAACTTGCAGTTACATAGGCTCGATTATACATTCGAAATAATATCCTAAAACCGCTGTAATTATATCGTGTATGAGAACTGAACGATGTGGTAGAGGACTGGAGGCGCCAGAGTCACTGGCGCCTTTTCGCCGCTAAGGTCCGTTTTCTATAAAACTAGTTGATATATTTTGAATTTTGACCACTGATTTATAAAGAAGAATAATTGCTCCAGATGTTTTATTTCAGGGCGTTTTTCGTTAACGATGGCCGTTTAATCACAAATTAACTTGAAATTTTACCTTTTACGCGAGTGACTTGAAAAAATTGACTTTAAAGGTATTTTATATTGTCAAGACTAATTATTTTAGAACGTTTGTTTATTTATTCTGAATCTAGAACTATCTAGCTTTAATAAAAGACCAGTTATGGCGAAATTAAGCATAAGGGTGAATGTCAGTAATAAAAAAACTAACTAAAATCGAATTCGTCATTCCGCCATGTTTGAACGCCATTTTGGGTAAGTGCGGCCACTTTTTTTTCTGGGAACATTGGCTTTTTCTTAATCTTTTATCACAAGGAACACAACGATGTGCAATTTATAGGGATGTGGGGGGGGTGCACGGTAGGGGGGTCTGGCCCACGTACTACTAAGACTAAAGGTAAAAATAAGGTGAGAGGTAGTGGTAGGGGGTAGGTTTGCCGACTTCAAAGGTTTATGGCGGGGAAATCCAACGCTTTTGAAGTGAAGGCACATGACAACTGAGTGAACAAAATATTTAAAAACTAACAAAATATATGGTACAGAATACAAATAGTTGTGTCTGGACTGAATAATAACATAAAAATGAGATAATACATAATGTAACAATGCATACAAATTTGGAAAATATATAGAAAGAAGCATACAATACAAAAAATAATAATAATAGTATAAGAGGTACAGAGATAATTGCAGGTACCAATGAAATCAAAACTAGGATATGAGGATGCGGAAGATGTTAGAATAAGTGGATGAAATTATCTCTTTATCTGTTTTGTGATTTACCGGGTTATTAGTTTCTAGATGGATGAAAATGGATTCTGAGAGGAGACGTTTGTCGTGGTTAGATACAGTTGCTAATATGGAGGGGTTCTCAAAGTCGAAGGAATGGTTGTGGGCAATGGCATGTTCTGCTAATTTAGATGTAGACGAATTACGCGTGGTTATGTTGATAAATACGTTTTTTTAAATAATGTATCCATTTGTGTAATGTATTTGTGTAATGTATCCATTTATTGTCACCCTCTAGCATAGATACTCATATATTTGTTTTCTTTTAGCCCTGATGAAGATCCACAAGCTGGATCGAAACGTTGGCTTACCATAATAAATATCATTGTAAACTGAAAATCCTGACCATTATTTAACCTATCGTAAACTTAATTTAGCTAATTTGACTTTGATTTATCTCAATATTAATTTAAATTTCCTTTAAGGTAGCATTTTTTTTTTTGTCAGCTAATGTCTTGCAACTGTTTATAAGGAAATATTGAGACCACTGTCTTTAATCGCCTTTCTAATCACCTCATACTGATATTTATACAGTTTTGACTGGATAAAAACTGTATAAATATCAGCTCGACCAGAACCAGTGTCAAAAATGTACATCAACTATTTTTCTCTGAGAGGAGGCTGAAGCAGCTATCAAGTTTCATTGAGTATTACACTAACCATATAATATTTCAAATTAAAAAAAAAATTAAACTATGATTGTGTAGGTATTTGGTCACAAATACAAATCACCGGGGATATGATTCAATGATTTTTAAGTAAATTGGAGACAGTCAAGTTAAAGGTATTTTACTTCTTTGGAATTCTTTTGGGCGCCGCGAAATTTTTCACATAATTGACTATAACTACCCAACAGGCAAAAAAAGGCAAATGAAATGAGAGGAATATATTCTCTGATACATCCCGGTCCTGGATCAATCCCTGCCATCTTGAGCCAGGATAAGGCTTTATCTACAATCATGCTTCAAATTAGTTATTTTGTGCGAAAGATTTTCGCTTATTTAATCGTTTATATTGGATGGATACTGTTATAATGTGGAACGTCTATATACGCCCATAAAGGTTGTAAAACAACTATCACTGAAATGTGCTGTAACTAGCTCAAAATATTTTTATTTAAAAAAAATGACATTTTTACAACCACGACAAAACCTTAAATTTCTGCTCAAAAGAAATTTTTGATAAGAAAGGAACCAATTTTTTTTATTTTTTGACTATTCAAGAATGAAAAACAATAAAAATTAACTCCAGATATGAACATTGGATTTTGTTTTTTTTTCCTAGTTTGCCCCGCTGTGCGGCGGGGCCGAGGGGATAGCGTCTCCGACTCCCACACTGGCGGTGCGGGTTCGAATTCCGCCTAAGCCAGCTCGATTCTGTTCGGTGACGGCCTCACTAAACAGATCAGCGGCTTGCCATGGATTAGAAGAGGTTGGTTACCCGTAGATAAACCGTCCCGATTAGCCCTCGTAGCATAAAGCGGACGTTAAAAAATAAAATAAAAATATGATTTATTTTTTGATTTTACAGGAAGTTTTTAATTATTATTTTTAATCCATGTTTAATGAAATAACAACTTCCACTATTTTTTTTTTATTTTTCTATTTATTTTTCATTTTCAACGTTTCGGGGCACCCGCCCCATCTTCAGGAAAAACAACTAGAAACATCTATATATATAATTCACAGTAATTTAAATAACTTTTTTCACAATAATATATCATATCATTAAAATTCTATTTTTTAAATAGTTTTTATAATTTAATTATAAATTACCTTAAAATTTCTTTTCATGCTTAATTACATGCTGTCAATTCCATCTTATATGTAATTATATTATACATCACACATATATTTACATATATTCATCATTTTTTAATAATTTAAAATTAAACATTGTTTAATGGTCATCTCCTTGTCACAGACTGATTATTTTTTCTCTATGGGGATCAATTTATTTACCTTTGATTTGATTCTAATCTTCTTCTCCTCATATCTAATATTTTTAACAGTTCAAATTTAATTTACTTATAATGTCTATATAATGTGTACCTAGATTCTTGGTGTCTGTTTTAAAATTTATTGTTTTATCTATATTTTTGTTATCTGTATTGCTTCTAATATTTTTCTATTTTTAGCTATTTTTTCTTTTTCTATTATTTTTGCTTTATCAAAATTAAAAGTGTGATTATTTTTTATACTGTGTAGGGCCAATGCTGTCTTGTTTATATTTTTGCTATTTTTACAATCATTTTTGTGTTGTAATACTCTTGTTTTTAATTTTTTTGAAGTCTCACCAATGTATATTTTATTGCAATCATAACATTCAATTCTGTATATGACATTTTTTATATCTGTTTCTTTTATTTTATCTTTCATATTTGTTAAATATTGATTCATTTTGTTATTATTATACATTCCCATTCTTATATCATAATGATCATAGTTTTTGAAAGTTCTTTTTATTTCTTCTGTCAGACCTTTTATGTACTGCATTTTGAAGAACTTTTTATTTTTATTTAGATCATTTCCCCTTATTTCTCTTTTTTCTTGATTATTTGATTTTTCGGATGTTTTATTATTATTATTAAAAAATTCTGTTATTGTTTTTTGTTTTTTCTTTATAATCTCTTTATTATTTATTCCTTTTTCTTTTATTCTTTTATCTGTCATATATTTTTTGGTGATTTTCTCATTTAGATTATCCTCACTTTTATGATTTTGGTATTTTGGATGAGTTTTTATTCTTTTGTACCACAAGTCATTTATAATTTTTTTAGGATAAAAATTTTCTTTCAAAATTTCAAAAATTTTCGTTTTAATTTCATTTATGTGTACTTCGTCTGTTATACTAATAGCTCTGTTTATTAAGTTTTTTGCAACATTTATTTTTTGATATTTTGGATGGTTGCTAATAAAGTTTAATAGTTGGTTGCTTGTTATTTCCTTTTTTGTCCATTTTTGATATGATGTATGTATATACATATTAATAAGAACGATTACATATGATGATATAATCATTATTGTAATTATGTGCCTAGATGAATCATTGAATATGTAGGTTTATATAAATATGTTTTTTTTTTTTTCACTTTTATTATTTAATCCGCACCTGTTAAATACAAACAATATATAAATATGTTAAACAATAACATAGGACCAACTTTGTTCTTTAAGCCCTCCTTATCGGCCCTAATTCTAGGAAGGCCCCACAGGAGTTCGAATCTATGATGTTCTATAGATGTATAGCATTTCCAAGTGTATTTGAACGTTTTCCAAGTCAACTGTAACTCTTTCCAAGTCAAGTGGAACCCTTTCCAAGTCAAGAGGAACCTTTTCCAAGTCAAGTGTACCCCTTTCCAAGTCACAAGAAACCTTTCCAATTCGAACGTAACCCTTTCCAAATCAAATGGAACCCCTTCCAACTCAATCGTCACCCTTTCTATTTCAATTGTAACCGCTTCCGTTTCAATTGTCACCAATGAAAAAATCTTTTAAGATGGTAACATTTTCGCATTTCTTTCGCACGGGGGTCCAATTTTATGTTATCGGGGACGATATTATTGAAAAAAAATTCAATTTGTATTTTAGGGGCGGGGAGGGGTGGGGGGCGGGTACGCACTCGAAAATAGTTTGAATTTCGGATTTCTTTCATATGGGGTTCCGCTTATATGTTATCGGGAACGGTGTTTTTGAAAAAAATATTCATTTTGTAATTTAGTGTCGGGGGGAGGGGCGCACTTTAAAAATGTTAGAATTTCGGATTTCTTCTCACGTGGGTCCAATATTATCTTATCGAGAACAGTATTTTAAAAAACAATATTCAATTTGCATTTTAGTGGCGGGGGGGGGGGGGGGGGGTGCGCACTATGAAAAAGTTAAATATTCGTCTTATTATTTCCAATACAATGTCAATAATATGCAGATTTGTGACCCTCCGCCACTAAAATGCAAATTGAATATTTTTTTTTTAAAAAACTGTTCTCGATATCATATTATTGGACCCATGTGTGTAAGAAACCCGAAATTCTAACTTTTTTGTAGTCCCCCCCCCCCCCCCAAAGAAATACAAATTAAATATTTTTTCAAAAACACCGTCCCCGATAACATAAAAGTGGAACCCCATGTGAAAGAAATCCGAAATTCAAACTATTTTCGAATGCCCTCCCTGCCCCCCGCCCCTATACAATATTCAATATACAAATTGAATATTTTTTTCAATAATATCGGATTTTTGGACCCCAGTGCGAAAGAAATCCGAAAATGTTACCATCTTAATAGATTTTTTCAAGGGTGACAATTGAAACGGAAGCGGTTACAATTGAAATAGAAAAGGTGACGATTGAGTTGGAAGGGGTTCCATTTGATTTGGAAAGGGTTCCGTTTGAATAGGAAAGGGTTTCTTGTGACTTGGAAATGCTATATTTTCAAGTATCCCAATACTTTTTACACGAATGTAGAAAATGTGGGAGATAATAGTTCATAGATATAATAGAATATTTCATTTTAAATCTATCGTTTAGCATTTTTTTTTTTTAACCACATAATAAACAAAACTCCTTTTCCCTTAAGAAATTAACTTAGATAAGAAATCAGATGAAAATAATAACATACTAACGTTTAAGATAATATTCAGCGCCTTATCACCGCGGCCAACTCCGACCAATCGTTAAGGGTGGGGGTAGCCCAAGGATGATATCATTCTCAGTATGGAGCTAGACGACACTGAGAAGATTGAAGAAAAATTCACTAAATTAGCTGAGGAGGTGAACGCTATTTTAGATAGAATAAAAAGGAGGGAAGCTAAAGAAGCATCCAGAAGGAAAAAAGAAGTTTATTCAGCTCCAAGGCCACGAAACATATTTAAGCAACTGCCAGGGAGACAAGGTAACAAGAACTTGATGGATTTGGTAGATCTAAAACTGTTCTCTTTTTTAATTCAAGTTTCAACTCTTTACCAAAACACTCAAAATTGTAATCATTTTCAAAAAAGTAATATTTCATTCCCTTTTAATGATGTAAAATTAATTACTATTCTTCCAATTAAAAAAGTTATCAAAGCATACTGACACATATCAGTAATAAATTTAAGTTTACATGTTTTCATGTTGTGCTGCTAGAGAATAATAATAATTAAACAAGTTATTTCTATTGTACCCTTATTTACAATTAACCTAATGTTTAATGTGCACTAACATAAAAAAAAAAATTAAAACATATTTGCATTATACGAATAATGTTATATAAATAACGTTGAACAAATGAGGTAGAAAAACTCCGACGTAACAACAAACTGAATGAATATATACATAACTTCGATATTAGTTGCTTATTTAGTAAGAGGCCTTTCTATAGTTTTTCAGAAAAAAATCATCATTTTTCACTAGATTTTATATGTTGTTTTCATAAACACCTTCTTATTTTACTTATTATATATATATATATATATATATATATATATTTAAAGATGACGACGGACTTAATAAAAATTTCCTAAAAAAATCTTTAAAGTTTTAGTTCTAAAATTTTGCGAAGCTTGTTTGTTTGGCCCTTAAACGTTTATTTCCGTTTTAAAAACAAAACCTTAATTTAAAATTATTAATGATCACAATCCTTTTTCTTAATATGTATTTCAATAGGCAAGTGAAAGTAAAACAATAACATCAGTTTCATTTTTATTTTTTAATATGATTCTTGAAAAAAATTAGTATTAGGTGAGAAGGTCAAGAAAACAAAAGTTTGTATATTTTATCATGGGCGTCACCAGCACCAAATTATTGGGGGGGACATCTCACAAAATTTTCCTAGATAGGGTAGGTAGAAATTCGAGGGGCTAAAAGTTGAAATAATAAGTCCTATAAACAACTGTTGGGACATTTAATTCATCCTCCAACTACGTATTTTAAAGGTATTTATAGTCTCTTAAAACTTTTCAATTTATGCCTCAGTTATAAAATAGCGAGTTGTTAAGGCTTAATGTTGAAGGATACGGGCCAAATTTTCTTGATTGAATTTTATCCAAGTTTTTTTTTTCTGATCCTGATCCCACTAATTTCATTGCTTCCCATCAACTTCTATAAGCTTCATCGAATTGATGGAAAGTAGGATCAAGCTGCTTGCTTAAAAAAGAAATGGGGACCGATTCCGGGGACACAACTTAATTACAGAATTCATAAAACAAAACAGTTCAAGCTGAAATGAAAAAAAATATAATTCATTAAATATATAATACAACTAACTATGCTTTTAACAATAGAGTGTGCTGAAATTTACTAATATTTTATATTTATATTTTATTGGTTCAATTCGGATAAATTCGTAAAGTCGCTTTTTTATTTAATTTTTTACATTGGGTCCTCTCCTGCCAAATTTTGGGGGGGACAGTCCCCTCCTGCCAAAATATTGGGGGGGACGCGTCCTCCCTGTCCCCCCCCCCCCGGCAGTGACGCCCGTGTATTTTATAAGTATACAGTTCAATACGAATTCAAAACTATTCCCCAGAGAGGGATGAATAATAATTTACTCTGAATTAATAGCTAAGTTACTCCTAACTTTAAGTTCCAGGACAGTCCTACATATAATCAATGGGACATCAGATGACTGAACAATAGCGAATGGCAAGATACTCGTAGTCGATGGTACCAATTCACTCTCCCTCACCCTACTTTAGAATTCGCTAAACTTATCTGTTATTTAAAATTATCGTCTATTTAATTTTGCTTAAATATTCTCAATGAAGTTTTATTATATATTTATTTACTTTATTAAATTTACAAAAAAGTTTTACACACGTTATCCCTCCTTTCTTTCAAGGCTCAATTAATGGTTCAAATAAAAGTTATTGACATTTGAAAATTAAAATATATATATATCATTGGCGGATCCAGGGGAGGGGCTGTGGGGGCTGCAGCCCCTCCCTTTGGGAAATTTTTCGTCATTTAAAGATATAATTTGACTTTCCTTAATGTAAGGAAGCAAGTTAAAGAACAAATAATGTGCAGAACAATTAGAATTTTAGTTGTGGGAAGGAACATAAAGGTAAAAAACTGATTAGCAGATCCAAATGAAGGGCTGTGGGGCTGCAGCTCCCCCCCATTAGGACTGCAGCCCCCCCTTTACGATCGGCTGGATCCGCCCATGATATATATATATATATATTTATATACATATATATATACATATATCTTAATAATATAGTTAAATTTATTAATTATTATTATTAATATAGTTAAATTTATTTAAGCCCAGTAAATGAATACAAATATATCTAATTTATAGTTTTAGTTAAGTAATCAAATGTTCATGGGGGGCACTCCCCCTGTAGACGCCCATCTATAACTGTACAACGTATTTGCATAAAAATATTTTGCATGAATACAAGAATACATGAATGCATGTTATGTATTCTTCTTTTGGTAAAATAACATTTAATTAGAAAATTCAGATAACCAACCGCAATAAAAATAAAAGGGAATTATATGGTTACAATAAATGAGCAGAGTTTGCATTTATTTATATAATTATTTTATTATAAATGGAATATGAGAAATTCGAATATTTAATACAGGTATATTCTTTCATATTTAGTTACAAATTGGAATCGTTCACTAAATCAAATATAGATCTACCTATGTCTTCATTTTTTAGAGCATCAGAACAGTGGTTTTTTTTTTTTTTTTGCCCAATTGGATATGCAACCTGACGTCTCTGCAGAACGTTACCTATTTTTTAAACAAACTTATGAATATCTGAAGCTTCTTTGAGATTTCATTCATTGTAATTTCGTTACTCATATATTTACAGTTCTTATGAATAAATTTATTTCTATTGGGTGTTTTGTTTCTAAGGAGTTGGAATATTTATTGTTTAAACTTTGAAATGCTCAATGAAACTAAAATGAACTTATATTAATATTTTTAAATGTTTGAGTTGTTACTTTTTTTTAATAGTTGAAAATAGGTTAGGACGAAAAGTTCAGACTTCGATAGCTATTGTAATTATAAAAATCTGGTGCGGTGCACGCATCACACAACTGTCACTTACCGCTCTCCTTTCTTAGACTAAAAATAGACATTTTTTTTTTGTTTTTTTAATGGCCAACTTAAGGGCTACCAGAAAGGAAACACAAAACACTTTTTCTTGGATGAAAATTTATTTTTTAGTACTTCAGACAGTGATGTAGGTACCAAGAATGAAGTCGGCTCCATTTACTCATGGAAAACTGTACTTAAAGGGGATTAGTTTAATTTTCTTAAATAAATGTTTTACTTAGGGCAGAAATAAAGAATCGAGTTTTAGACTGAACGATTGTATTTAAATAGGAATTGATAAAAGGGGTTCATAAAAAATGTTGACAATAAATTGGAAGTTAATTTAAAATTTTGAGCCCGTAAGCATTTTTAAAAACGACGGCAATATTGGTTTCTTCTCAGGTAGGGACAGTTAATTAATAGGGAGTTATTATTTTCTTAATAGGCCAATATTTTGTTTGAGCGGTCTTCTAAAACTTTATAAACTAAATACATAATATTATTTCTTAAATTCTAATCTTTCCAATGATGTATACCACTCCTCAAAATAACGGGAATTGCAATTATTGTTTTGGTAAATCATGTATTTTTTTCGCTTTTATTTGCTTATTAAATCCTTTCTTATTTTATATTTGGCCATTCTTGTACTAGGGATAATAAGGAACCGTTATTTACTCAAAATAAAGAAAAATAAAGGTACTTTTTGGAAGATCTTTTCCCTATTTATTTAGGCCCTATTAGATTTATTCTATGAAGATAAAATCGACTTCATAATAAAGAATATGAAGAATTCTAAGAATTTAAGAATTTCAATTTCTTACAACTGATCGTTTCTGAGACCATTTTGCAGGACTTGCTACTATAAATATTACACATAAAGGTAAGCGAATGTAAAAATATTTCTTTTAAATATACAATGAATTGCTGAAGTAATAGTAAATATTTAATATCGTAAATAAAAATAAGTAATCTATGTATCGATTGAAGGGTTCCTATTTAGACGATGATATCGTTCCGTGATCAGTTCTCATAAAAGTAATGAAAGGCCTGAAGGCCTTTTGAGTGACGTCCGATACTCAGGATGGCACGACGGGTCACAGGCAACATCATCTATTATTCTTCATTGTATATGATCTACTTCCAGAGTTCATCACGCGACTCCGTAAAGCATATCACTACCACTATCGACATCAAGAATACTTTAGTTTCATTAATTTTATATAATAAATAGGTAATGTATACGAGTGAGTTGACCTCAAAATATTTTACATACCTTTAATAATTTATTATTGTTATTTCCACCTCTTAAATATACCATTATTCAAGGGGTCACCTGTGGTGTTGTGGTTAGCATGGCAACCTACAATACTAAAGATCGCGGGTTCAATTCCAGCGGTGGCCCTAGGATTTTTTAATGGGAGTAAAAAATCCTTAGCTATGCCGTCCCTCGGATAGGACGTAAAATGGAGGTCCCGAGCCTGTACGATGTCAGGTACTCGTTAAAGATCCCTATCCTAATTATACCTGGATAGGCAAAATTTAGGACTCCCACTGTAGCATCGTCCGATTAGCCTTAGTAGCATAAAAATGGACGTTAAACAAACAAACAAAAAAACCATTATTCAAATACTAACAAATGGACAATTCCAGCAGGAAAGTCAATAAGCGGAGCGACCAACTAGGGTACCTACGTTGTTTGTTGTACCTAGTAGTATACATTGGCGGATACAGGGGGGGGGGGGGGGCTGCAACCCTCTCTTTGGAAATTTTTTAGTCTATTTAAAGATAGAATTTGACTTTTCTTAACGTAAGGAAGCAAGTTAAAGAACAAATAATGTGCAGAACAAGTAGAATTTTAGCTGTGGGAAAGGAACATAAAGGTAAAAAAGCTGATTAGCAGATCCTAATGAAGGGCTGTGGGGCTGCAGCCCTCCCCTTTACGATCGGCTGGATCCGCCCATGGTGGTAAAACATACTTGTTATAATAATTTATGTATTGTTATATTTAATGTAGTTTATAGAACTTATTTATTTTATAAATATGATCCATGAGGCCATGACTCGCTAGTGGGTTGTATAGCCGAATACAATAAAATAAAATCTGGTGAGATGCGCGGAGTCACTTTAACACGGACAAACTAAACAATACTTAACACGCTTTAACATACTACACAATGACAAGTGCCCAGGCGACGGACAAATACACTATTTTCGACACCTAATATTTTGCTGCAAAAAACCAGACAACATTCGGGCAAAACTTATACAAAACGTTGTTTTGAAACGAGGGACATGGCCTGAAACAGAACAGACTGATGACAAAATTTAAAAAAGACTTTCATTGAAATTTATTAGGAAAATACCTTTGAATTTGACCGACTGACTGACGAATGTAGGAAGGCGGTTTAAATTATCTGTATTTATTAGCTTTGTACATAGCTTGTTGCGCTTTTCATTTTTAATTTATTTCAGTTTACTTGTTTATTTTATTTGTAACTTCTCTTTAACATAATTATTAATAATAATTGTATATCATAAATCTTAATAATTTAACGTTAATTATATTGCTACATTTGGTTACATTTCTTTTTTTAGTTTCTGTTAAAATTGCTACTTAGTTATTTATGTTTATATTACTACTTTATATTTATGTTGCTACTTAGTTTATATTTATACTGTTTTTTTAGTTTCTACTTTTGCTTTTGTCTATATTTATATTCCTACTTTTGTAAATTTTCTTATTTATTTTTTATTTTTCGTATATAACATTATTTAGGTATAAACGATTATAATTTGTTCACGATATAATGTAACATGTAATACATGTAATGTGGCTAATAAAATAGACATGGAGCGAGTAAGTCGTTCAATTAACTCTCCTTCTTAGGAGCTACCACAGAAGGAAAAATATATAAAAAAATAAATATATGTGTATATACATATATATATATATATATATATGTATGTATGTATGTATGTAAATTTATTTGTAGCTATATATTTTACAAATTTATGTACATCCGTCTCTTTAATTTATATGTATGTAGGAATTTTCACGAATGTTGTCTGATTATTATGTTAAATATTGTTCATATTTAGTTAAAGTTACTTAGGTACATACAAACGTGCCATACTTGACCCTTATTTAAACTAAAAATACATACCAACTTACCCAAATGGAAAATTTGAAAATACAATATTTCAAATTTTATTTTTAATACTTACAAAACGGCACCTGATTCATTTTTTCTTGAACTTCTCATATAACATTATTTAGGTATAAACGATTATAATTTGTTCAAGATATAATGTAACATGTAATACATGTAATGTGGCTAATAAAATAGACATGGAGCGAGTAAGTCGTTCAATTAACTCTCCTTCTTAGGAGCTACCACAGAAGGAAAAATATATAAAAAAATAAATATATGTGTATATATATATATATATATATATATATATATGTATGTATGTATGTATGTAAATTTATTTGTAGCTATATATTTTACAAATTTATGTACATCCGTCTCTTTAATTTATATGTATGTAGGAATTTTCACGAATGTTGTCTGATTATTATGTTAAATATTGTTCATATTTAGTTAAAGTTACTTAGGTACATACAAACGTGCCATACTTGACCCTTATTTAAACTAAAAATACATACCAACTTACCCAAATGGAAAATTTGAAAATACAATATTTCCATTTATTTCTGATTGTATTAGTACTCAAATAATAATTTTTTACTGTGAAATAATAGTCACAAAACAGGTTTTTCAACTATAATCTACTACAACTAATACACATTTCACAAGTCGATCACTACTCTAAGTAGATTGGTGAGTAACAGTAGTGTGTTGCCCTCTTTGCACCACCTTTTCGTCAATACTTTTATATTTTATTTTCATAATAATTAAATAGAAGATTGTCTCTCTTTTTAAACTAATATTTCAAAAAATTTTTAGGTTTCGAGTACATAAAAGTACCGAAGTTACAATCTGACCTCAGTTTTGGGTCAAAGACAGATCGTAAAGTTTTCCCAGACTTAACAGGAGTAGTAGTAAGCAATGAACAAATCCAACATATAACCCCGAAAAAATCAAGGAAATCCGTACGGTAAGCATTAAAGTAGAATGTAAATAAAATACTTTTCGTACTGCAAGAATCAATAATTATAATTGCAGTGAAGTCCCAATAATCCGAAATTATCGGTACCATTTTGATTTGAATTCAGTGAAATTATTCTTTAAAAAAGCTTGAATCATTTATGAATTACTGATTACATAAATATTACTAAACCAACTCACAAATTTTATTCTAAATTTTTCTTTAAAAAAAACTGAAATGACCATTTGCGTAAATTGGCAAGCAAAAATTTGAAGTTTTTTAAACTGGTGTAGATGCTAATTCAGTTTAACGAGATCATTGTCTAGTTTGGAATTTTCTGTAATTTTTAAAGAATATTTTATATTATTTCTACACCAGGGTTACATTGTAACCTTAGTTTTTTTATTAATAGAAAAATGTATGTTAGTTTCGGAGTTGGATATACCGGACTTCTAAGTACCGAAGTTGGTCGGCATATTTGGACTACACTGTATAAAGCCTGAATTACACCTGCCGTACAAGTACTGGGCCGAGACAGTGCACTCGGCCGAGTGCTCGGTTAATGTAATCAGCAAAGTCAGTACTCGGCCTAGTAGCAGGCGAGTGATTTGGGCGAGACAGTGGGTAGGAGGCTGTTCTATTATCTCGGCCGAGTGAATACCCCCACCACCGGCCCACTCTACTCGGCACACCACTCGGTCGGTCTGATCAGTCAAAATGAAGTAAACATAGTAGTGAATTTTATCCACATCTCAATCTTCTGTTATTTATTAATTTATTAAGTTCAAAATGGCTAAATAGAGCTCTAAAAGAACAATTAAATTTATACAAGACTATAAATCACACGAATGCCTCTGGAATTTCAAATCGGCAACCCATAAAAACAAACAAATTCGTGATACTGCAAATGTCAAGTTAGTAAAGGCGATGAATTTACCTGACTTTGGTGCACCAGAGGTAAAAAATAGAATTAAAAACTTGAGGTCAACATACAACCAAGAAAAGAAAAAAATTCACTATTATAAAAAATGTGGTTGTGGATTATTTCATTTTACGAATCCAGTGTAAAATGGCTCCAGGAATTGGAACCTACCATGGAAATCGGGAACAAGAGGAAAAATAAAAAATTATTTCACATTTTTTTTTTTAATCTATGAACTGAAAAGTTAATGGTAGGTATGGTCAAGTTGCAACATTTCTTGATTTGTATTATTTTTTTTTTTTTTTTTTTTTTTTTTTTTTTTTTTTTTTTTGGGGACTTCAAGGCTTCCACTGAAGCCCTATACTGCCCATACTAACACCCATGGCACTGGGTGATACTTCTCTACGAAAGAAAAGCACCACCCTGGGCGGGACTCGAACCCGCAACTCCGGCATGGGAGTACGGCGCTTTACCGCACAGCCAGACCGGGCCCCATTTGTATTATTTGCCTTCTACGCGGAACCATGTTTCACGAACGTATAACCATGATGCCTGACTCGCCCTCTGTCTCCTCCACGTGTAATCACCCCAATCTTCAATATTTTGCTCGGCCGAGTGACAGAGCGAGCTACTCGGTTGGTGTAATTCAGGCTTAACACTGCTTAGACATGTAAACATGTGTCTGGTAAATTATAATTCTTTTCATTTAAATGATAGATATATTTATAAATATTTATCTTGAGATTAAACAATATTACTTTTATTTATTTGCTATAATCTTTAATTTCTAAAATATAAATGAGAAATACTATGTAAGAATAAAGAGTGAGCCACGCATATTACAATTCTTCAAGTGTAAAAATGCATTCTTTACCTTGAGGGCCAAACCCCATTTTTTTGAAATTTCTGGTAAATAATAACACGAAGTTCAAGTAGAGGACCTGTTGGATCATGCAAGATGATTCTTATCTCTTCCAGGCCCTTAATCCGGCGGATATTCAAATCATTACCTTAGTAACCTTAGCCTTTAGCTCCTCCCTGCTCATAAATATTGGTCTACAAAATATATTAATTTTCTTTGGTTCTACATTCTAATTTTACTAAATTATCGGCGTTATCATATCATGGATAGTTCGAGGCCAGGTTTGTACTTGTTATCCAGACAGTTTTTTATTTTATTCAATACTAGTGTCAATATTTCTTTGTTTTTAGGTAGTTAGATTTTAGAGCTAAAAATTAAATTTGAAGGTTAAAAAGTTATAATTCTGGTCATTTCTGGGCAACGAAATATTTTATATGGTAATGTGTAATTATTGTAGATAATGTTGCATTTGATAAAAAATTCTGGGGATAGCTGCGGATGAGTTATGTATATTTTTTTTTTTATTTCGAAAATGTCAGTATCATTAGTTAATAAAAAAAAAAAAAAATGAAATTTTGCTTTATTTTCATTTATTTACATTTTAGGATCTTCAGGAAGAATAACAATAACCCGAAAGGAATTATTTGACATTCGAGTCGAAAAAATTATTTTTAAAAAAAAGAGGGAATTTTTTGGAGTCTTTTCTCATTGGGAAATATTGTAATAGCCTAGAACTGGTCAAAGAGCTAAAACATAAATTATCCATTTTGAGGCATGATTTCCAAGTGAGATGGAATGCTTATTCAAGGAAAAGAAAAATTTTGAAAGCAGCAACAAGGAATGGCTAAGCGAGACGATATCAGTTAAAAGCTCAAGATCTGGTGGACGTCCTGCAAAATCAATCGTTAGTTAAAGTGAAAGAAGCAAGAGGCGCAGAACAGGAAAACTCTGATCATCAACTAGCATCTCGTGCCATAAAATATAGGAAATCATTTAAAAATATCAATTTGTTGGAATAAATTAGAAAAACTACCTACCTGCATTGGAAGCATTACATATATATATATATATATATACGGATACGGAGAAACTTTACGTAAAACTTTATCAATGGTATCATAAAGAGCTCTCTGCTTCCTATTGGTCTTTTATCTGAGGAAGCAGCAGAAGCCCGAAATAAACATTTCCAGGATTATAGAGAAAATAATGCTAGAAAATTTTCCCGAATAGAGTGCAATTTGGATGTAGGTAATTAGTAGTAATGTAGATTAATATTGATATCAGATCCAGTTATCACAGGTATGAGAAGTTCAAGAAAAAATGAATCAGGTGCCGTTTTGTAAGGAAAGTTAAGAAATGTCCCCCCCCCCCCTCCACCACCCGACTTAACCGATAATGGCGATTCCGAAAGTTCATCAAGTGACGAAAAAAGTGAATAATAAATAATTATATCTAATATGAATTTGTAAGAAAGGATGTTGTTTTTCTTCCAGGGATATAAGTTGTGTTTCGAAGTGGTATTAAACAATGCTTAATACGGCATTGAAATTATGAAAAAATATTATTTGTCTTAAACACCACAAATTTTTAATATAACTGTTTTAAACTATTTTTATTATTTAAAAATAATAGTAAGTAATAGATAAATTTATAATAAATCTTTATTAGTTACAAGTATATTTCATGTGAAGAGAAAATAATAAACCCATAGATCACAACGGTGGATTAACATAAACATTTATTTTATAAAAAAATTCACCATAGAATATATTTTTAACTGCTAAAAAAAATATTTTAAATGTCTATTAGAAATAGAGAAGCCATTTTGAAGACGTTTGAATTAATAAAATGGAAGGAAATAGTTTTGGCCAGCTTTTCGGGTCAAATACCCCTTAGTGCAATTTGCCCATTTAAAAAAATCGTTTTGTGTGGCCTTCTGCAGACATTCGTCAGTGGTCCAGGGAATTTACCAGTTGTCAACTATCTAAAACTAATAGACACACGCGTAGTCCTATAGGACAATTTACACACACGAATAAGAGGTTTGACCAAGTGCACATAGACATCATTGCACCCTTCAGACATCAGTCCAATGTCTCTTTCCTGTTTCACAAGGTCAAGGATATGGCCTAACATTAATAGATGGCCAGAAGCAATACCTGTTGAAGATGTTACCACCGAAACCATAGCTAAAGTTTTTTGTTAGAGGCAGGATTTCATAGCAGGAGGCAGTACTATGGTGCGCCTACCAGCGTTGCAATCGAACTGGGTAACTTTGTACACCGACCTTGAATGTGTTTCAAAACCATCTACCAACCAAACAATAGGAAGTTTTGATGTGAATTTTTGTAATCTCTATGTATTTTTAGTTAAATAGAGATTAAAATAATCAAAACAAAAATTCACATCAAAACTTCCTATTGTTTGGTTGGTAGATGGTTTTGAAACACATTCAAGGTCGGTGTACAAAGTTATCCCGAACTGCACAAAGTTACCCAGTTCGATTTACTAGCAGTAAAATTAATTTGAACAATTCCCCCCTTTTTACACCCTCTAAAGGGGGCTCGCCCCCCTTTAATTTGGGTGGAATCTGCAAATTTCGAATTTAACTACTAATATAAAGTTAAGACTTAAGTTTCATAAAGATAACAGAACAAATGTTGTTCTTGTTTTCATGAAATAAGTTGGACAAGTCCACATGTGACGCTGAGTCAGTGCTATCTAGAGGTCGGCAGTCCGAATCGGATCTGTTTCGGGAATTGAATACTTTGCTTGGCACAAAGCACTTCAGATCAACAAGCAAAACCAAACGACAAAATTGAGAGATGGCACCGTTCCTTAAAGACAGCGCTAAAATGTCACAATTCCTTAAGCTTAAGGACTGTGGTTCCCGAAAATAGATATTTTGCAGCTGAGGTTCTGTACGGTGCACAGTGAGACGAATCTCGAATCTAGCTGGAAATAGTTAACACCAACTAAATGAAAAAATCATGTTGGTCTCATGAAAACAACAATCAAGCTAGGGCAATTACAAATTATTAATCGCTTAAAGAAAATATTAACAAAATAATGGAGGGTTGAACACGATAGTTACCTCATAATGCTCTTTTACCTCACTACTACTTCTTTTAATATTTAAAAAAAATGGGTTACCAAAAAGCTACACTGACCTACACCCAGATATTTTCAGAGATCTATCTACACCAAATAAAAAATAAATTTTTCATTACGAATTGCCATCACCAGCTTATGTGGGTGTGCGGTTTATTTCCGACTTAAATTGGTCATTAGTTAGTGCCTTACACGAGTTGGTGAGCAATAAAAATTTAGCATGGTTCAACCATGTAACCTTGTGTCTACTCCATATTGCAGCCCTTTAGTTATTTTATTTTAAAAAGAGACTGCCTGCGTTATCTTAATGATTTGTGAAGAAGAATAATAGAATAAAAAGAAGAAGAATTTAATCTGGATTACGATATTTCAGATTTGAATCAACCTGAACTGAAACATTATTATTTCATTTCAAGATAACCAGTTTATGTCAATATAAGCGATGTTTAGATAAAGTGCAATCTGCGACTAATTCATTATTATTTACCATATTTATATCCCTTATTTTTCCGATTAATATAAAAAAAAAAAAAAAAAAGTTATATTACTTATATCTGTCAATAAAAAACTTGCAGTTACATAGGCTCGATTATACATCCAAAATAATATCCTAAACTCGTTGTAATTATATCGTGTATGAGAACTGAACGATGTGGCAGAGGACTGGATGCACCCGAGTCACTGGCGCCTTTTCGCCGCTATGGTCCATTTTCTATAAAACTAGTTGATATATTTTAAAATTTGACCCCTGATTTTTAAAGAAGAATAATTGCTCCAGATGTTTTATTTCTGGGCGTTTTTCGTTAACGATGGCCTTTTAATCACAAATTAACTCGGAATTTTAACTTTTACGCGAGTGACTTGAAAAAATTGATTTTAAATGTATTTTATGTTGTCAATACTAATTATTTTAGAACGTTTGTTTATTTATTCTGAATCTAGAACTATCTAGCTTTAATAAAAGACCAGTTTTGGCGAAATTAAGCATAATGGTGAATGTCAGTAATCAAAAAATTAACTAAAATCAAATTCGTCATTCCGCCATGTTTGAACGCCATTTTGGGTTAGTGCGGCCACTTTTTTTTCTGGGAACATTGGCTTTTTCTTAATCTTTTATCACAAGGAACACAACGATATGCAATTTATAGGGATGTGGGGGGGTGCACGGTAGGGGGGTCTGGCCCACGTACTATTCGGACTCACAAGGAATTCACCTACCGCCTCTTATCCCGGCAGACCAAGCCTTATCTGTAAAAAACATTAATCCGCCCAATACTATTGTATGGATCAGAAACATGGACCACAAGCAAAAGAATGGAACAAGACCTCTTAATCTTTGAAAGGAAAATTCATCGTAGGAGTCCACATACAGGGTGTCCCCAAAACAAACGGCCAAACTTCAGGGATCGATAGAGGATCGAAAAACTAAGGAAAAAAAATCCTCTGACATATGCCTCTTTTTCGAGAAAATCAAAAAAAACTAAAAATAGTTGTGCAAAAACTAGTTAGGCTTTGGAAGAGCGGATTTCATTTTTGAATGTATTTTAACAATAATTGTTATTCCAATACAATTATTGTATTTCGATCTTGATTATTTTGTACCAATAAAAAAGGTAATTGGAAAAAAAATTATTTTTTATTCAGAAAAAAATAATAAATACTTTTTTATTCAAATATTCATAGTATAAAGAAAATTACCTATTTAAATATTAAATATTACCTATTTAAAGTAAATAACATTATGAACAAAAACTGAAGATTAAAAAATTAAAAATTTAAATAATAAAAAAAATTAAAAATTTAGATAATAATAAAATAATTAAATATTCTTACTAGGAAAACATAAATGTTTCATTTTTTATACAAGACTACCTTAGTGAGAAAAACAAAACAAAAAAAAAAAAATGAAAATTTTGAAGGTTTTACCTTCTCTAAAATTACTTACATATTTTACCATATACAATTTACATAGTTAATTTCTCGGCAGCGTCAACTTAAATGTTGTTCGAAGTGCTGGCCTCTCGCTGTAATAAACGCATCACATCGCATAATCTGAGATCGCACTGCATCTAAACATTGTTCTGCGGTGAGCTGGATGTAAACTATTCTGATGCGCTTGATGAGATCGTCCCTTGTGCGGACGGGCTCTCGATAGACATTTTCTTTCAAGTATCCCCACACGAAGAAATCTAGTGGCGTGAGGTCCGGACACCGTGAAGGTCAAAGCACCGGCCCACATCGTCCTATCCAGCGACCTGGGTACTTGATGTCCAACCAGCCTCGCACGGCCCTTCCGTAATGTGCAGAACAGCCATCGAGTGTAAACCAGTTCTCAAAACTTCTTTTCAAAGGGATGTCTTCCAAAAGTGCCCGTAAGTCATTCTCGAGGAATAGATAATAACTTTCAGCAATAAGTCGAGCAGGTATAAATACGGGACCTATTATGCCATTATTACAAAGACCGACCCACACATTTACAGAAAACTCATGCTGGTAGTGAAATTTTCTAAGGGGGAATTTTCAAGTACCCAAAGGTGGAAGTTTCTTTGATTGAATATGCCCGCACGTGTAAAAGTCCCTTCGTCCGTCCAGATTACTTTAGAACTTAAGTTTACATCGTTTTGCAGTTGTTCTTTGTACCAATTACAAACATTTAATCGGCGGGGATAATCAGCGGGTATTAAATTTTGTACCTTTTGTTCATGGTAAGCATGCCTGCGGTCAGCCCTTAATGTGCGCCAAATGGTTACCCTTGGTTGTCAAGGGTGCCCATTGACCAACAAGGGTACATGCCAAGCTTGTACCAGGGTTGGTATTGAAGTGCCGCAGTATCCTCTCCCTCCGCCTCAGGTCGGCTTCCATCGGAGCCTGCATACGTTTTCCACCACGATCACATGAGAAGGACACAGTCACTCGAAGTCTTCTGAAAGTGCTGGTAAGAACACCTATGTGTGGGGTTTCTCGGTCAGGAAACCTTCTGCAATTTTCCTGAACTGCCTGACGTGCATTGCCATCGCCGAATCCGTAGACGTAGACTATGTCCGCGAATTAAGCGTTGGTAAATCTAGCCATATTTGTTGACTTCACCGAACACTACTAGCAACACCACTAATGTGACTAATGTCCGCGAATTAAGCGTTGGTAAATCTAGCCATATTTGTTGACTTCACTGAACACTACTAGCAACACCACTAATGTGACAATGCGAGGCTGGATTCCCCCCAAAAAGGATTAAAATGATAGTATAATGGCTAACATTTTAATCCTTTCTTCTTAAGTTTAAACACTCAACCTAGATGTTTTATTGATAACGAAAGCGTGAGAATATTCATCTTTTCTAAATTTACTCCTCGTAAATTGAGAAATTAAGCTTACTCAAAAAGCCAGTATATTTTTGTAATTTAAATAAATTATTGAAAAATAAAAAATTAAAATACACTTTTTGCACAACTATTTTTAGTTTTTTTGTGATTTTCTCGAAAACGAGGCATATGCCAGAGGACATTTTTTCTTAGTTTTTCGATCCTCTATCGATCCCTGAAGTTTGGCCGTTTGGTTTGGGGACACCCTGTAGAAGGAAACTGGAGTAGACGGACGAACAACGAAATTAATTCGATTTTTAATGAAAAATATGTCGTTCGGACAATGACGCTGGGAAGACTGCGATGGGCTGGCCACGTGGCTAGAATGGACAACGAAGCAATCCCTAAAAAGTTACTGACTGAACCCCTCCATGGCACTAGAAGAAGGGGGAGACCGAAACTCAGGTGGTCCGATGGTGTTGCGGGAGACGCTAGAGATATTCTGGAAGTCAGGAGCTGGATGACAGTGGCGCAGAGCAGAGACGACTGGAAGAAGCTGGTAGAGGTCAGGACTCGTCGACGATTATAGGTTGAGCACTGTGATTAATAAACATATAATATTGTTTGTTATCAATGTAAATCGGTCAGTTTCTTATAGATAAAGAATGATTTAATTTAGTGTAGCAATTTCTCCACACATTAAACAAACACACAAAAAAACACCATTTCGCGGGACTTGGTAATTTGAACTCAGGGGACCCCAAAACGTGTATTTCCGTTGAAAACCGGAAGTATAATTTATTCCCGATCGCAATACTTTCCCTTACCCTATACTTCATATACGATGTATGTTAAAAAAATTTCATTTTTTTTTTTTTTTTTTTTTTTTTAAATAGAAGCCGTAGGTCACCAAATATATCATATATTTATTTAAGTATATAATCCATGACGTTTCGGCCTCAATGTGCCATTCTCAAAAGACAAAAACTAAAAATATTAAATAAAAAATTAATTAAATTAATAACAATTGATATTACAAAATTTTCTATACACATTTTTATTTTATAAATACCTTTATGCACATAGTCAAACAATTTATCTTTCTAAAAGAATTAGTCTATATTTTAAAAAACATTTGTCAAATATCAATCAGAATATCTGCCACGTCTAACATCGTCAACTAGCTAGGAACGACTGACAAAGAATAAGTACGGCAGGGGTGGGGTAAATCTATTGATCTATTGTATTATTATCCATAGTCTTTTTTTTGAATATTAATTTTATGTATAATACTTGCGTAAAATGTACTCAAATTTTCTACGTCTGTATGGTTGTTCAGATTTACCCCACCCCTGCCGTACTTATTCTTTGTCAGTCGTTCCTAGCTAGTTGACGATGTTAGACGTGGCAGATATTCAGATAGATATACTTGACATATGTATTTTAAAATATAGACTAATTCTTTTAGAAGGATAAATTGTTTGACTATGTGCATAAAGGTATTTATAAAATAAAAATGTGTATAGAAAATTTTGTAATATCAATTGTTATTAAATTTAATTAATTTTTTATTTAATATTTTTAGTTTTTGTCTTTTGAGAATGGCACATTGAGGCCGAAACGTCATGGATTATATACTTAAATAAATATATGATATATTTGGTGACCTACGGCTTCTATTAACCTTAAAAAATTAAATATGGCACCGAAATTAAATGAGAAGACTATTAATGATAAAGCAACTGGGAGGCCACCACATTACCCAGGACTTAGGCGGAATATTGAAATGTTATGGAAGAAACTGAAAATTGATATTATTAAAGATACATGTTGTAATGTAAATCTTTCATGCACATATAGATTTATTAATAATTATTCAAAAATCTTACGTACTTATAATAAAATGTACTATCTTAAAAGATGCAAAACCACGGATACAATTCCCCATCATTTGCTTAATAAGGTATTACCTCTGGAAAATCTATTTAATACTTCATTTTTAATAAACAATCAAGAAAAATCATCTAATCTGTTTAATAAATTAGCAAATGAATGTTTAACATTAGAAATTAAACAATGTTACTGGGCTCTTAAAACCTACAATAAAATTCATAATGAATACCTAGATAACATAAAATATAATAATCCACATATATTTGAGATAATTAATAAACTGCTTGAAGCTTATAAATTAGAATATACCCAACATCATAATGAAAGGCTCAATATTAAAATTAATCGTCCGTATATAGTTCATATCAAAAAACCCTATAGAGATATAAAGGAAACCACACTATTACCATTAGTTCTAAAAATCTCAATAAAAACCAAACTATTAACAATAATACAAACCATAAGTCTATATTAGCCTCTTACGAGCAATTGTATACGAAAGGATGGACGGTTAATACCACGGATAGAAACATACCAATAAATATTCTTAATGTTTTATTTCTTGGAGAAAAATTTAATATAATACCTAAATATTATAATACTGAAATAATAAATATTATAGCTGACGTAGAAAACATTATAAGAACTATTAACACTTCTGATAGCCATAAAAATGTTGTACGAAATAGAATCAATAATGATATTAACCAATTTTTAGATAATAATAGGAAACGAGGAACTATAAACCCTTTACACGCTAAAATAAATAATGATATTATTGAGACAAAGAATTTTTTCAGGGAAAATCCAGATTTACTAGTTATAAAATCAGACAAAAACAAAAAAACAGTTATCATTGCAAAATCGGAATATGACAAGAAAATGCAATGCCTCCTTGACGACCGACAAATATATGGAACTTTGAGAAAAGACCCGTCTAACGAAATCCAAGAAAAATTAATAACTTATGTAAATAAACTAATTAAACATAAATATATTGAAGAAAAAGATAAAGACAGATTAAATAACAAGCACTACACAATACCAAGGATATATGGGATAAGCAAATTACATAAACCAAACAAACCACTAAGACCAATACTTAATAACATTGATGGAATAACGGAAAAACTAGCAAAATTTCTTAATCATTCCCTAGACCATTTAAATAATGAGAATATTTATGACGTGAAAAATTCAATAGAAGTTAAAAAAATAATTAATAAAGTGGAAAAAATCGATAAAAATGAATACCTCGTGAGTTATGACGCGGAATCATTATTTACAAATATTCCCATTAATGAAGTATACAAAATACTAGACCAAAATTGGCAGGAAATAGAGAAATTTACACCAATAAAAAATAAATCATTGTTCTTAGAGGGTGTCAAGTTAGTTTGCGATAATGGTTATTTTACTTACAATGAAAAATTCTTTAAAATCAGAAATGGGTTACCTATGGGTGGTTCTATGTCGATTAATCTTAGTGGAATATACCTCAACCAACTGTTAGAAAAAGCCATAAATAAATTAAAAAATAAACCTAAAATAATTTTAAAATATGTGGACGATATTCTTACAATTTTAGATAAAAACAACATACTCATATTCTTACAACAATTAACCACATTATCCGATAAACTAAAATTCACAATAGAAATAGAAAAAAACAATAATATTAGATTCCTGGATATCAATATTAATAGAACAGAAAATGGTATATTGCAAACACAATGGTGCAAAAAATCAATAACGAGTAACCGAATCCTAAACTGGTACAGCAATCATGCCCCACATCAAAAATTGAACACCGCTAAAAATCTTATAGAGAGAGCTAAATTATTAACGGATGATGTACACATCAGGAAGGTAAAATCGCAAATATATGACATCCTTTTGGAAAATTGGTATCCCATAAGAATAATTAATAAATTATGGTATAAAAACAATAATATATTAAAAAGTAGTCCAAAAAATAATAAAATAATAGAGGTCCTTAACACTAACGATATTAAAACACACAACAAAAAGAATAAAAATAACATTAATAGAACGAAACTAATAACAGATTACTTCAAAAATGAAAATAATGATACTAAAAAAGAAAACATAAACCATACTCAGAAAAATAATGATCTGAAAGACAATCAAAAAGATAACAATAACCCTTATCCCAAAAAGTGTTTTTCGATTACATATATAGATAGTTTGACCAATAAAATAGAAAAAACTTTTAAAAAATATGATTTGAATGAAATAAAATTTGGAAAAAAACCAATAAATAAACTAGATAAATTATTTACAAAAACGAAAGATAATATTCCGAAAGATAGATTAACTAATGTGATTTATAAGGTTAAATGCAAGGTACTAGGACACTTGTTAGGAAAAAGGTTATAGGTGATAAAGTGATAAGGCCTACTTTCTATATTGAATATCGTTTAATTTAGTTATTTGGTTTATTCTTTGTTTCAGTTTCGTTTTGATTAGTTAAATTTGTTACGTTAATTCCGATTTGTTGTTAAAAGTCTAAATTTGTTGTGTTACGTTATTTTTTAAGTTTGGACCAGAACATTTAAGGTTAGGCTGGACTTAGTGGTTGTGCAAAAGCCTATTATATCCTGTGGTAAGAGACAGTTTTGGTGGATAGAGCACCGCCTATTGGTAAGTCATAGGATACTAATAGTGTTATAACGCCTACAGGGTTATAAATATTTTATTAAAAGTTTAGGTTACATTGTACAATAATTGATAAAAATACTGATCAAATGGATGACGAGGATGTTGAGGGAAAGATCCTTAAGGACCAACGGCCCTCGGCCAAAAGACCAAGGAATAGGGGTTCGGATGTAGAAGAAGAGTGCGAAGAACTCAATACAGATAGCCTGATAAGGGAGGCTAGAAGTATACAAACGAATCTAAAAGTCTTTTTGAAAAATTTCGACAAAAAAATGAACAACACCACAAGGAATCACATTAATGAAAGGACTTATCGAATTATAAAAATTTTAGATATTATTAATAATAGAAACCATGTCTATTTAAATGAAAATTCAATCAAAGCCCTTGTTAAAACAATAGTGAAGGAAACTTTCGATTCTCATGAATGCATCAAAGCTAATCAAATCCGGGAAAATGTGAAGCATAAAAGTATCCCCGAGATAGTTCCGCAGGAACACATACAGGCCAAAGCTGGACCCTCGAAAGAGCCGGTTTTGGCCTCTGTGCTCTCACAGGTCCCCGAAAACAACACATTTGAGCTCGTTCAGAGCAAGCGAAGCCGAAGGAAGGCCAGACAGAGGAGGACTGCAGCCACCAGAGAGGATAAAATAGAAGAGGTAAGTAAGACTTCTCAACAAGATCAACCAACGTTGAAAGAAAAACCAAAGACGATGGCAGATATTGTCAAATCCCTGCCAGTGAAACCGACTCTCAAGTCGAAGGCGAATTACCTCACGATCAGTGGGGCAGGTAAGAGTGCCGTGGAAATAATTGATAAACTTCCATCTCCGGCTCAAATAGGCGTAAATGCCTCCATCGTTCGGAAAACCAAAGCAGGATCGGTCCTAGTCCGGTTGGAGGACAGCTCCCACGTTACAAAAGTCATCGGGTGGCAGGGCTTACGTGACAACGGGCTGCACGCAAGGTTAGCACTCAGGAGGAAACCAAGGATGGAGGTGAGGGGAGTGCCCCACTCATGGGGATCGGAAGAACTAGCCAGATTTCTATGGGAAAGAATACCCGAGAAGTCGGTCCCAACCCCATTAGTTAGTGACGACCTCCGCCCAGTTTTTTCCTCAATGGCTAGAAACGGGTTTACAAAAAATTGGGTGCTAGAAGTGCACCCAATGGTTCGGTTCCAGTTGCTGGAAATTGGTATTTTAAATGGAGGATGGTGGTCCTTGACATTTAAGGATTACCTTGATGCTCCTCGTTGCACCAAGTGTCAGGGCTATGAACACACCAAAGCCACATGTACAGCCGAGGCTGTAGTCTGCATCTGGTGTGCTGCTAGTGGCCATATGATGAAAGACTGCCCCAAGAAACAGGTGAAGGCTGACCCAACTTGTGTTAATTGCGTGAGAGCAAAAGTCCACCCACAACTGACGAAACACAAGGCGGGGAGCCGAGAGTGCCCTACACACTTGACATGGTGCAAAGAAATGGCAAAGAGGACCTTTTATGAATAAGATTACCATTATCCAGTTAAACATGGGCCGTCGAAGAGTTGTTGCAGACGAGCTTCGCGCTCTGTGTCAACGCTATGACATCATGGCGGTCCAGGAACCAACCTGCCGTGGGAACATTCGTCACAGGATTTGGTCTCACGTCGAGAGTAATAGCTCTAGGCAGTGGGGAGAGGAGGCCTAGAGCTGCCATCGTCAACAACCCGAACCTCGACGTGATGGATCTGAGACAGTATTCTATGGCAGACAGTGTCGCATGCCATGTTAAATGGGGTAGTATTTCCTTTACTCTCATTTCGGCATATCTACCTAGTGGTAGTAACATCGAGGATGACATATCTGCCATGGAGATGATCACTGCACGTAATAGGAATGTGATAATATGCTCAGATACCAACTCCTGGAACACGGTCTGGGGGTCCAATCGAACAAACGGAAGAGGTGCTAAACTCGGTGAGTTTATTGCGAGGCACCAGCTAGTCGTAGTTAACGATATCTCTGCCATCCCTACATTCTCTGGGGGAATGGGAGAGAGTTGGATTGACGTCACGCTAGCCTCGCCGAATCTCTCTGGTCACATTGTCGATTGGTGCCTCAGATCTGAAACGAGTTCTGACCACAATGCCCTGGTGTTTAGTCTTGTACAGGATATAACAAGTTCCCACGGTATCGACGAGGGTTATGTAACCCGTAGAAATAACTGGATTGCTTTCCGATGTATGCTGGAGGGAGAATTAGCCGACGAAGAATGGGAAGAAGGAGAATCGTGATGCGTAGATGATTTGGATTTCAGAGTTTCCAGAATCACCAACGCCATCCGTGATGCCGCTGAAAACTCCCTCCTGCATCGGAAAGCGAGGGCTCGACCTGTCCCATGGTGGACGCCGGGCTTAACCACAGCTCTATAAAGCTCTACAAAGCTCGGCGGTCGTACCAGAGGTGCAGATGTGACGAGAGGCGCACTGCACTTCGGAATGAGTATAAGTACAAAGCCAGGATGTACCGAAAAGAGGTGCGCGCACAGAAGCGTCGGTCGTGGAATGAGTTCATCGTCGACGTATCTGCTAAGAATCCCTGGGGTATCCCGTATAGAGTGGCTATGGGTAAGCTGACCTCGCCACAGCCGATGGCAGCCCTCACTGATAGTGTTCGGCACGCTAATACCCTGGAAGAGTCGGCTAGCCTCTACATACGAGTGACGTATCCCAGGGATGATCCATCCCAGGACGATTCGGCCGACAACTTTGTTAGACGCACCACAGCATATCCCCCAGGCACGGACTTATGCCCGCCATGGGACATACATGATCTCCGTATTGCCGTGGATAAGCAGAAAACTGGTCGTGCTCCAGGACTTGACGCCATAGATGCGGCGATCTTGAAAAATAGTATTCCCTACGTCGAAGATCAACTATTAGGAATATTTAATGATTGCCTTGATAGGGGGTTCTTCCCAAAAAGTTGGAAAATCGCCGATCTGAGACTACTCTACAAGGGAGGAGGCAGGGATAAGCAGCTCCCTAAGTCATATAGACCTATATGTCTCCTCCCTGTGATGAGCAAGGTCCTGGAGAATCTCATTTTAACAAGCCTACAACCGGTTCTAATGAGGGCCAGCCATCCACGGCAATACGGTTCAACAAAAGGAAAGGGAACCGCCGATGCACTGCTACGGGTTCGCCAGAACGTTGAGCAGAGGGTAGAGCGGTATGTCATGTTGCTGCTCTTTGACATATCCTCTGCCTTCGACAGCGTGTGGTGGCCCCTGATACTACAGCAGCTGCAGAAGTACGATGCCCCTAGCAACCTATATACCCTCGTTGAAAGCTACCTCCGGGACAGGAGCGTGAAGTTTCGAGGTACCTCTTTTGAAGTCGAAGCTTCCATAGAGAGAGGATGCCCTCAAGGCTCGGTTCTTGGGCCAGCGCTATGGAAGCTAGTGTTTGACGAGGTGCTGGGGGTGCTCGAAGAAGGGCGGTTCCCTGCAACGGCTTACGTTGACGATTTGGCGGCAGTTGTGGCGTCTAACAGCAGAGCCGGAATCAAAGAAGAAGCAGAAAGATGCGCCAACCTGGTAAGCCAATGGTGTGGGACGAAGAAATTAAAGATGGCCGCGGCAAAGACTCTAGCAATCCTGCTAAAAGGTAAGACGGATAGAGCCCACCCTATACATATCAGTATAGAAGGCACAAGAGTACGTCCAAGTGAAGTGGTCACTTACCTTGGCGTAAGGTTTGGAAGACGCTTTAATGTGACCCCTCATTTGGACTACCTGGGAAACAGGGTAGCCCAAACATTGAATGGCCTGAGCCGCTTGGGAGGCGCGTTATGGGGCCTCAGATACCCAGCAAACATGGCTATTTACAACGGAGTGATTCTGGGTGTTCTGAGGTATGCCTCCCCTGCGTGGTCCCAGAATCTCACATTAAGGCAGAAACGCAGGTTGGCGACATTTCAAAGAATGGCTCTGCTGCGGATTACGAAATCATATCGGACTGTGTCTCATGAGGCGGTGCAGATCCTAGCAGGAGGGGTTCCTCTCGACCTCATCCTGCGGGAAGACAATTTAAATCGGAAGTTCAAAACTGAAGGCTCAGCTGGTCTTCCGGAAAACATCCGGGTAAGGGTAGAAGAGGACCCTAGGAAATGGAAGAAGATCATCCGGGAGAACACTACCACAGAGTGGAACCAGCGGTGGGTAGCAACCACGAAAGGTTCTACCTTGAAAAAATACTTCCCTACGGTGTGGGCACGTCTGGAAGCAAAGTGGGTCCTCCCGGACTATTGGATTTCTCAATTCCTTACCGGGCATGGGGCCTATCGTGCTAAACTCCATAGTTTTGGAAAGGATATCGATCCCCTGTGCCCAGCATGCGGAGTACCGGAGACGGCTGAGCATGTCGTCTTGAACTGCACCGCCTTTGAGGCACTGAGGTCTAAGCTACTCAGGGACACTGGGCTCTATGTCCTCACAGAGAACCAGTTCCCTGAGTTGATGAAAGAACGTAACTACCCGTACTACAAAGAGTTCGTCTACGGGTGGAAGGAAGCCGTCGGGCCAGCCGTGTTCAACCTCGTGAGAAGGGGACCACCACATGGAAGACCACCGGACAGCGAGCTACCTGGATAGAAGGCAGTATTCCTAGAAAAAACAGAAAATCCATCCAAGAGAAAGTTGAACAAAATAAATAAAGTTTTTTAGGCAAGATAAGAGCACTACTAGTGTTCTTATCTTGCCAACACCCGTGTTGCTGAAAGGCAAGGTAGGGAGGAAATAAATAAAAAAAAAAAAAAAAAAAAAAAAAAAAAGGTTAAATGCAAAAATTGTGAAAATAAATCATATATTGGACAAACATCACAATGGCTAGAACGAAGAATACAACACAAACAAAATTGTAAAGCAAAAACAACTAAATCAAAATTTGCAACTGGTCTATCACAACATACACATGTAAATAAACATGAATTTGATTTTAAAAATGCCTCAATAATACATAAAGAAAATAATCCTAATAAAAGAAAAATTAAAGAAGCTATCTACATTTCAAAAAATATTCAGAATTCGGTGAACAACCATACAGACGTAGAAAATTTGAGTACATTTTACGCAAGTATTATACATAAAATTAATATTAAAAAAAAAGACTATGGATAATAATAAAATAGAGCAATAGATTTACCCCACCCCTGCCGTACTTATTCTTTGTCAGTCGTTCCTAGCTAGTTGACGATGTTAGACGTGGCAGATATTCTGATTGATATTTGACATATGTTTTTTAAAATATAGACTAATTCTTTTAGAAGGATAAATTGTTTGACTATGTGCATAAAGGTATTTATAAAATAAAAATGTGTATAGAAAATTTTGTAATATCAATTGTTATTAAATTTAATTAATTTTTTATTTATTATTTTTAGTTTGTCTTTTGAGAATGGCACATTGAGGCCGAAACGTCATGGATTATATACTTAAATAAATATATGATATATTTGGTGACCTACGGCTTCTATTAACTTTAAAAAATTAAATATGGCACCGAAATTAAATGAGAAGACTATTAATGATTTCATTTTTTTTTTTTTTGAGAATGAAGAGAATTTTCATTTCTTGATAAGAATATTTATTTATCCGTGGGCAATGATGATGTCGCCATGAGATATAATGCACTTCTGCCAGCGCTTCTTCCAATCCCCAAAACACTTCTCAAACTTTCAATGTATTCTACGACTGTAAAACGACGTCCCTTTATTTACTCTTTATTTTTGGAAAAAGGAAAAGTCACACGGAGCCATGTCTGGCGAATATGGAGGCTGGGGCATCGTTGCAATATTGTTTTTGGCCAAAAATTAACAAGCAATGAAGTGTGAGCAGGTGCACTATCGTGATGCAAAAGCCATGAACTGTTATCAATGTATAACTATATATATATATATATATATATATTTCAACAAATGTCATGACATGAGCCAATCGATATGCCAACATCATCAGCGACTTTTCTAATTTTGATTCGGCGATCGTTCATAACCATTTCTTTCACTTTTTCCACGTTTTCATTGGTTGGTGATGTGCTGGGGCGTCCAGGGCGTTCGTCATTTTCAAAGTCTTCACGGCCTTCTTGGAAATGCTTATACCACTCGTAAAATCTTGCTTTACTCATAGCAGACTCACCATAGGCCTTTATTAACATTTCACACATTTTATTCAATTTTTCACGCAAAATTAGATACAAATTCTTTGATCCATCGCCGAGCCAATACAAACACCTTAGCGTCTGTAACAAACAAAGTCAACAATGAAAACTGCTGAAAGTTTTATTATACTTCAGGGTCATATATATCTACATAATAAAAATTTTTTTGACAATTACTCTCCAAGTCCGCGAAATTTAAAAATTCTCGTTATTTTTTTAACATACCTCTTTTAGTTAAGTGAAAGTTAAAATATTGTTAACTGGTTTTTCAATTCTAAAATATAGCTTATTTTTCTTGTGAATAATTCTTTTCAGTTTTATTGTGCAACTAATAATAGGATCACTACTATCAGGTCTTGCCTGGGGAAACAAAAGTTGAATCTTTGAATGAGGAATCTGCTCACTAGAGTTGTGAATTGGAATCCATCCAGACAAACATGACATTTTGTTAGTTTTGAAATCTATACTTTTTGTATCAAATGTTGACTACTTTAAATTTTTCAGTTTTTTTCCTTATACTTTTATTATAATATTTTTGTTTTCTGTTATTTTAGCAAGATTGAGAAACAAGCAAAATCTGAGCCAGAATCGAAAAAATCACCAATATTTGATAGTACCAGTAGCATCATATTGGAGTCCCAGTCAAACAAATTTTCAAAATCAAGTTATACAGGAAAAAACAATTTTATAGAAGCAGTATAAATGTTCTGATTGGTTACAAAATATATTTTTTTATTAGGAAGAGCAATCTGTTTAAGTAGGTCGATGCATTCAGTTTCTGCTAAACAATGATGTTAGAACATATTGAAATATAATACATAATTTCTCCTAATTACATTAAATATTTGTAATTTACTTCCTATCATAACACTTATTTGTGTTTAAATACCACTCAAATTATCAAGGAGGTTACAAAAAGTATCAACTTGTAAAGGATACAAGACACAAGTATGATTCGATCTTCAGAGCAAGTCTAAGTTTCCAGTCCATCGCTCCTTACATTTAGTCTGGATTAAAACAGTCTCGAAAGTTTCAGAAAAGAGTAGAAGGTTCGCCAACAGTCACGAAAATGTAGTAGAACAGTCACAAACATGTGTTCTTCCAACAAAAAGTCTAGAACTCTTTTCAATCATGATTTTTTTTTTCACGTTACACTGCTCCCTACCGATGGCAGGACTCTCCCTGAATCCGCTGCGCTTTTTCTTCTTCCTAGAGGTTCCCTGCATATGGCGTTAAGCTATTTTAATGGACGATCACAGGCTTTCCTTTAGGATCCAGACTGTGGATAGAGCGCTGTAGTACTATTTTTTTTTAATCCCAAGTCTTTTGCAGACTTCCTGGAATAATGTGGTTTCGAAGTCTCTACCCTGATCTGAATGTAGTTGTAGTGGTACTCCGAAAAGTGTGAAACCTTTACCAGAACGTCGGCTAATGTAGCGGCCTCTTGATTAGGGACGGTATCGGCTCCCACCCTTTTTCGAAAAACGGTCCACGTCTTCAAATACGTAATTATTTCCAGCTTTAGTGCCTGGGAAAGGTCCTATGTTCATGGCTACTTTCTCGAAGGGGCTCCCCGGAATATACTGCTGCATCCGAGCGCGGCGTTTGCGAGCTGGTCCGTTGCTTGCAGAGCAGGTGTTGCATTTACGGAAGCCAGAGCAGTTCACCCAGTAGTCCTCATGATACTTCATCATAAAGCTGACTAAGTACCTCCGGCACGCAAGCCCTCAGTATTAGAAGCTGCTACCTGGATAGGCTGCCGTCAACTCTCTTGAACAACCCGTCTTCCATTACTAGGTAGTTCCATTGTGCCCAGTATGCTTTCAAAAGTGGTGAGAATGGTGCTATGTCACTACCCTACCCTGTCAGGTCGGGCAATGATTGGCCACTTTCCAATCTCGTATCTTTTTCTTGTCGATCCTCGATTGTGCCAAGGGTCAATTCTTCGCTAACTGCTCTATCGTTGCAAATGTTGGCCTCCTTTTCTTCGATTCGGCAACAATGGGAGCAGTTAGGGGCACATAGTCTTCCAGACAGGGCATCTGCGATGTGTACCTTAGCCCGGGTCGGTGTTCAATTTCGAAGCCATACTCCTGGAGCTTCTATAGCCATATGGCGACAGGGTTCCACAAATTCAGCAGCCACTTCAAGCTTGCATGGTCAGTCCGCAACAAAAACCTCTTGCTATACGGGTACTTGTATAAATTGCTTCACCGATTTAAAAACGGCCAGGAGTTCCCGCAGTAACAGTAGCCCTAACTTAAGATGCGACCTATGTCGACCCTCGAGACGTATAATAATATATACATAAATTACTTATTTACATTTTTTTTTTTTTACAACCATTAAAACATTTACGAGTATGCTTTGGATTGCTCTGTCAGTAGAGTTGCAATTGAATGGATCCGCCGAAAAACGTTCTAAGCGACAAATATGCAATGTTGAATAATCAGTGAAAAAAAATCATAGTCTAAAGTTATTGTTAGTTCTGTAGGTGAATTTACTTTCTCATGTGATTTGTTATGAATATATGTAAAATGACATAATGGAGTACTAGATCATACTATGACGTACTATTTATACAGTATTTATATTTATACAGTTTAATACATTCATCCAAAAGTGCCACTTCGGCAATTTTGTCGCTTAGAACGTTTTTCGGCGGATCCATTCAATTATAAACATTACCTAATAATTTCAACGTAAAAAATATTATAAAAGAAAGAAAAACAAATAACTAAAATAATCATAATAAAATAAAATAATATCTTGTATACAGTATGCTTAACAAAGCCGCTAAGAATATAGTAGAAGAAAATTAACATTCTCAAAAACCAATACTTTTTTTTTTTAATTATAATTAAATTCCCTAACTAAAAGGCTCCTATAATATAGTGCCTCTCTTAAGAACTTTACAAGTCCGGTCCAATTTTGGCCATTTAATAAATTAATGACATCACTCTCTGTTGGTATGGCACTGT
The DNA here is from genome assembly GCA_911387785.2 of Aelia acuminata. Lineage (NCBI taxonomy): Eukaryota > Metazoa > Arthropoda > Insecta > Hemiptera > Pentatomidae > Aelia > Aelia acuminata. Next base: position 85,549,168 of record OU426978.1, on the reverse strand, counting down.
TTGAAAATCTGACCCTATAAGTACTTAATATAGGACAGACAGCAATAAGATGTTTTACGTTTTCGACTTGTTTTAAATTAGAATTGTCATAAGTCAGGTTTAAATGGTTTGTAATTTAAATTTAATAATTTTGTACGTGTCTTGAGTATCTGCTTAGATTCATTAAAAGGTAAGGAATTTATATAACTACAATTTAAGTCATAATTGAGTTTAGGATATAATCCGTGATGTGCACCTTGCTTTGCATTTAATTCAGCATTTTATCTTTCTTCATGTTTTATGTTATTGATTAATTGGTCTATACTAGCTTCCCTTACAGAGTTAATATTACTATTAGATAAGTCAGTGTTAATACTATATTGAGCACATAAATGTTTCCATGATTCAAACCTTCGCAACAATTTTAGGCAATCTTGAGTTTGGCAGCTTCAAAATTTTTAAAACATATTTTAAGTGTAATTTTAATGTATGCACGTATATAGAAGAAACACCCAGTTCTAAATTTAAAACATAATTCGGAGCATTATTGGAAAGCGTAAATAATGTTTTTAAGAAAAACCTCTGTAACTTTTCTACCTGGTCGTATTTTAAAAAACCCCAAACTTGTGAAGCATAACACATTATGGCTCTAGATACGGCGTTAAATACCTTCAACTTTGCGCGAGTAGGCTAGTTATTGTTTGTAAATACGTTGTGCCAAATACAGTTAATCCCCAGCTTTGCAGTATTGAGTTTTTCTTTTAGATGATAGTTGAAGGATATAGTAGGAGTTAGGTAAACACCTAAATATTTATATTTATCTACAATTTCTATTTTTTACCCTTACACCTTCCACCTCTTTTCCTGCAAATCATAATTTTGGATTTATCAAGATTAACTTCGAGTCCACAAGTATTACAGTATACATACAATTCATTAATCATATCTTGCATTTTCACTGGGTCGTCACTAATCAGAACAATATCATCTGCATACATCTGAACATTTACGACAATATCTTCTATTCGTATACCTCCGTCTATTTCTTCAACTAAATCATTAATGTAAATGCTAAATAAAATTGGCGAAAGAAGGCACCCTTGCCTCAAACCATTAGGAGTATCGAAAAACTCGAGACGTATGGACTGGATGTCTTCCAGACCCTCAATGCCGATGAGTCATATGATTTTAACATTCTTGTAAGTCGGCTTGACATGCGGTTTGGTCAAGTCCACCTCAGGTGTATCAGTCACAGCTGAAGAGCAGGAAGCAGCCGGAACTATTCAGAAGTTGGAGGCGGGCGTAGCTAGGATGGTAAGACTGGCGTATCCCACAACCCCGGAAAGTTTATTAGATTTTTTAGCGTTCCAAGCGTTCGTCGACGACCTACGGGACGCGGAACGTAAGAGAGCGGTGTAGTTTGTTCGCCCTAAATTGCTGGGGCCCTCTCTACTGCGTTGGAGTATGAAACGGCTACTGAGGGTTCTCACGGCCATGCAAGGGTTCGGGCGATAAACAGTACCGACTGCAGCGAGGGGCAAAAGAAATCGGTTAACCTAAACAACCAGGAAGATATGGTTTAAAAATTTGTGAAGGCGCTCAATTCTTAGGGAAGGAGACCAGTAAGATGCTGATAGCTCCGGCACGCCAGGAATACCTGCAAGAAGCGGACCGCTTCTGACGCGCCGAACCCCAGAGAAACTAAGACCTGGACATCGACTCGACGACGTCTTCAAGACCCCATCTTCCCCTTGTAGTGGTAGCCTCTTAGGGGCAGAGCCGGTAGTTCATATTTGGACGGCATCGTCAACTATACGAGATACGCCATGTTCGTAGACATCGGTGCTACGAAGTCTATCGCCCTCCAGGTGGCGACTGAGGACCGCTACCAGAGAATTCAGGAAAGCCGAGGTAAAGATACAGTTGGATTCAAACTGTGTCTCGCACTGAGCTCTATTGGCTGACATAGAAGAAGACGTGATTCTTGGCACGGACATAATGAACCCATCCAAGAAGGATGGTACAACCCGCTTCTGCGTATATAGTCCGGGAGCTGAGGGCCAATAAGGTGCCTCATGTGAAGAAAATTTTTGATCATATAGGCTGAAAGTACTCATTACCTAGACAACAAATGTGAACGTCTGCCACCTCAGATCGGTTGCCATCAAATTTTATAGGCGAACAAAATCGACATTTTCGGACTTTTTTCAATTTTTCGCTAATAACTCGAAACGATTTATCGCAGAGCAAATTATGTTGTTTCTAAAAAAAACAAAGGCATTAAATTTCGCGTCGACTGAGGTCCTCACAGTAAATATAGGTTAAGTATTTTCGCCAAAACCGATTGTCAATTTAGACACTTTAGCGGAAAAATGAATTACGCTCATGTTCCAAAGCCTGTATAAACAAAAATTTTCTTCAAATGAGGCACCTTCTCGGCCCTCAGCTCCAGGACTAATATTACCGAAAGCTTAACGACGTAACGAAGGACAGCTATCCATTGCCAAGAATCGACGACATCCTCAACGCTCAATGTTCACAAACCATCAGCTGCATAACATCAATGTTAAAAACATTAGCTTAGCAGCCATAATCCATGGACCTAGACTCCTTTTCCACTGTCCTTGCCATATTGCCCAAACAAGTGAGGTTTGGGCTACCCCTAGGCTGTCTAAGGACTGAAAGAACATGTCTGTCAAAGGTCTCATTAGGGCTACTGCCCCAACCAAAAAAAAGATTAATATATTTTATTTATTTGAGTTTATAAATAAGTTCTTATTAAGATAAAAATAAGAATATTTTTTTTTTTTAAAAGTGAACATTGACTGAGTTAAACCCTAGTCTGAGTAGAACTCTCCACTGTTCCAAGCTTTTTTACTTTCACTTACCTATATATGAAAAGGGGGTACTTTCTTTAATAACTTTTTACGTTTTTTTCGATTTTCTCAAAAACGGCTCTAACGATTTTGATTAAACTGAGTATTTGATGTAATAATATGCCCGAGATATGACTATAAAAATTTCATCAAAATTGATTAACCGAAGGGGGGACTTTGCTTAATAAATTTTGTATTGTTTTCACGTGTTTTCTTTTATTTAATCAAAAACGGCTTTCACGATTTTGATCAAACTGGGTATTTGATGTAGGTATATGCCAAAGATGCGATAGCCAACATTTCATCAAAATTGCTCAACCGGAGGGGGGACTTTACTTAATAAATTTTGTATCATTTTCACGTGTTTTTTTTATTTTCTCAAAAACGGCTTTAACGAATTTGATCAAACTGGGTATTTGATGTGTGTATATGCCAAAGATGTGATAGCCAACATTTCATCAAAATTGGTCAAACGGAGGGGGCACTTTATTTCATAACTTTTTTTCCAATTTTTACGTTTTTTTCGATTATCTCAAAAACGGCTTTAACGATTTTCATCAAATTCGTCATGTTTAATGAAAATTAGGTGTTCTTTAATATCAGGCCAGCTTTATCATTATTAAAATGTTCTGAAGGGGCTTAAATGGGGTAGGGGCCTTTTTTGTTTGTTTGTTTTTTGTTTCCTATAAAGTACCTTTGTTTTTGTTTACATGGAGAAATTAACTGTCTCTCGTTACACCTAAAAATAAGAAATGGCTAAATATGAGATATGATAAAAACCAAGTATAAATATAGAAGAGAAAAATATTCAGTCAACTCATAAAACACGTTGAATGGAATATGAATACGAGCTAAATATGAGATATGAAATGGCTAAATATGAGATATGATAAAAACCAAGTAAAAATATAGAAGAGAAAAATATTCAGTCAATTCATAAAACATGTTGAGCCCACGCATGCGTAGTACGCCTTTAATGACAGAACATTGTTCATAATTAAAACCTTCTGTTCATTTAATGGAAATTATTTCCATGTTCCATGTTGGTATGTTTCATGGTAACTAAATGAGATTTTCAACAAGTACATAGAGAATAATAAAATCAGTCGACTTGGAGTATTATGCTTGCATTGCCGAATTATCCCAAGTAAAAACTTCGGTACCACTACTGAAGTGCGGCTGATGGGGCAACCCTGCTTCGGGGCGTGGCTATCACTCCCTTTCGGAGGGAAAATTCTCGTCAGCTGATGCTCCCACCACCTTATCTCTATTTCCCCTCCTTTTTAAAAACAGCGCATCTTGCTTGAGTGTTCACGTCATTTTTACGTCACAAGCCATCTTACCAATTCTCCAATTGACACATCGATTTTTCACTTGCTACTAAGTCGATATACTTCTCCCACTTTTGAAGTAACGGCCTTTTAGGAGTCCATATTGTTCTCCGACTTTTGAAATCATTGCCCTCAGCTTTCATACCATTTTTAGAATTATCAGTAATTCCGATATCGATAGAAAGTTTTTAATAAAATTAAGACTTATTTACTTCATATACTACGGGATTTTCTCTATTTCAAATTCAAAGAGTTACATTTCAACTTTCATAAATACAAGCTTCATTACATTATTGATGGAACACGCATTTAACAAATCAATGAATTCTTATTCAAAATAAAATATTAGCCTGTAATTTTATTCTTTCCAACTTTTATTATTATAAATTTAAACCATCATCATTTAATTATACTATACAGTAATAAAATAGATTATTAAGCTAAGTCCCCTTTTCTTCCCTATCTTCATCAGTGATTTGGAACACGTCTTGCATTGAATGTTATCACTAAAGCTCGGAATTCCGTGCAGTAAAAATTTGAAAACGTGCAATAAAAACTTTAAAACGTGCAAAACCGTGCAATAAAAACTTTAAAACGTGCAAAAAAAAATTATTGCTTGAAAATCATGAATTAAATTATTTAAGTGAACAATATATAGCTAATTTTGAAACAAATTAGTAGCGGAGAGTAAATTGAAGTAAAATCTTTTATTTTTAAAATATTAGTTTTAATATAGATTTTTGTTAAATAATGATTTTTTCATTAGTTAAGAAAAATTAATGGAATACATTAGAAATGTAACTACACTTCATCATTTTTTTAATCAAAGTTTCTAGCTAACTACATTTCTAAATTTTTTCTGTTAAACAGTGCCTCCTCTCACTTAAACTTTCTTTCAATTTAGAAAAAGACATCTCAGCTTCTACAATCGTTAGAGCGACTCAGCAACTAGGGATCTCCTTCAATTCAATAGTGACTGAATTTCCGTTCATGCAATCATTACAATTTTTTAATAGTTTGTATTCAGGAATTTTTAATAAAAATTTTCGAAATTATTCGTAAATGATAATTCCTTTTTCAATCTTGATTGTTTTCAATGATTTTCCAACGTCCTTAACTATTTTTATTTGGTCATAAAGAGAAATATTTTTCTCCTCTATTTCTGTAAGAGCAACCGGCAAAGCTGCTAAATTCGATCTAATAAATGCCAAATCAGATTGAATGGTTGGATTCATCAAAATGGTTGCAATTCTATATTTGAAAATATTTCAGTTAAAAAAAATAAAAAATCAGAATATAAAATATTTATTTGAAATAGTAACAAGATTTGGAATAAAGAGCAAAACACTCGCATGTGAGCTGTAATTATATTGGAAATAGGGAGATCTTATAAAGGAAAGATGCTACTCAAATTATGGAATCACTAGATGCAATATCCGGTGCGTAGGCTTATTTTTAAATCCCTCTGATGACACGCACTACCCCTGGTACCGTTCTATAGTTAAAAATAATTAGGTACTTACTTGCATTTGCAGTGGGCATCAATTTGTGATTTCCTCTCACATCTAATATTTTTATCACAAGATTTGCAAAACACTACACTACCATCCCTTTTGAGTCAGGATATTTTTCAATCAATCCCACAATTTTCGAAGACACCTCCAATTTTTGGCATTTTAAGTAACAATATATCCGACAGAAGCTAGATTGATAGTGACAGAACGATAAGAATTAAGAAACAAAATGTAAACATCCAGGAACTACTGAGCCCTTAGTTCTTGGAAATTAGAGGTTTGTGTTTGTTTACATCTCCCAAGTTCTCTTTATATTTTTCCTATGTTTCCTTTCAGTTATTTTTTGATTCCTATTCCTAATTCCCATTTATAATTCCACCAATTTTTTGATGTGTATTTAAGAAAATTAAAATTTGTAATAATTTTTTTTCTTCAAAATATCAAATGATGCAATTTCTTGCAATAAAATTTCGAAACGTGCAATTTCGTGCAGTAACCCTCAAACGTGCAATTTCGTGCAGTAAACCCCAAAACGTGCAATTTCGTGCAGTATAAAACTTCATTAAAACATCCTATTAGGCTTGATTCGGATAAGTAACTTGAATTCGCTTTATTCTGACTTACCAATAAAAAGATGCAATTGCACGGGAATCCGAGCTCTAGTTATCACCAATATACCTACTTTATGTTATTGGCAAACATAAATATTTTTTATTGCTCATGTCTGTGGATGACCTTGCAATTATAGTTCATTCAATAACTGATGCACAACAAAATCAATACCCTTGCGCAATATTGCCAAAATAATAAACTGGTTATTAATACATAAAAGACTAAACCCATGAGAATTCTGAAAGGTAGGCCTACAATATGCAAGTTGCATAAATAAAGAGGTATAGTGCAAGATGCAAAAGTAGAGAGGTATAGTGATAAACCATATAATAAAAAAAAGAAAAGTTAATTTGAGCTGTTTTACTTATAATAAGAAATATAACTCTGTATTTAAGATCGGTAAAATGATATTATGATGCAATTCTCAGCAGGAAAGTTAAAAATATATAAATTATATAATAAATCGAAAGTATGTATAAAGATATTTAATTTCAAACTTAAGGTATTAGTATCGAAAATAGCACGGTCGATCTTTATTGTCAAATAAATCACCGAAACTTAGACGGACTTAAAAAAAAAAGTTTATTTATCAACAACAATGTTTACAATTAACAAACAACTGAACTATTACTAATAAACTATTGCACTAATCTATCTTATCTAAGATCTCATGACTAACTACTGGGATTGGACTCCTCGCTAGAGGGAAAAGGAGGGGTATTTATACTGAGTTAGGGAAAAATTGCTGACTCTATGAATTAACTTCTATTTGGCTACCATAAATGTCGATATAGAGAGGTGACGATTACATGACGTCACAGTCGACTACTGAAGGGAAATGGCGGGAAAAATAACTGGGACAGAACAGCGAGCTGGAGCCTTATCTGCGAAGGGGGGAAGGTGGTGGGGGTGGCAGTTCGGCAAGGCCCCGAGCGATCGCTGTGCCTTAGGCCACGCCCCGAAGCAGGGTTGCCCCATCAGCCACACTTCAGTAGTGGTACCAAAACTTTTATTTAATAATAAAAGAAATTAGTGTTTGTTATAGAGCAAATGAAAACAAAAATAAAAAATGAATGTGGAAAAATGTGTAACTTTGAGAAGTGGCATTAACACAATTTCTAATCTAAGTAAGTTGGTAAGTGAAAGTTGTGTGTTGCGCGCATGCACCAGATTTTTGCTAATGATTTACATGATTCAATATAAAAATATCAAAGGAAATAATAATAAAAATAGCACTAATTTATTACAAAACTTTTTGAGATGTTAAAATAATTATAAACAAATTATTTCTTCTAGTTAAAAAAAATATTATTAAATAAAATAACATAATAACAAGTTGCTACAAATTTAAACAATGTCTTGATACATTTTTTCACATCTCTCTCTCTCTCTCTCTCTCTCTCTCTCTCTATATATATATATATATATATATATATATATATGTATATATAAAATAAGTAGTTCAATAATAAATACATAATAAAAATATTTTATAAAGATTTTAAAAATATGGATAACTTCATTAATAAGGGCAGTATGGTTAATATATTTAGAAATTTTCACCAAAAAATATATTTGATACTTAGTAATAATAAATTTATAAAATTTGACACATATTACTTTGAGCCCAAAATTATAATGCATCACTTATACAAAAAATATGCACACATATACATAATAAAATACATAGTGATTGAATAATGAAGGTAACATCACTTTCACAGTAGTTTCATTAGTTGATTCACCACCATTTCCCGGATAATTTTCCAATTCTTTATCAAGTTGTAAAAAGCAATCAATACATCTAAAACAATGTAAATTAATAATTAATGATAAAAATTACAATTTAATGGTTTTACTAATACAACGATGTAATCAATAGAAATGGCTGCAAGGTGTTCAGAAAAGTTTCTTGGATTATTTTCCAACCCAAAAGATTTTAAACCTCCTTATTTTTATTTCTTATTAAAGAATTCATAATTGTTAACATTATTTATTGTTACTTAAAAATTCAATCATAATTACCATCCTTTGGATATGTTTTTGTTCTTATATTTAGTATTTATTTGTGTATTTTCTCGTATTGGTTGTTTTATGGTTTCTTATTTAGTTCTGGTAAAGACCTAAAATTCAGGTCATAATGGTGGCACAATTATATATGTGCATATGAAGTGTTCTTTTTCTGACCACATCCTTAACCATTCCAATATATTAATTTCTATTGTCAACCATCTTCCATCATAAAACATTGATTTGAGAAAAACCACAAGTCAAAGAGGGAAAATCCTAAAATAAACAGTTGAAATTTTACCGGAGTATTTTTGATGACTCTATAACATCCTTTGTACAATATATGTCCATTGGTGAAATAAAGTTTTTGCGAGGGTTCTTCCAGTTAATATATTATATTATATAATACATTACAGTTAATATATAATATAATAAAAATGTAGAATATTTTTCTTGTATTTCTATATGTTGTATTTAATTATTTTTTATTTCCTGTTAGATAATAGTTTCTTTCAACTTGGAATTGATGTTTCCTTATTGATTTTATGCATTTCCTTTAAAGGTCGAATAGAACTGAAATAGCAATAAAGTAATAGGTTCAAATATGCCCAACAAACAATAAAGATTGCGTAAATATTAATCAGTTCTTTATTTACAATTTTTAATAAAAATCTGTTCATAATACATTTTTCTCGGTAATTTTTAATAAACATGGATTTTTATTATATCATACCACGTTTCTGAGTTGTAAAATATATGTATTATTGAAGTTGTAATAATTTGATTTTATCAGTGTTCTTTCTATTTTATTGTCCATATCTAATTTCAATTATAAACACAAAAATTAACAAATTGACTGCCATCAGGATACTGGTCTAAAGAGCGAATTTGGTTTTATAATATAAAATTATTAGAAAAAAAAAACTAACTTAAAGAATAATTAAGAAAATTATCTTAGTTTAAAAAATATGATGCCTAAACTAACTGCAAGACTCGCATCTCAGAGCAAGAACTCTAACTATGATTTATTTTATACTTCGGCAGTCAACATGTAATATAAAAAAAAATCTGGTGTTATGCACGAAACAAACAATAGCAAGAGAATCCAAGCATCTTTTCAGATTGTTTTCTCCACATTTATTTACGTCTTTTGTTTATCTCAATAAAGTATAGAATATTATAATCATTGCAAAACTTGAAAGTTCTTAGTATTTTTCTATTAATTATAAATTATTATTTATTCCTAATTTCATTAATAGTCGAGTTTTTTTTTTTTACTGCTTTTTGCGTAACAATATTGTGAAGGGGAACCGATTATAGAAATCAGAGATTGAAAGCTATTGCAGAAATCTGAGAATCCTTAGATAAAATAATATATAACTACTAAATAAAAAATTTAATTTTTGTAAAAAGCAAGGTACTCGCTAACATAATATGAGACCCCTATGTCAAAGAAATCCGAAAAGGTTAACTTTTTGTATTATTTGTATCCCCCCCTAAAATAACAAAAGAATATTTCTTCCAAAAACACGGTGTTCGATAACATAATGTTAGACATTTCTGTGAAAGAAATCCGAGACTCTAACTTTTTCATAGTGACCCCCTTCCCCCATCCTGCAATCCGCCACTAAAATACAAAATGAATTTTTTTTAAAAAACAAGGTACTCACTACCATAATATTAGACCCTCATCTCAAAGAAACCCAAAAAGGTTAATCTACTAAGGACAAGAACTATTTACAATTTTTTTTTTTTTTTTTACATTTCTTGACTCTTTAGCTATAGTTTGAGCCCTAAAAATTTTTAAAAAAATCTGTGACGATTCAGTTTAGTGTAGTGGGAGAGTGCCATATAAGGCACACTTGTCTTTAGTGGGGTCAAAACTGGGTAGATGGGATACTTGCATACCGCTTTCATATAATTACCCACAATTGCGTAAATAAACATGATTTATTTATTTAACAAATTATTATTAGATAGATAGATAGTTTATTGGCTAATACATACATCGCTTTAGCCATGTAGTCTGGCCCATTCATTGTTAGTGGTATTAGTATGGTATATATAAACTAAACGAATATATATTTACATATGCTTACATATATAAATTAACATTATTTGAGGTATTAATTAACATTTTTACAACATCGATAAATAATGAAAATAACAGATAAGTATGAAAATAATTGGAAAAACAATAGGGAAAGATTTTCTTTAGCTTGATTTCCTAAACATAACAATAATAATAATAATGCACTTAACAATATCCTTTCTTATTATCTAAGCATTATTATAAGCATGCACATGTACCCAACAATATTTACATTCTTGTGTTTTTTTTTTGTTTTTGTTTTTTAAAGTTCGCCAGCAATAATAATAGTAAATAATTTTTATTTTTATTTTTTTTTATTATTTGCACTATGTTGTAACTGATTTGTGAAACCCAGTTAAAACTTGTGACACTCTTCATTGTGTCTAAATGATGGAGCCGAACAAAACAGTTACGTGGCAATCTATTCTCAGGCATTGATAGTAGTTTAATAGAGAAGTTGATAATTTTCTTCAAAATTGATAACTTTAAGGGAAATCGTCCTGATTTTAGGCGGACAATGTAGTTTGGAGTATTTTTTGGCCAAAAATACATATACTTTAAGAATTTCATCTGGATCGACTCTAAACCTTCCAGATAATTTAGGCTCCAAACTTCAGCTCCGTAAGGCAGAGTCGATGTTATCTAAGTTATTTAAATCGCCGACGTGCCCGTTAAAATCTCCGCACAAGATCAAAAGGTGATTGGCTATATATTGGGTCATGAAATCATTAAGATCGGACAAGATATTATCAAGATCACATCCTGGTGGTAAATATATATTTCCCAGCAGTATGGTGTTGTTGGAAATTTTCATTTTTATTATTATCATACATTGGTTTAATTCAATTATTGTTAAATTATTTTGGCCATTTATTGCTGTTTTATTTACGAACGTTATTAAGACTCCACTCGCCCTACCGAATTGTTTAGTTCTGACGGCACAGCAGATATTGCAATGTAATTATCTAACGGTGGTGGTGAAGTTAAGGTCAGGTAACCAGGTTTCGGCTATGCATATTGCTAAACTATTAGAAAAATAGAGAAAATTTGCATTAAAAATATAACAAATTATTATTATTATATGCTAATGTATCAGGATTAATCAGACAATTCAATCAAGAAAACTGCATTTCAATAAAAAAAATCTGGTGCGTGCGCGCAACACACAACTTTCACTTACCAACTTACTTAGATAAGAAATTGACGTGTTTTGTTAATTATCATTTCCCAAAGTCACACATTTTTCTACATTCATATCTTATTTTTATTAATCGTTAAAGCCGTTTTTGAGTCAATAAAAAAACCCGTGAAAATGATACAAAATTTATATAAAGTCCCCCCTTCGGTTGATTAATTTTGATGAAATGTTGGCTATCACATATTTGGCATATACTCGTACATACATCAAATACCCAGTTTGGTCACAATCGAGAAAGCCGTTTTTGAGTAAATAAAAAAAGCACTTAAAAATAATACAAAATTTATTAAGTAAAGTGCCCCCTGCGGTTGATCAATTTTGATTAAATTTTTACAGACATATCTCGGGCATATAAATAGATCAAATACTAAGTTTAATCAAAATTGTTATAGCCGTTTTTGAGAAAATAAAAAAAACACGTGAAAATGTTACAAAATTTATTAAGTAAAGTCCCCCCTCCGGTTAATCAATTTTGATGAAATTTTTACAGTCATATCTCGGGCATATAAATACATCAAATACCCAGTTTGATCAAAATCGTTAATGCCGATTTAGAGTAAATAAAAAAAACACGTGAAAATGTTACAAAATTTATTAAGTAAAGTCCCCCCTCCGGTTAATCAATTTTGATGAAATTTTTACAGTCATATCTCGGGCATATAAATAGATGAAATACTCAGTTTAATCAAAATCGTTAGAGCCGTTTTTGAGAAAATCGAAAAAAACCTAAAAAGTTATTAAGTAAAGTACCCCCTCCCTTTAAGTAATTTTGATGAAATTTATGCTGTCACATCGCGGGCATATACCTACACTAAATACCCAATTTCAGGATCGCACGGTCTATAGTTTTTGAGCTAGTCTGTTCACATACACACACACACACACACAGACACACACACACACAGACCATTTCGCGGGACTTGGTCATTTCGACTCAGGGGACCCCAAAACGTGTATTTCCGTTGAAAACCGGAAGTCGAAAATTTTCACGATCGCAATACTTCCACTTACTATATATTTCATATATAGGTAAGTGAAAGTAAAAATCTGGTGCGTGCGCGCAACACACAACTTTCACTTACCAACTTACTTAGATAAGAAATTGACGTGTTTTGTTAATTATCATTTCCCAAAGTCACACATTTTTCTACATTCATATCTTATTTTTATTAATCGTTAAAGCCGTTTTTGAGTCAATAAAAAAACCCGTGAAAATGATACAAAATTTATATAAAGTCCCCCCTTCGGTTGATTAATTTTGATGAAATGTTGGCTATCACATATTTGGCATATACTCGTACATACATCAAATACCCAGTTTGGTCACAATCGAGAAAGCCGTTTTTGAGTAAATAAAAAAAGCACTTAAAAATAATACAAAATTTATTAAGTAAAGTGCCCCCTGCGGTTGATCAATTTTGATTAAATTTTTACAGACATATCTCGGGCATATAAATAGATCAAATACTAAGTTTAATCAAAATTGTTATAGCCGTTTTTGAGAAAATAAAAAAAACACGTGAAAATGTTACAAAATTTATTAAGTAAAGTCCCCCCTCCGGTTAATCAATTTTGATGAAATTTTTACAGTCATATCTCGGGCATATAAATACATCAAATACCCAGTTTGATCAAAATCGTTAATGCCGATTTAGAGTAAATAAAAAAAACACGTGAAAATGTTACAAAATTTATTAAGTAAAGTCCCCCCTCCGGTTAATCAATTTTGATGAAATTTTTACAGTCATATCTCGGGCATATAAATAGATGAAATACTCAGTTTAATCAAAATCGTTAGAGCCGTTTTTGAGAAAATCGAAAAAAACCTAAAAAGTTATTAAGTAAAGTACCCCCTCCCTTTAAGTAATTTTGATGAAATTTATGCTGTCACATCGCGGGCATATACCTACACTAAATACCCAATTTCAGGATCGCACGGTCTATAGTTTTTGAGCTAGTCTGTTCACATACACACACACACACACACAGACACACACACACACAGACCATTTCGCGGGACTTGGTCATTTCGACTCAGGGGACCCCAAAACGTGTATTTCCGTTGAAAACCGGAAGTCGAATTTTTTCACGATCGCAATACTTCCACTTACTATATATTTCATATATAGGTAAGTGAAAGTAAAAAATGTAAACAATCACTGCTTTCACTGAAATGGAATATTACATTTCAGACACAAACCGATGTCACATTTCACACACATTGATGTTACTCTGCTTTTGCACCCTTCATGTGCCATCTCCTCTTCTTATCTTCAATTTCACCCAGCAGATGATCTGTTCAATCATACTAGACATCATCTAGGACTCTGTACGACCACTTTGTCGACAACGATGTTGGACCCTTTGATTTGACAGAGGTTTTATATCTTGTGAGGTATGTGAGAACTAATTTTCTCCTGAAACCGAGCTTGGTAATTTTCCTATTACTCCTCTTATACACCTGCCAGGCATTTATTGAATCCAGTAGCATTTTTTCCTCAATATATTCTTACTGATCCATATACATCGATATATATGGTACTGACCGATATCTTGATCCATCCTGTCGGCACCACCCATATTATTATTGTAATTACTAAAAAGGTTAATTACTTTATCATCGATGAAAAGCTCAAAGAGCTCAACAGGACATATATCTTGGTATTTATTATTTTTTTTTTTTTTGGCCTCAAGATTTGTTAGCAAATCCTATTTTGCCCTTGGTATTTATTGGAGATGTCACTGAAGAAATCCTTTTTTATGGGATCAACTAGATCACCATCAATCCAAACTCAATCCATATTTTTGGGAAATCCAGAAAAATTGTATACTGGGGCACCAATATGAACAATGTTTGATAAAACTGCTCCAGCTTCACTCACCAGCTGATTGTGGCTTAAATTTTCAATAAACCTTCCACTGTCTTCATCCCCGCTGTCTTCATCAGTCAATTCGTTGGCTGGTGGTGGAGAGATGAAAATGTTTCGCACATTTGCATTTTCATCCTCCCTCAACAACTTAGGATTGATATCTTCCAATAGTTGTAAGATTTCTGTGACAGTTGGGTGGTCTTTGAGAATTACATTATTCCTGTAGAAAGAAAAAAATAATGATACTTTGGTTCAGCAGCTAGAGACAGTATAAGTCCTGGAAAGGATGAGTGTGCCATAAAAGGGACACTAACATTCCTCCAGAGCCAAGAGAAATGACGATAGAGCTGATTAAATCATTCTAATTACTTCTAAAATTATTACTCATACAGACACTGTCGAAATGTAAAATCAAGTTTTCGAAAATAATAAATATGTTCAACTTACCCGTTCGCTGATATATCTTGTGCCGTAAACATCGCTCTGTATTAACCATTTTAAGTAAATTTTAAACGTAGACCTTTGACTGTTGGCATGTGTAGAGTTAAATGTGTTAAATTTTCAGGAACTTCTAAGGACAGGTTTGCTAGATATTAATTAATATTGAATGTTATAATTCTGTCAGTGAGGCAGCCTGGGAGTGTGGTGGGGGAAGCTCCATTTGGTAATCCTTTACAGCATATTGATATCGCAAACTGCTCTGTTTACAATCATTTTTATTATTATAATTTTTGTATCGTTTGTTTATTAATAGGCTCCTTTATTAAAATTTAACTTAATTAGTTGAAATTTTAATGTTACATAAAAAAACTGCTGGAACTTAGCTCTTACTATTTTTCTCTCAATTGAATTTATTTATGTCAGAACACTCTACGCCTAATAAACGACAGAGAAATTCACCCGACCATTTTACTCAGAAATAAAAAAAATGCCCATGGAAATGGTTTCTTCAACACCTCAACTAGTCTCTTTGGATGGCGTATCCGCATTGTTAGATAAAAAACTGGCCCCTCTTGCTACGAAAGAAGATATTCAGGCACTTAGAAATGAGGTTACTTCCCTTAGAGAAGAAAACACCGCCCTTAAGGCTGAAATTAATTCTTTAAAAGCCTTATATCGCAATTCAGAATATCGAATTGAAGAATTAGAAATTTCCTCTCATTGAAACAATTTAATTTTTAAAGGTTTTAATGTACCTTCATCTGGTGGCTGTACTTCTATTCTGGCTGACTTTTGCAGCGAGAGTCTTAAGGTCGATCTTCTTCCGGAAAACTTAAATGTTTTTCCTTTAGGTCATGAGAGTAATGTTAAGCTACCTCTTCTAGTCTCCTTCTCTCACCCGCAAGATAAAAGGAAAATTTAGAAAAACAAATTCTAGATTAGCAAAGGAAGCTTACATCACTGCTAAAAAAGATTTTGTGAATATTTGCAAAGCTCAAAAAGCTGAATATTTTTCTTCCTTTTCTGAAAACTTTAAGGCTGCTTATGATTCTAAGCAATTTTGGAGTTTGGTGAATCGATTTTGTAAAAGGACCTTCATTCTTGGAAATGATATCTCTATGGATGCCTTAGTTTCATATTTTAAAAACCTCAATCCTTCCGTGCTTTGTTCTCCCTCTTACGCTGACCCATTTATTTTCTCTCCTATTCTGGACTCCCCTTTTACTATGGATCAACTGTATGCTACTATATCAACCCTTAAAAACAATAAAGCCCCTGGTCCGGACAAACTAGTTTATGAATTTTATAAACATGCTACTCCTCTCTTCTTAGATAATATTCTCTCCTTTTTTAATTATATTTTTGAGATTGGTAATCTTCCGTTATCCTTTAGTAAATCAATAATTTTTCCTCTTTATAAACATGGAAACCCTAAAATAGTTGCAAATTATAGAGGCATTTCTTGTATGGACACTGTGGCCAAAATATTTACTTCCTTGCTTCTTCGTCGCCTGGAGGATTTTGTTTCATTAAACAATTTATTGAGTGAGTTTCAGACTGGTTTTAGGTGTGGTTTTTCTGCAGTCGATAACATATTTGTACTGACAAATTTAATTCACCTCAAATTATCAACGAAGGGTTGGAAGTTATTTTGTTTTTTCGTCAATTTTAGATCTGTGTTTGATTCCATTGATCACCAGTCTCTATTCTTAAAGTTATTCAACCTTGGTGTTTCCTCTAGGTTTATTCTTATTTTGAAAAAGTTGTATTCTTTTGCTTGCTTTGTTCGAGATTTCCGTGTTGGCTCCGGTGTAAGACAGGGGTGTTCACTCAGTCCAATCCTGTTTGCCCTCTTTCTGGATGATCTTGTGTCATACTTAGAGGGAGGAATAATGATAGGAAGTCTGAAAGTTAAGATTCTGCTCTATGCCGATGATATCGTTCTGATAGCCAATAATCCTACAGCTCTTCAAATGAATATTAACATTCTTGAGGGTTACTGTGAGCAGTGGAATTTGATGGTAAACTTGGAAAAATCTAAAATAATGATCTTTCGGAATGGTGGAAGATTGGCCTCCTCAGAAAGGTGGTTCTATAAAGGAAAACAAATTGAAATGGTAAATCGTTTCAAATATCTCGGTGTTACTTTAACACCGCGCTTAAGCTTTTTCCCTCATTTGAAAGATAAAGTAGATGTGGCTAAACTAGGCCTTAACAGACTATGGTCAAACTTTATAATGAACAAAAACGTCCCATTAACGGCCAAATTTCAAGTATTCAACAGTGTGTCACGTGCCATTGTAACTTATGGTGCCCAAGTGTGGGGGTTTCAGTCTTATGAAGTTTTGGAGAAATTTCAGAGATTTTTTGTAAGAAAACTGTTTAGTTTGCCTTCTTACACTCCCAATTATATCTTGGCTCTGGAGACCTCTTTGGAATCTCTTATGATTTACATCCTTCGCCTCCATGTGAAGTATATTACGAATGTTCTTTCTCTTTCGGAACATAGGCTCCCAAAGATAGTGTCCCAACAAATAATAAACAAGAAATTATTCTGGTTTAACAATTGGCTGTCTCTATTCCGCTCTTTTTCTTTATCATTCTCTAGTGATGACATGGGTTTATGGAGTCAACAATTTTCGGCCTTATTTTCCAAAATAAAAGAGGATTACTATGAAAAGAACTTTAATCGTGCGATTGTATCAGACCACTTTCTTTTATACCAAAGTTTTAATCTCGGATTATGAAAACCGCATTACTGCATCTCTCTCCAATGATTTGAATTTTTTGGAGGTGAAATGGCTGCTTAAATTGAGGGGAGAGCTTCTTTATTTGAATTATCGTTCTTGGTTTCAAAATGATACCGATCAGTCAAGATGTTCTCTATGTAATTGTAGTTCTCGTGAAGATTTGTATCACTTCTTGGGAGAGTGTCCTTTATTGGCTGAGTATCGTTTACTTTATTTTAACAAGCACAGTCTCACAAGGGATAAGATAATTTCTTTTCTGACTGGTCTTTCTCATCCTCGTCCCTTGATCCGTTTTGCTCGTCACGCTTGGAGGGCTGGGAACTCCTGGATGTCTGATATTTAATTTTATAAGTTCTATTCTTTACTTTATTTTTACTATGGTATATTGAATTTAAGATGTTTTTTTATTTATTGTTCCTCAGAGTATAATTATCCCTCTTTAATTATTTTCTTTCTATCTTTGTTTTACGTTATTTAATATGTTAAGAGTAACTCATAAGTTAATTAATTTCTACGTTTTATTTTCTTTATTGTAATTGCATAGTTGTATTTTATTATTGTTTACCTGAGCTTGTACCCTTTATACTTTCAGTGAACTCTGGCAGACGGCTATTGCCATTGCCGTGTATACTTTATTTTTTTAATCCTTTTGCAAATTTTGTATATAGCTAACAATAAAGTATTATTATTATTATTACCAGTGATCGGGATCCATTGAAAAATATCAGCACTTTTCAAAAATAGAAATAAAATATAAAAAGACATTTTCACGACGATATGAGGTTAAAAACTGATAAAGCAAACCCTGCTGGTACCAGGAATGACAGGGAACGGGGCAAACATCGACCTGCAGAGACATGAACATGATCCTGCTGAAACTTGTTAGGAGTATCGTATTTCGCACACTTGTCCTCCATGGGTTAGGGTTATTACTCCTCTTCCCCTGCTAAAATTAAAACTGAATATTTCCTTCAATAACATAGTTTGATAACATAATATTAGACACCCGTGTGAAAGAAATCCGAAAATCTAAATACATGGTCATGATACAATATGCTTAGGTAAGGGGTTAGACCATGTGAACATGAAGAAGCAGTTGAATTTGATTTGGAAAATGTTGAATTTGAAATGAAAAAGGTTGAATTAGACTTAAAAAGGTTAAATTTGACTTGGAAATGCTATATATTCCATCAATCTGATGAACGACCAAAACAAAATTTTTTAGAAGTATAGAAGCTGAAATGTATTTGATATATGAATGTATCAAATAGTTTATAGATACTCGATATACAAGATACTTTTCTATCGAATAAAAAATATCTTGTGCCTTCAAATAATTTCATTACAGAATACTAAAGTATTTGAATAATTTTTTGAATTTGATAAATTTACTTTTTTCTTCAAATAGTTTTCATATTTTAATATAAAATCTTTGAATAGTATCTAAATACAACTTATTCCCAACTCTGGTATGCAGTATGTGTGAGAGTGGTCAAGAAAGGAAGAAGTGGTGGGGTACCTCTCAAAATGATCCCTTTACTCTTCCTAGACGCTTGAGAATGAACGTGGGTATATGGGGTGGATCCCAAAACGTATGTTTCCGTTGAAAACCGGAAGTGAAAATTTTTACAATCGGAAAGTAATAATTGGATTTTCTATTAGTCATGGCTAATCTTCTTCTTCGATTCTATCTATCGATCGAATCTACAACTCATGAAGAGTCAAGGCCTCCTGCAGTCGGAGCCACCAGTCTTCTCTGTTTTGTGCAACTGCTCTCCATTTCTAATGCCAAGCATTTTTTTGGCATCCACTGCCCATTATGATTAGTGGTTTATGTGAAAATCCTGAAGCAGGATAGGATGTAACTGTTAGAATGTAATTTTTAATCTGTTGAATGTAAAATTATTGTTAACCTGTTGAGGGGCAACACTGTGTGGACTACCCAGTCTACTTTGTTGTAGTGTCATGGCCGCCTCAATGTTTGTTTGAGTTGTTTATATCAAGTAAAATTACTCTGCTAAGTAAAATCAAGTGTGTTTTATTTAATGCCCTTAATCCTTCAGGTTATGGGCCCAGTAGCAAATCAATAAAATAAGTGCCGTAAAAAACTGTGAGTGTTCTCTATCTGTTTTGTAATTAAAACTATTCTAAAATGAGTACCGAAGATATTAGTAATATTGACAAATTGTCTGGTGATGAAACATTTGCACTTTGGAAATTCCAGATTAAAATTCTCTTTAAGGCAAACGATTTATGGAAGGTAGTTGATGGTGTAAAACCAAGTGAAAATGAAAAAACGTTCTCTCAATGGCAACATAATGATGCCAAAGCTCAAAAAAAATTATCATACAAACAGTTGACAAAAAACTTTTGGTGCATTTAATGAATTGTTCAACATCTAAAGAAATGTACAATAAAATTATGGACATTTTTGAAAGAGACACTAATCAACAAGTTTGCAATCTCCTTAAAGAATTCTTTTCATTTAATTATGATTCTTCTCAAGACATCATGTCTAATATTAGCCGCTTGCTGAACATTGCTGAAAGACTTCGAAATCTTAACAAAGAGCAAGACAATGAAGTCATCATATCTAAACTTTTAACAATTTTGCCAGAAAAATTTCATTATTTCATTAGTGCGTGGGAATCTACTTCAATAACAGAGAGAACATTGGAAAATTTAACTGTCCGTCTCAGAGCGGAAGAGACAAGATATAAAGGAGAAGAGCACACTATTGCTTTTAAAACTGAAACTTCAATTCAAGATAAGAAAAGGTTAAATTCTATTAAATGTTTTAAGTGCAACAGATCAGGACATATTGCCCGTCAATGTAAAAATAATAGTAAAAGGTATTGCAGTATCTGTAAAAAGGACAATCATGCTGAAAAGGACTGCTACTTCAGAAAAAACAGGCAATCAACTCCTAAAACATCATTTTTGGCTGCTGAAACATTTTTAACGTCTCAGTCTGAATGGATATTGGACTCTGGCTCGTCATCACACATGACTAACAACGCGGATATTCTTGTCGCAACTGTGAAGATCACTTCTGAAATTGGTGTTGCTAAGAAAAATCAGACAATGACTGCCACTGCAATGGGTAATGTTGAAACTAATAAAGTAATTCTTGAAAATGTTTTACTGGTTCCAGAATTAACTAAAAATCTGTTGTCTGTTGGTTCTATCACCAAGCATGGTGGTGAAATAAAATTCTATGATGAAAAGGTAAAGGTTTTTAAAAATAATAAAATAATTTTAGAAGGTCATAAGCAGCCGAATGGTTTATTTTGTGTGAACCTGGACAACAATACAACAAAACCTGTATTAAAAAACAATGCCTTTAATGTTGAAAACAAAGTTAAAGATAATGTTAATCTCTGGCATCGTAGATTAGGTCACTTGTCATATAATAAGTGTAAAAATCTAAAAAGTATAAGTGAGGGTTTAAATATCAATGAAAAGGATTTTAAGTTAGATAATTTTTGTGAAACTTGTATTAAGGCAAAACATTGCCGTAAAGCCTTTAATAAAGTCAGGACATTAGGAACAAGACCTCTTGAAATAATACATACAGATGTATGTGGGCCTATAAATCCACCAACACATAATGGTTGTAAATATTATATAACTTTCTTGGATGACTACACACACTTCTGTTATGTTTATCCTATTAAATGTAAATCTGATGTAAATCAGATAATTAAAAATTATGTTTGTGAAGTTCAAAACAAATGGGATTTAAAAATTCATAAATTAAGATGTGATAATGGAGGCGAATACATTAGTAAACATTTTAAACTTTGGTGTCAATCAAACGGTATAGTTTTAGATTTTACTTGCCCGTATTCTCCTCAACTTAATGGTAAGGCAGAAAGGTTGAATAGAACATTAAACGATAAGGTTGGAGCTATGTTAATAGATAGTGGTGTCGATAAAAGGTTATGGGGGGAAGCTATCATGACTGCGGCTTATCTCTTAAATAGAAGTCCTACGGAGAGTTTATCCGTTACTCCAGCCGAAAAGTGGTTTCAAAAGAAACCTGATATGTCTAATATAAGAATTTTTGGTTGTGATGTGTATGCAAAAATTCTTACTAACAAAGGTAAATATGATGAACGATCAAAAAGGTACACTTTTGTAGGCTATGGACTAAATGGTTACAAATTGTGGGATAATTTTAAAAATAAAATTGTTATGGCTAGAGATGTAGTATTTAATGAAAATTCTTTTAATAATCCTCTTTGTGATACTTCTAATAAGTTTTCATTAAATTTCTTTGATGGCTCTTGTGATTGCCAATCTCGATCAGACCCCACAGATAATGAAGACACACCTAATCCTAAAGATGTCCAGACAGTCCAAGATAACATAGTATCCAGACCTTCAGAAAATTTTATTGAAAATCCAAGACATGACAGTATAGAAGAAGCACCTCTTGAAGATACGGATAAACCTAATTCTAGTGAAAACGGTAATATACAAGAAGAGAATGCAGAAGAAAGAAGAGAAACAGGTTTAGATTTAGAAATAAAAAGATCAAGAAGCGGAAGGATTATAAAGCCTCCATCGTATCTTGAAGATTATTCAATGAAGGACAGTGATTGTTCTATGTTGACATATAGAGATGCCATAACTGGTCCAGACAAAGATACCTGGATGAGAGCCATCGACGAAGAAAAGAGATACCTTGACAAAAATGGAACATGGACTCTAATAAATCAAGAAGATGTTCCACCAGGAAAAAGAATTCTCAGTAGCAAATGGGTACTTAAGAAAAATGAAAATGGAAATTTTAAAGCTCGATTAGTAGCCCGTGGATTTGAACAAATACCATCTATTGATTATGATGAGACATTTAGTCCTGTTGTTGGAGGAACTTCTTTACGAGTTATATTATCAATTGTGGCAAAGAAAAATTTTAAGATAAAAACTTTTGATGTCAAAACTGCTTTTTTGCATGGCAATTTGACAGAAGAAATTTATATGCATCTCCCAGAAGGTTATGAAGAAAAAGAAGACAAGATATGTCATCTTAAAAAAGCAATATATGGACTTAAACAAGCCTCTGCTCGGTGGAATGATTTCTTTAAAAGTGTTCTTCAGAAAAATAATCTTACACCATTAAAGTCAGATAGATGTGTTTTTACAAATAAGGAATGTACTATGATTCTGGCTATTCATGTTGATGACGGATTGTTAGCTGGTGCCAATGAAAAAGAAATGTCAAGATTGTTAAATAACTTAAAAGAGGAATTTGAGATTAAAATATTTGATCGGCCAAAATCTTATCTTGGAATGGAAATTGAAATAAATGAAGACAACATTAGGCTTACCCAGAAGAAATACGTCCAGAATATTTTAAGACGTTATAGAATGGAGGAAGCCAATCCAGTTTCAACTCCAATGATTCAGACAACATCAACAACTGAACCTGAGAAAATATCTAAATTTCCCTACAGGGAATGTGTTGGATCTCTGCTTTACTTATCAGTAAAAACCAGACCAGATTTAGCTTATTCAGTTGGATTTTGCAGCAGGAAGGTAGAAAATCCTTCATGCCAAGACGTCTGCACTGTCAAGAGAATTCTGCGGTATTTGAAAGGTTCTTCTGATTTAGGAATTACATTTCCAAAATTTGAGGATTCTGAGGAGGAAATTATTGCTTACTGTGATGCTGACTATGCTGGAGACCCTGAAACTCGCAAAAGCACAACTGGTTATATTATATTTTTTGGTGGACCTATTAGCTGGTGCTCTCAGAAACAATCTGTGGTGGCCTTATCGACTGCTGAAAGTGAATACATTAGTGCATCTCAATGTTCTAAAGAATTAATTTTTATAAGAGGACTACTAAAAGAATTGCTAGGAAAAGATGTTAAAACTAGTATGTATATAGATAATAAGTCAGCTATAGACATAATAAAAAATGGAAATTTTAATAAAAGATCAAGACACATAGATGTTAGATTTCATCACATTAAAGACAAGTATGATTCAGGTGAACTAGGTATTGAATATATCAGTTCCTCAGAACAAAAGGCTGATATCTTTACCAAACCACTTACACCTCAAAATTTTCATTATTTTAAAGGATTTATTGTTTCTTAAAATGCGATAATGAAAATTGTAAGTAGTTGTTAAATGTTAAAAATTAAGGGGGAATGTTAGAATGTAATTTTTAATCTGTTGAATGTAAAATTATTGTTAACCTGTTGAGGGGCAACACTGTGTGGACTACCCAGTCTACTTTGTTGTAGTGTCATGGCCGCCTCAATGTTTGTTTGAGTTGTTTATATCAAGTAAAATTACTCTGCTAAGTAAAATCAAGTGTGTTTTATTTAATGCCCTTAATCCTTCAGTAACTATCTGTGGTAGGAGTAAGGACTGGAGATTAATGCTTTCATATTAATTATGAAATAATGAATGAAATAGAAAATAATTAATTCTTTCATGTAAAAAACAAACAAAAAATAACCTGGTGCTCAGGATTTTGAACTCATTAAATATGGGTTATAACATGAATGTCAGGGGCAACTGACAGTCGAAAGCTGAAAGAAATATAATGACCTCACAGGAATTTGTCTGTTTGAATCAAACCCATGTAAAAACGGTAGTAAAGTACAAGAGGGAAAAATCTAAAAGTGAAATTTTTAAGAGAATATTACTATCATATGAACCTCCCTATACAGATGATTTTAATGAAATTAACTCACAGCTTCTTTTAAGCATAAAAAAAAACTGCTGAATTTTGTGGATTATCAAAAAAGCATGCAAGAAAAGGGCACAACAAACAAGTACCTAATAAAATATGGTTCGATGATGAGTGCAGAGAGGAGAAAAAGAAATATAAGCAATGTGTGAAAATGCTACGCAAATTAAATAACCCTGAAACTGTCTCATCTTTTGTTAGTCAAAGAAAAATATATAAATTGACTATAAAAAAATAAGAAAAATGCTTATTTTGACACTTTAACCAAAGACATGTGTAATGTTAAAAACTCATCTGATTTTTGGAAGGTAGTCAGATTATTCAAACAAAAAAAGGAACATCTCAAAATAAATAGTATTTTGAGATGTTCCTTTTTTTGTTATTGATATGAACTCATGGGAGCAATATTATAAAAAGTCTATATGCTAAAAAAGAAGAAACAATAATTGAAATGTTTGATGTGAACACCCCCACTTTGACTCCCCAATCACATTGTCTGAGCTACAGAGTCTTAAGCAGTAAATAAAGCACCAGGACCAGATGCAATACCTAATGATTTTTATAAGAATTTACCCCTAAATTTCCAAAATTGTTATTTAAATTTTTTCAATAAAATACTTGAAAAGGAATTTACCCCCACCTCTTGGTCTAATATTAAACTTTTCTTAATTCATAAAAAAGGTGACCCCACGAAGCACGAAAACTATAGAGGTATAGCACTAGTTAACTGTATCAGTAAGATTTTCACGCAAATTCTTAATAATAGACTTAGTGACTGGATAGAATTTAACAATATATTAAGAGAGAACAAAAATGGATTTAGACGAGGTAGAGGGTGTATAGATGGCATATTCTCTCTTGTCTCCCTGGTCCATATACAAATTAGACTCAAAAAAAGAAAGGTTTTTGCACTTTTTATTGATTTCTCGAAGGCCTTTGACAAAATATCACATGGAATCTTATTTAATAAAATGTATAACAAAGGTATTAGCCGAAAATTCATCAATATAATAAGAAACTTCTATAATGAGGCTGAACTCAACATTGAAACCGAACTAGAAAGCAGCAAACCAGTGCCAGTTACTGAAGGCATTTTTCAAGGCGAGAGCCTTTCTGCCAATCTCTTTTCTATCTATATTGATGACTTAGGACCAAACATGGAAGCTAACAATATCCGAGGCATTAGTATTGATGATAAAGAAGATATAATAGATCTGGAGTATGCAGATGATTGTGTTTTCCTCTCCGACTCTCCTCTGGGAATTAAGAAAATACTAAGATCCCTAGAAAATTATTGTTTAAAAAATCAAATTAATCTAAATAAAAACAAATCAAAAATAGTTGAATTTAAGAGGGGTGGGAAAAAGACAAAGATAGCTTTTTCATATAAAGATGACGAAATTGAGTGTATACAGTCTCATGTGTACTTAGGGGTCACAATATCTAATTCGGGCATATTTTTTAAGAGTGCAAAGGATATTTGTGCAAGGGGAAATGCGGCATCAGCGCAAGTAAGGAGGTTACTGGTGAATTCAAAAGCACAATCATGGGATGCCATAATGAAAATATTCGACGCTATGAGCCTATCCGTTATATTGTATGGAAGCCAACTCTGGGCACTCCGTTACCTAGACTTCATTGAAACCTTCCAGTTGACCTCTACGTGGAACTACAGAAGGAAAAGGACATATGCAGGATGCAGCTCTCCTCACACTCCCCAGGCTATCAAAAAATAAAAGAATTCTTTGCCCCGGAAAAGTACTTCACCTTCGGAGCAAACTTAAACATGGTCAGGGTAATTTCTCAACTAAGATTATCGGGAGGAGGAAAAATAGAACTATTCTGGAAAGGAAACAGTTACATTATTATAACAGAAGACAACTCTACAACCATCAACCACCAGAAGCCAGAAGATATAAGGCATTTTTTGCTGGAATGCCCATTTATAATGAAGCAAGGCAAGCTTTTATCAGCAAATATTAGAAAAACTCCACACTTCAGAAGAAAAGCTTCAGTGGCTCCTAAAAATAGATGATAAGCACAAATTAAAGGGCTTATACCTTTATGTAGTGAACGCACTGAAAGTGAGGGCCTTTGTTATATATGAATAAAGATACATAATTCTCATAGCATTACATTCTGTTAATAATCTTCTTTTGATTATTGATTTTGATTTTGTATTATTTTGTTATTGTTGATGTATATTTATATTAATGCATGTCGTATCTCCACTATTCTTATATATATATATATATATATTAATATAACATAATATATTTAAAATGTACAGGCAGGAAATTATCATTTATGATTGTATTATTATTTATCTGGTCTCTATTGTAATGTTTATATAAACAAATACAATAAATTTATCTATCTATCTATCTTAATCTAACTGACAGTCCTCGGAGCATTGAAATGGCTTTGGAATCTTTGTCACTGAAAATTGTTCCCACTTTTTTCCCAATGTCAATCACGACTAGCGTCCCTTTTAATTTTCCTCTATACTACCTTGCACTATTCTTTTAGCAGATTCAGAAGATAGGCATTGTGATGGCTGGGGCTTTTCTGATTCTTTTTTGGATAATGTATCACCCATTGTATTTCCAAAGAGCCCAATTCATTGAAACTCAACTTCAGTTCCGATGTTTTTTAGACATTATAGAGTTTTCTGCATGTGAGCACTTCCAAGTGTTCATTTTATGACAACCCTAAGGATGAAAGAGAGCAGCCTCAATATAATTTTTTCACGGGACAATCTGATCACTTTTAAACTCTCTATCGAAAATAGTTACTGCTTCATCATCTCGATCAGGTAGCTAACTCCCTACATTATACTTCAGCTCCAGCATTCCTCATAAACCTAATCACTAAACCATCAGTGAATCCTTCTTAAATGGAATCCAGGGCCAGGGATATAAGAATCTAGGATCTGGGATGAATCCAGCCTGTTTACCGACTCTGTAAATAAACCGGATTGAGTGTGAACAAGAAACTGCATTATAGGTTCATTATGTCCGGAGGTTAGGAATGCCTCTCTGGAGCAGGTATCCAGCTCATTCTTCCCTATAAGCTCTTTTCTTTAGAAATAAACATAGTCTGAGTCTTGAGGAGTATACTTTTTCTAGAAAACACACACGCGCGCTCACAAACACACACTGTAGAAATACACTCCCGGTCAAAAACAATCGCAACACCTAAGAATTTCTGGAATTTAAAATAAAATGGAGAGTGTGTCTCCTGATTCCATTACGGGGTGAAGTATGATAAGCATTAGGATTATCAAGGAATCTTATGAAAGGATTAGGGACGTAAGGTCTTTTTCCAGTGATAATTCATACATTTCATTCAGTACTATCATGCATTTCATTGTTTTACGATCAGATACGGTCATATTGTGAATAATTTTGGCCTAGGGACTGGATCCAGGCATTAAAATGAATAGGCCTTTATATCTCAGACCAGAGGAATCCATTCGTACTGTCACTTTAGCAGAGGTGGGCCTTTCTAAATATCAGATCGCGGTACGTATAAATTTCCATTATTCTACAGTCCTCAGATGCATCAAATAGCACTAAGAGACAGGAAGGCATTCAAGGAGGCCAACTGGAGGAAGACCAAGGGCCACCAGCGCCATCGATCGACCGCTGTCTGTAGGTTCAAGCACTCTGAAGACGGGAATCGAAGAATCCAGAGCTCCAAAATTTACTCTTTCAGGTCCTTAACTTATGCATATCAAGGTGAAACTGTCGGAAGGAGGCTTAGTGAAGATGGACTTACCTCGAGAAGGCCTGCGGCACACCAGGGAAAATCGTGCAGCGATGCTTGCATTTGCAAGAGAACATGTGAATTGGACCATGAAGTATTGGAAGCGCATACTCTTCACTGACGAAACGAGAGTGTCTCTCCATAGTCCAGACGGTCCAGGCAGAGTCTGGAGAAGGCCTCAGGAACGGTTCAGCCAATGCTGCATCAGTCCCCCTGTGCCTTATAGAGGAGGCACTTTAATGTTCTGGGGAGGTATCTCCTGGGGAGCTCGTACAGAGCTTGTTGTGGTGCTTGATAGGGTTCTGATGGGCCCCATGCATGTGGAGAAAATCATTCAAGATGTTTTTCAATTAAATTAAGAATATACAGGTGTTGCGATACTTTTGACCGGGAGTTTATTTAGTGTATGATATACTTACTATATTGCTATATAAACCACATAGAGCTAACTAACTATATTACTCTAATGTACAACTACAAGTTCAGGACTGTAAAGGAAAAGGAAAGTAAAGCGGTAAAGGGTTCTGGGTTTTTTGGGCAGTAGCGGGGCATGTTTGGGGACGCGGTGTGCGGCTGGCTAATATATTAGCCACCAGCAGTTAAAGGGTTAACGGTTGTTGAAAGGAATGCAGAAATTACATTAGATGTGCAAGTATTAAAATGTAAAAATCGTTTGTTACTGTGGTGTATTATATTATTTAAAAGTATAATTAGTAAAATTAATCTGAGTTTATTAAATTTGAAAAACACTTGTTGAGATTTAGGACATTTATATTTTTATTTTAAATTAAATACAAAGTACATTTATATTTTTATTTTTTTAATTTATATTTTTATATGGTTATCATGTCTTTAATATTTCGTTTAAAATTATTATTTTCACGGTGTAATACTTTTGGAAAATCTAATTTAAACAAATGGTTTGTTTGCCAGTAATGCATAGTGAGAGCTGTTGTTTGGTATGATCTGTTAGGGTTTTTAGTTACAGAAGTGCAGCAATATTTATGTTGATAGATACGTCGTTTAAGATACTGTTCTGTTGTACCATAATATGATTTTCCACAATTATCTTCGCAAAATATTTCATGAACTATATTAGATTGTAATTCTAAGTTATCTGTATCTTTTGTTTTACTGTATAATTTTCCTATGGTGGCTATATTAGTGAATATGACTGTGTAATCAGTTTTATTAGTGTTATAAAGTAAAGAATAGTGTATTATCTTTTACTGTTTCTTTCATGTTGTTCTTACGATACATAGTATTACAATTATTGGGGACCAAAGATGGTCAACCAAAAATTATGTAAATACATTTAAGAACTATTTGATCGTCATAAATTTTCTAACTACACTTGCAGTACCCAATAATACTGCCTGCTGCATTTTTGGTATTGTTCTAGACGGATGGTCTAGTTCAATGATCATGCCTTGCAATGAAGGCTGGATTTCTTTTGGTATCAAGCCGTTGCTTGATATTATCATAAGTAGAATGGGGCTTTCCTTCAAACCATAAAGCTGCTTCATCTCCTCCGCTAATTTTACATATTTTCTCTTTTTTCATTTTTACTTACCTATACATGAAATATATAGTAAGAGAAAGTATTGCGATCATGAAAAATTTTGATTTCCGGTTTTCAACGGAAATACACGTTTTGGGGTCCCCTTGTCCAAATAACCAAGTCGCGCGAAATGGTCTGTGTGTCTGTGTGTCCGTGTGTGTGTGTGTGTGTGTGTGAACAGATTAGCTCAACAACTATAAGTTGCACAAAACTGAAATTGGGTATTTAGAGTATGTATATGCCCGCGATGTGACAACGAAAATTTCATCAAAATTGGTCAAACGGAGGGGGTACTTTATTTTAAGAATTTTGTCTAATTTTTAGGTTTTTTTCATTTACTCAAAAACAGCTTTAATGAGGTTGATCAAACTTGGTATTTTATGTATGTATATTATGCCCACGATGCGACACCCGAAATTTCCTCAAAATTGATCAAACGGAGGGGGCATTTTACTTAATAAATGTTTTCTCATTTACAGATGTTTTTTTTATGAACTCAAAAACGCCTTTAACGATTTTGATTAAACTCAGTAGTGTATGTATATGCCCAAGAAGTGACAATCAAAATTGATCAATTGGAGGGGGCACTTTACTTATAAATGTTATCCCATTTTCACGTGTTTTTTTTTTATTTACTAAAAAAACGGCTGTAATTATTTTGATCAAACTGGGTATTTGATGTATATGCCTGCGATGTGCCAGCCAAAATTTTATTAACTCTATTATGAAAATAAAACCTTTTATTTAACAATAGGCGAGTAAAATCCGACCTCTACCTCCACGTGGTGCTCTCTGGTTAACACTAACAGAGGCGGTACCGAACCATGGCGGTATAACCATCAAGAAATGCAGGAAATGGCATTTGGGGGGCAGACAGGGCTCCAAGCCGTAGTAAAGGCCACCTGTCTAGGGGTAGGGGACCCCGAAATCAAGATCCCTGGTCCTCCAGGTTGGGGGTTGATGTTGGGCCAGCACCTCATCATCGAAAAACAAAACTTGCTTTCAAAACTGAAAATACAGCCTTGGAAAGACGACCAAACGGAATGCGACTATGGCTACGGAAACGGACTATGAGAATTGGAACATGGAACGTACAGGGTATTAAAACAAAACGAAAAGAAGTAGTTGAGGAACTGAAAAGGCTGAGGATGGATGTCTTAGTACTTTCTGAAACCAAAATAAAAGGAAAAGGGACAGAAATATATGATGATTATCTTCACTTCTTTAGTGGGGTAGATAAAAGCGAAAGAGCAAAAGCTGGAGTATCTATCTTAATAAAAAAGAAATGGAAAAATAAAATTAAAGACTACGAATGCGTAAATGAAAGATTAATAAGGTTAAAAGCACAAATCCATGGATATCCACTAGTTATTGTAGGAGCCTATGGCCCAAATGATGACGCACCTACTGCTGAAAAAGAAATGTTTTATAATAATTTGAGACAAATCTCAGAGGCTGTAGCAGACCGGAAGGTACTAATATGGATAGGAGATCTAAATGCAAGGGTTGGAAATGATACAAAAAGTTGGACAGTAGGAAAATTTGGAGAAGATATAATAAATGACAATGGAAGTAGATTGATTGATCTGTGTGAAGAAATGGAGATGAGGACATTAAATGGATTTTTTAAACATAAAGACAAACATTAATACACCTGGAATCAACCTACTAGAAATCTCAAATCAATAATAGACTACATAATATTAAGAAAAAATACTATGGTCACGCCACAGGATGTGAGAGTTATGAGGGGCGCAGAATGCGGAAGTGATCATCATCTTTTATCATGCCCGCAACCACTGCATTCACAAAAGCCACATCCCAAGCGGAAAAAGAAACTTGGCAAAAACAGGAAAGATATTTACTTGATAGCTTAAGAGACGAATCTGTTAAGAACTTATATCAAAGAAGATTACAAATTAAACTAGTGGAAAATCCAATTGTTGATTCCCAAGACTTGGAAGAACAATATGAACAATAAAAAATATCATTGACCAAGCTGCCAAAGAAGCCCTAGGGACAATGGAAGGAAAAGTGAAGAGAAATAAATATTGGTGTAATAGTGAAACGGCGACAGCTGTGGAAGAAAAGAAAAAAGCTTATCACAGATGGCTTTCAACCCATGACCAAAATGCTTTAAATGAATACAAGAGGAGAACAATAGAGTAGAGGTTGAACAAAAAAGGAAAAAAACTATAAATAAGTATTGGAACAAAAAATGCGAGCACATAGATCGGTGTATGCACGGCCAAAAATCTACAGAGGCCGGGAAACAGCTCAGATCAATCAAAAATCCCAAGAAGGAAATAATAAACTTAAGCCAAATTCAAGAAAAACAGTGGGTGGAATATTTCTCCAAATTACTCCAGGAAAACCGCCAAGAATTTATCTCAGGAACGAATCACACAGAAAAATGTGAAGAAGGATTGGATGCTACAGCCGCTATATCAGTGGAAGAATTGACGGCAGCCTTAAAAAAAGTGAAAAATGGAAAATCTCCTGGGCCGGGCAATATACCAATTGAGCTAATAAAACATGGGCCTTGGGAGTTAAAAAAAGTACTTGCAAAAATAATGACAAGATGTATAGAACAAGGCAAAGTACCCAAAGAATGGATGGAAGCCCACATCACTCCAATTTATAAAAAAGGCAGTAAAAAGGATTGCTCTAATTACAGAGGAATCTCTGTAACGAACAGTATTAGTAGGTTGTACGGAAGAGTACTAAATAAAAGATTAATGGAAGAATGTAGACAGGTGCTACCTGAAGAACAAGCTGGATTTAGGACAGGTAGATCTTGCATAGATCACATATTTACCCTGACTCAGATTCTTGAAAAGAAAAAAGCATGCAATGGAGAAGTTGTTTTAGTATTCGTCGACTTACAGAAAGCCTATGACACGGTACCCCTTGGTAAGCTTTGGAGTGCCCTGGAAAATTTTGGTACAAGCAGGTATTTAATAAGAGCAATACAGGGAATATATAGAAACGCCAAGGCTAGAGTGAAGTTCAAAAGTGGCTTGACATCAGAATTCGCTCATACCAAAGGTCTGAAACAAGGTTGTTCTCTCTCCCCGTCCTTATTCAACATATATGTTGAAAGTATCCTGAGCGAGTGGAAAAGGAAATGTCGCGGGATGGGAATAATGGTGGGAAACGAGTGCCTGTATAACCTGCAATTCGCTGATGACAGGTCATTATAGCTGGAGATGATGAGGATGCTTCATTTATGATGAGAAAACTTCTAGAAGCATACAGTCATGGAGGACTGGAAATCAGTAGAACAAAAACTGAATATTTGGCGCTAAACTCCAACAGCCCTTCTCTCACCTTGGACAATTGGAGATTGACACCTAACGAAAAATTTAAATATCTGGGCAGGTGGATATCCAGCAAAACTGGCTGCGCTCTGGACATTAGAGAGAAGGTAACCAAAGGGAGGAAGGTCATTAGCACAATAAACTCAGTATTGTGGAGTAAGGAAGTGCAGATGGCTACGAAGAAGAGACTGTTTCACTCCTTTGTTGAAAGTGTTGCGTTGTACGGATCGGAGACATGGGCCATCACTGGCAGCTCAGCCAAAAAACTCTTGGCGATGGAGATGGATTTCTGGAGGCGTAGTTGTATCCTGGAAAGGATACAAGAAACGCGAAACATCCTATATACCATCGAGACTAGGAAATTGGGCTGGTACGGCCACGTAATGAGAATGACTCAAGAACGATGGCCCAAAAGGCTCCTTACCTATGTTCCTGAAGAGAAGAGGAGAAGAGGACGCCCGGAAAAAAGATGGATCGATGGCTTGGAAGAAGGAATGGCGGCCAGAGGGCTCACTGTGGAAGATTGTTATGATCGAGAAAGGTGGAGGCAAGGCCTTTCAGTTTACGACATATGACCTATGTGTTGTAATAAAGTCGTTGATATATATATTTAACAATAAAAATTTTTATTTTAGAAAGTAAATACGTGATGATGATGAATTATTTAAAGCATTTAAGGTGTCAAAAAATATGGTATAAGATAATCTTTAATTAATTATATTTTAGTTTAGGAACTTATAAAATGTTTGAAGTTGAGGAATGGCGTTTACAAATTATCGAAACACGTCGATTCCTAATCTAAGTAAGTTCGTAAGTGAAAGTTGTGTGTTGCGCGCATCGCACCAGATTTTTTTTTTTACTAACTGTTTATTATCATCCGAAGGTACACCAATCTTAATTATTGACACCATTTTTTTCTTTTGTCTAATATTAAATTATAAGACCTGTTGTTTTGGATGGTATGGTGAAGATGGGTATGGGTATGTTTATCAATGCGATTTTGATACACATACTCACACCCAGTGAAGATAGTGACAATGAAGTTAAATGCGAATTTATAAAAACTAGAATTGGTTTATGATAAACCACTGCGAAGCTACATGAAAATTATTAGGGAGACACAAACGCAAAGGTAGGGAGAAAACAAGACATTATATTGTGTTAATGAAAATTAAATATTAACCTTAACATTGATATTAATGTAAATAAAAGAATTACCTCTGGAACGAACACTATCTTTTACTTCTCAATTTCAATAAAATCCGATCGATTGTCTCGGATGGTGTTTCAAGACTATCATTATTTGATGATCCACTTTCAACCTATAAATAAATAGAATAATAAAAAATGTATAAAAATGTGTGCGTGTGAGCTATATTTTATGAGTATATTTTAAAGAATATTTAAACATTTATTCAATTAAAGAGAATTCAAACTTCGAAAGAGCACCCTGAAAAGTAAGTATTTTCAATTATAAAAAGACAACAAATATTAAATGCATAAAAGTAATTGAAAAAAAATATATATCCCTAAGACGTACGCACCCACACTCACATGTCAAAGCTTATTCATTAGAATTCAGGATATCTCAAAATGTGTACTCTCAATTAAAGGTCAAATTCCTTATTTTTCACGATAGCAATCATTGCACAATTTCATACATAAGTAAGTGAAAGAAAAAATGAAGACTATCATTAAAATTTATTTAGAAATATTGGCAACATAATGTCCTCCCTGAGCTACTGCCCGTTGAAGTTTGGCATTTGAAAAGTGAAATTCTTGATTAACAGGGTTCTGAAATAATTGGAAAATCATTCCAAAATTAAAAAAGATGACAAAAGAGGAACAATATATGAACTGTGAACACATAAAATTTGTAGGTGACATTAGGCATGACTATCAATGCTTCCAAGGGTAAGATACTAATTCTAACTCAAGATAAACAGGCAACAAATTAGAAAAACAATTTATTTGTTATTTTATAGGCATGTTAAAGTATAAATAACGGTGGTTAATACCTAAATGGAAAAACTTGTCGAATATGAATCCTGTCTTGCCAGTTATTTTATACTTTTTTATATGCAGTTATTTATACTTTCACATACCAATAAAATCTCTCCTTAGCAAGTGATATTTATTTATTCAAATTACTTTGATTTTTTATTATTTTTTTTTTCCATGAATTAAAATTAGTATCTTACCCTTGGAAGCATTAATGGTCATGCCTAATGTCACCTACAAATTTTATGGGTTCACAATTCGTATACGGTTCCTTTTTTAATTTGGGAATGATCTTCCAATCATTCCAGAACCCTGTCAATTAATAACGTCACCTAAGCTTGGATTTATTTTGCACCCAACACTCACCTCCATGTGTTCCTGTTACCAAATAATTCCGGAAATAACTAAAACGATAAATAAAAATGTACAATCAATGCTTTATGTTTAGATATCTAGATTCATTGGCATAAAAGCAAGATAAGTAGTGCCAAAGAGGCTAATACTCTTTCTGGTTATGATACTGTAACACTCTAGTGGGTTTAAATAATTTTTATTAGACAAAAATAATAATTCACAATGTCAGATAAACAAGAAAAACTCAAATAATTAACAATGTTACAAAAAGTATTCACTTGTAACACACAGTAAACTTTTGTTATCTGAGTCATCATTCAGTATCAAAATGGGGTTTTGCTCCTAAAATTAGCTATAACTTTTGACCTGTTGTCTGTATCCTCTTGACTGGATCCACAAGCATACCAGTTATCAAAAAAAGATGCAATAATCCACATATCTGCATTAAAATTAATTAACAGATCTCCACCATTTAAACCCCTCTTAAAGGGTGGTTTTCCCTCTTTAATTTGGACTAACTCTGCAGATCTCGAATCTCACCTAAGATGCAATTATGACTAAAGCTTCATGAAGGTACAAATTTTTTTGTATGGTATAACGATTGTCTATTTTGATTGTACTATACCTCAATCTTGTATCCAATTATCCCAAAGTCAATATTATGGCTATTTTAATGTAAATATTCTTTCAGACTCCCCTGAGAAGTTTTATCTAACTGACCTGCAGTATAACCTCAACCTTTGCCAAGTTCCTTATTCTTCAACACACCAAACACAATATTCCGATACATGGCTGGATAGGCGCTACATGTGACCTACATTTCTCTGATTTTTTCTCGAAAATTGTTTCTCACAATGCCCTGTTCCTTTTCTCTCATCACATGACCTCATCCAGATTTCATATGACCTCTCCATCAAACATTTTACTCCCAAGGTCATATGATTCCGTAAATTAGACATCCTCTCCTGCGAATCCCTTACATCCAATCTTGAATCCTTCCAATGGCATATCATATTCCTATGATTTAATTGATTATAGATTTTCCTTCCTTACCTCAAATTTAAAATCCATTTTAAACTTCCATGCTCCACTGAAAACCCAAACCTTAGGTCGCCCTGCTGCACCTTAGCTGACTCCTGAAATAATGATAAAATGATGGTACAAATTAACTGTAGTATACGATTATTTTTTTTTTTTTTTTCTGTTCTTCTATACGATTTCTCCTTTTTTTCCCACAATCCCTCATCCAAAGCCGAAGCTGCAAGATGCAAATTTTGGCAGACCCGTTTGGCAGCTGATTATGCTGAGCCAATTCGAATTTCAACGTGCTAAAGCGTCCACTTCCACAATGCTCTTTCCAATGCCCAGGACCCTAAAAGCAAATAGAAAATACTTTGACAATTATCCCTACCAGGTACCAATATCTCTAACTCTTCAGTTCACTCCATGATGATCTCAATAACCATTTCTTATCCTTCGGTTCTGGTTCATCCCAAACTGCAGATATTAATCATCATCATTTTAATTTGGAAAACTCCTTTATTCCCACATAACATATGATGAACTTTTGAACTTGAACGAGAACTTACCACAATCTTAAAATTCCACACCAATGATTATGGTTCTGGTGACATCCCAGTAAAGCTAATAAAATCCTGTCTCCCAGCATATATTCCTATTTTTTACCACATCTATAACTTTTCTTTGCAAAACTCCAGATCCCCTTCTTCCTGGAAAACCGCTCTAGTCTGACAGTTAAACAAAATGGCAAATCCTTCCACAATGAATTATTCCTTTCCTTCTTCTTCTTTCCTGTCACCTTTTCAACCTCTCAAAACCGTTAGAACGCCTTGTTCAAAATCAACTATCAAACTTCCTAGAAGAAAGTTCCCTCATCAATCCTCTCTAATCGGGATTCAGATCTGGCTACTCAACTCAATCCACTCTCCTAAAATTACCCATGACCTCCAAACGTCCATTGAGCACCGAAAAATAACCATCTTCCTTATCCTTCTTGATTTCTCCAAAGCATTTGACACAGTTGACCACAACATCCTTCTTACCAAATTGCAAAAGCTCCATTTATCTATGGATAAATTTTATGGATTTTCCATTTATATGGATATATTTATCTAGCAGACCCTTACAGTGGTTCAAATCCTTCTTTCAGATTGGTCACAGTTTGTAGTCGTTCCAGCCCAACCTCCATCCAAGATACTACCCATCCTCTATGGTGTCCCACAGTGAT
Organism: Aelia acuminata; assembly: GCA_911387785.2. NCBI lineage: Eukaryota > Metazoa > Arthropoda > Insecta > Hemiptera > Pentatomidae > Aelia > Aelia acuminata. The sequence continues at coordinate 85,511,531 of OU426978.1, read as the reverse complement.
CCTCTCTATCCCCCACTCTGTTTGCCAATTATATTAATGACCTTCCTCTTCGTGTCCATCACTCCCAATATCACATCTATGCAGACTCTTTCCAAATGTAACTATCCTTCCCAACCTCCGTTATTGTCAGTGACGAAAAAGCTTCAGGTTGATTTAAATCAAATCAGTATATGGGCAGAGGCTAACAAGTTGAAGCTTAACGCAGAGAAAATGAAAGAAATTTTAACCGCCTCCAATTAACTCCTTAAAACCGTGCCTAATATCCCTACCATGTTCCTAAATAATAATCTCATCAAATTCTATCCTACTGTCAAAAACCTCGGAGTTACCTTCTACCAAATCCTTTCCTGGAAAAACCACATCTCCAATATCTCCTTCCATTCCTTTTCCATCTTAAAGCAATTAAATCTTTTTCCATTTGAAACACGTAGTTTTTGGTCACTTTCCTGGTCTTTCAACCCACTAAGACTATTGTTGTGCGGTGTATGGGGGTATCTCAAGGAATCTCGAAGCAAAACTGAAACATTTCATGAATTGTTACATATAATTTATCTTTGGGGTCCCAAGAGACGTCTTAATCACCTTTTTACGAAAGGTTAAAGTGGTTGCATCCTTCTTATCGCTGTATTTCTTGGCATCCTTCCTTTTTCAAGTTATCTGATCCCGCCTTCCTTCATATATTTCTGAACTTCTTTAGTTAAAATCCTCCATCCATTCCTGCAAAACCTGTTCTAGGTCTTCAGATCTATATCCTCCAGCCCGCCAAATGTCAGAACACTCATATTTATTCAAATATTCATCAATTGAATTAGTGGAGACTACAGATAAATTTTTAAGATAGGAAGGCCAGTAATAGTCTCATCAATCTTTTATAATGTTTATTGATACATTTCAAATTTTCGCCTGTTCAGGCATCATCAGGAAAATATATAATTTATTTATGGTAGAGCACCTGAAAGAATCATTATAGGAGATTTACCAAAAAAAAAAAAAATAGAAAAACACATTTAACATTACCTATTTAAGACCAATACAGCCAAAACCATTAAGAGCATCGGAAACCGCAATTATAATAAATACTATATACCAGAAGGGAGATCAATCTAGTTATCAGACTGGTTATCCATGGGACTGTTATAGTGATTGATCTCCCTTCTGGTATATAGTATTTATTATAACTACGGTTTCCGGTGCTCTTAATGGTTTTGGCATGGTATAAAATCATTGAGGGCTAAAGAGTTTATACCAGGAGTATATATTTATTTTGTTTAGAGGCGTAAAAACCCTTCCGTCATCAATGCCTATAAATGATTTTTCTTCTTCAGATGGTGTATATTTATTAAGATGATTGGAGGAAATAAAAAACACTCCATCAAACGAAGTACCTCTGCAAGGACGATGAGGCCAGAAAACGTTGGATCAAGGTCAATCCACATTAAAAATGACCCATGGAAAAAGAAAAAAAAGAAATTAAGGTTTGAGATAGAAATAAAAAAATCTGGTGCGTGCGCGCAACACACAACTTTCACTTACCAACTTACTTAGATTAGAAATTGACGTGTTTTGCTAAATATCATTTCCCAAAGTCACACATTTTTGTACATTCATGTCTTATTTTTGTTAATCGTTAAAGCCGTTTTTGAGTAAATAAAAAAACCCGTGAAAATGATACAAAATTTATTAAGTAAAGTCCCCCCTTCTGTTGATCAATTTTGATGAAATGTTGGCTATCACATATTTGGCATATACATACATCAAATACCCAGTTTGATCAAAATCTTAAAAGCCGTTTTTGAGTAAATAAAAAAAAACACGTGAAAATGATAAAAAATTATTAAGTAAAGTCCCTTCTCCGGTTAATCAATTTTGATGAAATTTTAACAGTCATATCTCGTGCATATACATACATCAAATACCCAGTTTGATCAAAATCGTTAAAGCCGATTTAGAGTAAATAAAAAAAACACGTGAAAATGTTACAAAATTTATTAAGTAAAATCCCCCCTCCGGTTAATCAATTTTGATGAAATTTTTACAGTCATATCTCGGGCATATTAATACATCAAATACTCAGTTTAATGAAAATCGTTAGAGCCGTTTTTGAGAAAATCGAAAAAAACGTAAAAAGTTATTAAGTAAAGTACCCCCTCCCTTTAAGTAATTTTGATGAAATTTATGCTGTCACATCGCGGGCATATACCTACCCTAAATACCCAATTTCAGGATCGCACGGTTTATAGTTTTTGAGCTAGTCTGTTCACACACACACACACACACCCACACACAGACCATTTCGCGGGACTTGGTCATTTCGACTCAGGGGACCCCAAAACGTGTATTTCCGTTGAAAACCGGAAGTCGAAATTTTTCACGATCGCAATACTTCCACTTACTATATATTTCATATATAGGTAAGTGAAAGTAAAAATAGTTAAAAATAGTTTAAAAATTAGATTTTCTAAATATATCCTGATGGTAATAATTACTTGCTAAAAAAAAAAATTAATAATAAAGTAAAAAACATTATATCCGTGTCATGTTTTATAAATTAAACTTAAAACTTAAAAATGGGCTACATTTTATTATATATTTAATGATATTATAGTACTTACATCAAGAGTGTAGGTACAGACACCAGACTTCTCTTCTTCGTTCTCTAAACAAGTTTCTGGAGAACAACTTTTTTGATTGGTAACTAAAGGACTTCCATTATTTTCAGTCAAGTCCACGACTAAAGGAGAAGTTGCTATTTCTACTCTTTGTACAATTCCTGACCAACTGCTATCATAAAGAAGTACATCACTAGCATTAATTAGGTAGCATATATAAATTAAGGAAATTTAATGGCTCATTTCTCATGTTATCGACATGTTCATAATGACAAATAAATTTAAATTTAAAGACTTTATAGACAAAATATAAATATGGCAAAAAGAATTATTTACAAAATTGTACATTAAATTCAATTTAAAATTTGTGAAAAGATTGTACTATTATTTTTACTTACTTTTATAGGCATTATATTATTATTTAAATTACTTACTATTATTTAAAAATAATAAAAAATTAAAATTAAGTAAATAAATAATGTTGAACTGTGGTAATCTGTCAATTCGATCCTATAACATTTGGACAATTGCCCGGCTCCCGGTTACTTCTCTGCAGTGGGGATGGAACCGGGCGGGTAGGATCATTAAAGAAAGAAAGTTGACATGGTTAGGATAGCCCCCCTGGTTAGTCTATTGTTAAGAGCGATGCAGAGACCTGGCTTTGATTCCCAGCCTTAGCCGATCTTTTTTTTTTTAAGTAAAATTATTTAAATACTTCATTACAAAAAGAACAAAAATTAACTCAAAATGTTATTTATTGGGTTGGGGAAAAAGTAATTTCAATATTTTTCATGTTTTTCAAAGCCAATTTACTTATATAAATTTCAAATACTAATCAATGATATAAGTGCCTTTTTGATCGATGACCTTTTGCCATTTTTTTGGTAAAACCATTATACCGCGATTATAGAAGTTGTGTGATTTCTGGGCGAAAAACTGAACCAAGTGATTTTCACAAGCCTCTTTTGATTCCAGCTTTACACCATTAAGAGAGTTCTGAAGAGAACGAAAACTGACCAGACGAACGGTCAGATGGTGCAAGGTGGGTGCTATAAGGTGGATGCATCAAAACTTCTCAACCAAACTTTCGTAATTTTTGCTGAGTCACCAAAGATGTGTGTAGTCAAGCATTGTCGTGATAGAATACAATGCCTTTCCTATTGATTAATCCTGGCCGTTTTTCTTGAATCACTACTGAAGTTTCTCCGGGCTTTGACCACAATCTTTTTCACACATAATTGCTGTATGTGATACACTTTTCATCAACTATAATTATTCTTTAAAAAAATCGCTCAATTTCGTTTCGTTTCACCAGCAATTCACAAATGGAAACTCTGTGCATTAAATTTGTACAGTTAATTCATGTGGAACCCATATATCGAGCTTCTTTTGGTATCCATTCTTATGTAAATGGTCCAAAACTGTTTTATGGTCGATGTTTAGCTTCATAGGGTAGGGATGTCACAAGATGAAATATATCTGTCTTCCTCAATTTCTTGAAGAATTTCATCGACTTTTTCAACAATTGGCCTGCCAGGTCAAGGTTCATCATTATCATCACAATTTCCGGAACGAAACCAAGCGGAGTTCTGACACCGACGTTCGCTTAAACACACATTACCATAAACACCACACACTTTTCGATGAGCCTGAGCAGCATTTTTCCCTTTTCGGAAGTAAAAAAGCAAAATATGATGAAAATGACCTTCTGGAGTCTCCATTTTCAAAGTGCAATAATGTTTGACTCAGTAAATGAATGACACTGTGTTGATATATGGTAAATTCTATGGACTGTGACCTTTCAAACGAAGAATAGTATGGCTTCACTGAATAAGGATTACAAGAGATAAGTGACTTTGATAAGACTATAGGGATAAACCGAAATTATTTTTTCCCCAACCCAATAGTACAGGGTCAAAGTTATGTCATTCACAACACCACTGAGATAGTCATAAAAATCACTACAAAAGTAAATATTTTGAATACCTTTCACAAGATTTAACATTGGTTTGATCTTGGGGTAAACTAACAGCTTGTACCTCAGTAAGAAGATCAATTGGAGGGCTATTGTTCCAGTTAGGACGATCATTCATTTTATTCTTCATTCGTTCCGTTAATTTTTCCAGCTCTTTTAACTTTTCTCTGTAAAGAAATTTAAATATCCATAAATTAGTAAAAATAAAAATTGGTAAACTTTATAATGTTCCTATTTAGAAATTCTGTGAAGAAACAATAATTTATTTGAAGGTTAATTTATTATAACAAAACCAAGATTTAGAAACTTTCCATTATTAAATCACTACACTCCATGATGTTTTATGCAGATACTACTGAATTAATTTTTCTTTTAATTTTGGTAAAAGTATCTCTGCATCCCATGTTTGGCCTTAGCTTTCATCATAATTTTTTGTCATTCAAGCCAGTCCAATCCATCGCCCTAAGTACTCTTGGCCCCTCCCCTTTCTTTCTGGTACCTAAAATGTTTACATGCAATATTCTGTTTGGCATCCTATCTGCTTATATATGACCCAGCCAAACTATTCTGTGAGTTTTAGCAAACTGAAGTATATCTTCATACTGGACCAATTCTTTAGAATTAGTGAACTCTTGAATGAATGAGCTCTTTTAGTTCAGAATCAGTTGCTGTCATCCAGACGAACGATGGAATAGCTTAAGCCCATTATCAATATTTTTTTTTTTTTTTTAACATGTTTATTTGAACGAACAATATACAAACATATGTAAACAAACATGATTACAGCATGGGTCACCGCCCGTCTGCTGGTGAGGCGGCCAACAGAAATATTAATTATAATATAGAATAATATATGTATATAATTCAAAATATATAAATAAAAGAAAACAGTAATCTTAGCTATAGGGTCTCAACAGATTACAAATAATAATACAACTGACTGAGCAATCACAATAATAAATAACAATGCTCTTAACTGAAACTTATCTATATATATACACACATTTACATATATCCACGCACACACACATATCTACACATTATCACACATATATCTAGATACTAACATATCTATATAGCTAAACACTTACATACATACATGTATGCCAAACTATATCTATATACATTCTCCTCTACTACAGTTATTATCATTCTAGGAGTTATATTCTTTTATTAACTGCCTTCTATAGTTCCCAGCCGTTCTTAGGTATAGATAGAGGTTGTTCCACTGTTTTCCATTCAGTAAATTTAAGAATTCATTATAAGCCAAATGTATTTTCCCAAAGTATCTCACCCTGAACTCATTTAAAATTGGGCATACACCTACAAAATGGTAGCAGTCTTCGACCAATCTTAAATTACACAATGTACACATTAGTTGTTCTTCTGCTCTATCGATCGCATAATTCAAACCCAGCATCTCCCCTCTAGCTCTCATAATTAATCCCATATAGTGCAGTTTTTTCCCGCCTGAGATATAGTGGAAATTCTTAATATCGTGGTTTAAATCTTTGTAAATATGATAGAATTTTGAGTTTAATGCTTTATTTTTGTATATGTTTACATAGTGGCTATTTAAATTTTCGAGGCATTCCTTTATTTGTTTATTGGAATAGTTAAAGTCTGCGCTATTATAATTAAAGCTGTTTAACGTTTGGATATTGTCATTGTGCCAGAATATATTTTTGGATATTACATATTCGGCAAGAATTTTCGGGTAACGTCCATTTTCGAGAGTTTTTAATTTGCTTATATACTGTAAGTGTAATTTTAGTGTGTGATTAAAAGGAGGTAGTTTATTGGTCTCTAGATATAACATGTAATCCGGATAGTTTTTCGGAAGACTGAAAATTTTTTTCAAGAATAATTTTTGCAGTTTTTCGACATTGTGGTAGGGATTATAACCCCATGTTTGGCATGCGTAGCTTATAATGGCTTTAGCTACCGAGTTAAAAATTTTATATTTAGTTGTGAGTGGTACCTCATTATTTTTTATGAATTTATTCCAATTTGAAAATAATGCAAATTTGGCTGCTGTCAGTTTTTCTACAAAATGTTGTTCAAATGATAACTGTGGCGTTACTGTTACTCCTAGATATTTGTATACTTTTATAGAGAGTTTTCCACCTTTTCGAAATACCATAATCTTCTTTTTATCGATATTGATTCCAATTATCGCAGTATAACTGTAACCTATTTATCATATATTGTAAAGTTGAGCGATTATTTGCAATAAGTGCTAAGTCATCCTCGAACATTAAACAGTTTATTTTGGTAGCAGCTACTATGACACCCCCACCAATGAATTCCGGCAGATCGTTTATAAACAGACTGAAAAGTAGCGGGGACAAGAGGCAACCTTGCCTCAAGCCTGACTTGGTCTCGAAACTCTCCGTCCTCCCTTCCTTCGTCCACACACATGTAGTTGTGTTTGTATACAAAGATTCTATTGCCCTAACGATTTTCGTTGACACTCCCATTGTATTCAATTTATGAAATATATCACTTCTTGCCGGAGAATCAAAGGCCGAAGAAAAATCAACAAAAAGACAATATAATTTACCCCTCTTTTTTTCCAGATTGATTTTTACAATATTCAGGAGATTGAATATATTATCTACAGTACTGTATTCCTTCCTAAAACCCGCTTGGTGTTCAGTTAGAATGTTATTATCGTTCACCCAATTTTCCTATCTTAACAGTAATAGTCCACTATATAGCTTTGATATTGTATTCAAAAATGTAATCACATTATCAATATTGGCATAGGTGGAAATATCAATCTATATTTATTGATGCCATCAAAATATTGGACTTGAAATCTCTTTAGTCAATATTTTCATCAATAAACTTTTTTGAAAAACCAGTACTTCTGAAATATAGTCATTCCATATCAAATCAATCAGTTCAAAAAGATGATGAACCGGTATGCCTTACTTTTGGTAATACTTTTGGTTTCCATTACAATTTTTTGCTTTAAATGAATTTTAAAAACTCAGACGCTCTGACTGCTCGTAGGTACATTGAGGGAATACTCCTAGAGGCTGTAATCCCATTTGCTCCATTGATTGGTGAACAGTTCATTTTGATGCATGATAATGCCCGGCTGCACTGCATAAATTGTTACTGAATACTTGCAGCATGTGGGAATCAGAGTTTTGGACACCCCTGCACGATCTCCCGATATGAATTCGATAAACTCTGTAAAGAAATTTAAATATCCATAAATTAGTAAAAATAAAAATTGGTAAACTTTATAATGTTCCTATTTAGAAATTCTGTGAAGAAACAATAATTTATTTGAAGGTTAATTTATTATAACAAAACCAAGATTTAGAAACTTTCCATTATTAAATCACTACACTCCATGATGTTTTATGCAGATACTACTAAACTAATTTTTCTTTTAATTTTGGTAAAAGTTTCTCTGCATCCCATGTTTGGCCTTAGCTTTCATCATAATTTTTTGTCATTCAAGCCTGTCCAATCCATCGCCCTAAGTACTCTTGGCCCCTCCCCTTTCTTTCTGGTACCTAAAATGTTTACATGCAATATTCTGTTTGGCATCCTATCTGCTTATATATGACCCAGCCAAACTATTCTGTGAGTTTTAGCAAACTGAAGTATATCTTCATACTGGACCAATTCTTTAGAATTAGAGAACTCTTGAATGAATGAGCTCTCTTAGTTCAGAATCAGTTGCTGTCATCCAGACGAACGATGGAATGGCGTAAGCCCATTATCAATATTGGCATAGCTGGAAATATCAGTCTATATTTATTGATGCCATCAAAATATTGGACTTGAAATCTCTTTAGTCAATATTTTCATCAATAAACTGTTTTGAAAAACCAGTACTTCTGAAATATAGTCATTCCATATCAAATCAATCAGTTCAAAAAGATGATGAACCTGTATGCCTTACTTTTGGTTTCCATTACATATTTTTGCTTTGAATGAATTTTAAAAACTCAGACGCTCTGACTGCTCGTAGGTACATTGAGGGAATACTCCTAGAGGCTGTAATCCCATTTGCTCAATTGATTGGTGAACAGTCCATTTTGATGCATGATAATGCCCGGCTGCACTGCATAAATTGTTACTGAATACTTGCAGCATGTGGGCAATCGGACTTTTGGACACCCCTGCACGATCTCCCGATATGAATTCGATAGAACATTTGAGTGATTATTTAGGGAGGCGTGTCCGGCATCATTATCCTCCTCCTAGTGACGGAAGGCAGCTCCAAATTGCTCTTCGTAAAGAATGGGATGCTGTTCCGCCGGAGTATGTCAAAAATGTAATTTCTTCAATGCCCTGACAGGGTTAGAAACCTTCACAGTGTAAGAGGGGGTAAAACCCGGTATAAGCAGGCCTAATAAATTCAAGAAAATTTAATTATTAATTTTAAAAGAAGTGCAAATTTCTTATTTCTTTATTTTATAATTTATTTAAAATCATGTAAATAAAAAAGTTATTTGTTATTGGCAGAGTTTGTTTAAATAACCTTTGTTTGTTTAAAAACTAATTTTTACAAACAATTTTAGAAAAAATCGTATTTACTAGAATTATGGGGAAACATCAGGGTGTCCAGTTTTTTTTTTGCTGCTGAGTGTATGTCTGAAATCTATATCCTTACAATAAGAAATTACATCATTTTTTATTTTTAACCGACTTCGAATGAAAGAGGAGGTTACTCTATTCGATACTTATGACTTTTTTTTTTTGTGCTTTTTTTTTTTTCTATGTATGTTCACCGATTACTCAGAGATAGATGGTCCAATTGGAACAAAACCTTGTGCATCTTGTAGAGTATTTTCCCAAGGTGGTCCCATTGAAACCTTTTTTGGGTTCTTAATTTATTTAAGAAGTTATCGGGAAAATAATTATTTAATTATCGCTTAAAATGTTTACTTATTGGAAAAACATATGGCATATGTAACATAAGGTATGCTCCAACAAGCTATTAAAACTAATTGATAACTAAAAAATCTCAATATTGTTTTACTGCTGGATGAATCAAGTGGGAAAACCAACCAATCAAATTCAGAATCAAATGAGTGGGGGGAGAACATGAGCAGTCTGTTAGTTATCATTGTGTTTTAAGTGCTTCTTAGAACAAACCTATACATAACCTTAACTAATTTTTCAACAATAGATTTAAATAAAGATATATAACATCGCTGTCATTTTCTGTAGCGATATTAGCATAAATATTAGATAGATATATATATTCACCGGTAACAGTAAACCTTCTTAATTTAGATCTAATCGACCGATGGACACCATAATTATAAGACCACAAAATTCGTGGAATTCCAAGAAAGACTGAGTATTGATAACCGTTTTAATGCAGAATTTAAGACTTCTTCAAGTTCCAGAAGGTTCGTTTAAATTTAAAATCGTAGCCACTCCCTATGCACATTAAAAAGAAATACAATAATTCCTGGAAAAGCTCATTTTCAGTTGACTTAACAATATACCTCTGTCTTCTTCCGGATACACTCGGTCACTGTTGAATATCTTGTTGGAGATCTTGTGCCTATTCTTCATGAGTGACACTTCTGTTATGCTATCCGGATTACTATTATCAGTTTTTAATTTTGTTTCTGTAACAATTGAGGCTTTTGCGGATGTTCATCCATCAATTAACAGTGCAAAATAAAACTTGATATCTCCCAGAAAACAACCTCATTGTATGAAAGTCCCCTCAGCAAAAGTTTGGCAGCCATGAAAATGATTGATATCATAAATGCTACGCCAATAGAATTGAAGCAACAGAGTTTAGAAATTTATTTTCTGAATAATATTTTATTACCAAGGATATAATTCATAGTACTTCGGTAATAAATTTAGTCCAAAATTCATCGAAAGGAATTACGAACATAATTGACTCAACCTTTTGAATTAAATCAGTAGTGTTGTATCGAGAATAATAATATCCTTCGTCATAATAAATTATCCATAAAATGAGTCCCAAACCCTGTTGCTTCTATCTTAGCAGGGCAGTCTTTTTGATATTGATCAGTTTTATGGCTGCCCCTTTTTTGCTGGGACTTCTATCCAATGATGTTGTTTAATCACTACTTTACCAGCGATCGATTTAAATAAAGCAATATTAACGGTCCCTACCGGAGTAGTGCATAATATCGCCATAGTTTTCAGAAGGATATTCAAGCGATCATAATTCCAAAATTACTTTCCAATTTACGAGTATTATAGGTCATATTACCATCCTCATCGATTCTCCATTAACAACATCTTGTCCAAAACCGGCCAAAATCTCGACTGTTCAGTGACTTCATCTTGGAATGGCCGGATTTATGTATTTATGTATATTTAACTCAACACATCTCGGAACACTGATGATTTATGTAAATGAAAAGTACTGAAGACAATATTTAGCAAAGGAAAAATATTGTCATTGCGGAAAAACATTTTATGTGTTCCCTTCCCAATGGAACATTGATCTTTAAAAAAATAAAATCCATTTTTAATCATAAAACGTAGTATGTTGAAAGTTGTATAATACACGCACCGATTTCTCACTTTTCTGTGTGTATTCATAAAATTGAAAAGGTGACTGTATATAGAGAGAAACATTTTATTCATCATAAAAGATATGCTGCCCAACTACATTGGGTTGCTAATACACAACATACTATATGTCTATCTGAGACTATTTGTAACATCTTATTGTAATAATATATAATAATAAAAAGGCCCGGGAAAGACGAACGTGGTAGAGCGTAAAAAGATTTCGAAATTTTTTTTAAACCAACATACGGTTTTCTAGATTTGTTATCTTCTCCAACTAAAAAGTATGAAATAAAAAACATTTTATAAAAAAAATTAAACCGACTTCGAAACCTAGGAACCAGTAAAACTAAATTCACTGAAAATTATTAAATAAATACCTTCTGATTTTTATGAATACACAGAAAAATTGACAATGGTATAAAAAGTGGTAAATGCAATAAGACGAATAATTTTATTTTGATTTGTACAAATACACACTAATTGTTAATAAAAATTATTAAATTAAAATATTAAATGCTATGTTCAATACAACACAATCTTTTCGGAGGCGGCACAAAATAGAAATGACATGTTACGTCATGACATCATGAGAAGTGTCTAGTGAATGTCTAATGAATGTCTAGTGTTAAAAATTTTAAATTTTGTGCCGCCTCCGAAAAGATTGTGTTGTATTGAACATAGTATTTAATATTTTAATTTAATAATTTTTATTAACAACTAGCTGTATGTCCCGGTTTCACCCGGGGAATTTCATTTTTCTAATGAAACTGTCGATTTCGTAAAAAAAAACATTGTAAAGCGAGACCATTAAGATTTTTATTAGGATAAAGGATATTAGCTGAAGATCGGCTGAAGTTATGTAATTTTAATATGGACAGGTGTTAACGCACCTGGTATGAAAGAACCACTGAGCGAAATTTGGAGAATTTAGGATATAACGGTATGGAATTCTATAAAAAACAAACAAACAAACAGAAATATTGGCCTGCAGTTTCAGCTTCTCGCAAATCGACTTGCCTAAGCCTCTGTGGTGCAAGGCGGGCCTCGTATTCCTGGGCAGACTCAGTTTCCCGCTATTCTGCCTGTCTAAGCCTCTGTTGTTCAATCCTATTTTGATGTTCGTCGAGAGTTTCATCTGCTCGTATTTGACGTTGTTTTTTAGCTTTTGAGAGCACTACTCCTATTGAAGCTCGCTTCTTAGGAGGCATTTTTAAAAAATAAATTCACCATACATGTAAATAAACGTATTGTAATGTTAAAAAAAAAACATATGGTTTAAAAATCCCAGAACTCGACGCCTGCCAAAGGACGGTCTTACCGGGCCTTGTTGGCCTCTTCAAAATCTATAAAATGATTTTTTAGGCCGTTTTTTCGACTCAAACGGTCGATTTCGTAAAAAAAAACCATTGTAAAGCGAGATCATGACGAATTTTATAACAATAATGAATATACCAAGAGATTGGCTGAAGTTATGCAATTTTAATGTGGACGGGTGTTCGCACCTGGTAACAAAGAACCACTGAGCGAAATTTGGAGAATTTAGGACAAACGGTATGGATTTCTATAAAGAACAAACAAACAGAATTTCAACTTTATTTATATAGATTAGGGTGTATTTGTACAAATCGAAATAAAATTATTCGTCTTATTGCATTTTAGGTGCTTATTAGATTTTGCAGAAAAATCTAAAATTTTCTATTTTTCTTTTCATAAATGCAAGCAACCTACTATTTTTATAGAGGATTGTAGAAGAATTTATATTCCCATTGATTAATTTAAAGACGAAAATTACATCTTTTTTGATGCGCATATGTGCTAAAGAATATATTTTTCCTAAGATCACATTTAAATACAATCCCTTGAGCTTTCTGAAAAAGCTAGTTTTATTTTTAATTTTAAAATTAAAATATTATAAAAAAAAAACTATATCGATTGCCGATAATATTAAGGTAGATGGTATTGACGGTGAAATATCAAATTTCAGGGTAAAAGTTTTATCGACTATTAATGGCCATCCCTAATTCATACCCTCCCAAAGAAAACCCAAAAAGTCTTTTCTTAACATTTAAATATTAAAAACACACATCTCTGTAGCAGATGTATTAATGAACCATGATTCTGCACCATGTAACTATTGGGTTATGAGAGCTTTATATAGACTTAATTTGGTGGTCTCACAGAACTGACCATATCTCCACTGAGGAGCACTGTTGTACAACTCCCTTTTCCTAGGGTCATGCTGACTAGTTTACCAATTTTATTATGTGTGGTAAGTTCTATGCTCCTCTGGTGGTAAACAAGACATTCTTGCCTATAACAATGGTAATAACCTTCCTGCATACATTTTAATATTTTTCACTAGGTTTTTAAGGACATTTTATATTAATTCAAGATCCCCCCCCTTTTTATGGAAGAAAAGGTGTTTATTTCAAAATGGTGAAGGCGCCAACTTCAATTTAAAATTCAATAAGTTACATTTCAAAGATGAATGAGCCCTATGCATGAATAAAAAAATGGTAATAAAAAGAAAAAGGCTTACTTCAATTCTTAGAAGTAAATTGATGGCCCATTAATGTCTCTTTGAGAGGCCCAAAGATGTGGTTATCAGAAGGCACAAGATTAGGACTACATGTAGGATGATGCATTACTTCAATTTAAATTTTCTGTAGCATTTCAGTAGTGTGGACAGTACTTTGTGGACGGGCATTTTCACTCCAGACCAATAAGTGGCCCTCAAATGAAAAAGTTAAGGAAGTGGTGCCCTTATGGCTTGTTTATGAACTGAAAACCTTCTTTTCTGAGGGCGTAAACAGCTTGGACAACAATGCTAACAACAAAATAAATAAAATGAAAAACAGAAGGTACCTACTGCAGTGAAGTAGCTATAGAAGAACTATCAGGTACATTTATCTCAATCTTTTTTCCTTTAGTTTTAGTGTATTCTTTTAGCCATTCGTCTCTAAAAGGACTTACATCTTCTAATGGTGTTACAACAACCTGTTACAGCAATTAAAAATAATTAATTTAAGGAATAAACAAGCTTTAAATAAGGAGGTTTTGTGTGTGTAAGAGTTAATCTGAACAGCAGAAGTATGTTAAAAAAAATCTGGTGCGATGCGCGCTACCCACAACTTTCACTTACCAACTTACTTACATTAGAAATCGACATGTTTTTTTAATTGCCATTTCTATAAATAATATAAAAAAGATGACTTGATTTTGATTAAAAATGATTAATTTAGAATAGAATAGAATAGAAAAGTCCTTTATTTAAAAAACAAAAAAGTATTTACGAAACTATATACATATCTAAGGACAAATTTTGACATGGCTTACGCCGTTTGCCAGGAGTCCTGAAAATAATAATACATTCATAGAGAATAAAGAAAATATTTACAATCTTAAGAGTATTCAGATAACAATAATCTTCTGTATCTTATTGCTTCTTTAACATAAAAGTAAATGCCATTTAGTTTATTTTTGTTAAACAATACTATTAACTCTTCTTTATTGATCAATATTTTTCCAAAATATTTCAACCTGATGTAATTAAAAATTGGGCATACACCAATAAAATGCACCATGTCTTCTATTTCATTTTTGTTACAAATGGTACAAAAATAACTTACTCCATCTACCCATGGTTTGTAATTTAGGTCTAACAGTTCTCCTTTTACTTTAAATATTATTTTTATTAAATCTAAACTGTTAACGTCATTTATGTACGATATTGAACTGGGTAATAAATTTTTATAGAGTATATGATAGTCAGATTGTTGGGCTGCGGCTAAACAATCACTTATTAAACTGCTCTTGAAAGAGACCGATGATTTTATTAGTTTGTTTCTGCCACCTCTCAACTGAAATAAAACAGGGGTCTAAATCAGTACCAAGGCGATCAGCTAGTGCAATCCACTCAGCAAACCACAAAGATTTACTTTTTACTATTTCATTTGCAATTATTTTAGGAAATCTATAGTCCGGCAAACAAAATATTTTTAAAATCTATTTAAAATGCATTTTAAGAGTGGTGATAAAAATGGGGTCTAATTGCGTCTCTAAGTAAATTTGATAGTTTGGTGTATTGTTGGGAAGCGAAAATATTTTTTTAATAAAGAATTTCAACACCCTTTCAATTTCCTCAAACTTATAGTAGCCCCATATCTGACTTCCATAACAAAGGGAAGCCATTATAGTGGAGTTGAAAACCCTTAACTTTGTGGAGAGAGGGACAACAGGGTTTGTAAAAATGTTATGCCAAATACTATTTATTGCTTGTTTGCATTTTTTACTTCTTTCTTTATTATTCGCAGAGAATGTAAGAGAGGGGGAAAGTACTAGCCCTAGATAAGTATAATTTTTTACTACATCAACCCGCTGCTTATTAAAAAACCATTTCTCAGACTTCCGCAACCTACCACCCTTTTCTCTAAAAATCATAATTTTAGATTTTGACAAATTTACTGTCAAGTTCCATTTCGCAGTATAATTTTCTAATTGGCTTATCATTTCCTTTAGTTCATAGGCACTTTTAGTGATTAGCACAATGTCATCTGCGAATAGTAGTGCATTTATACGGACATTTCCGATTCTTATTCCTCCTTCCAAGTCATTATTTAAGTCATTTATATGAGTGGAAAATAATGCCGGACTCAATAAGCAACCCTGTTTTACTCCCATAGTGTTAGCAAAGTACTCGGAAATACCTTCCCTCAACTTTATCGCCATGTTTGTGTTCTCAGACAGCATCTTTAGCATATTGATATATTTTGTGGAGACTCCCATACTAAAAAGCTTACAAAATAGAGAATGACTGTCGACAGTGTCGAATGCTGCTTTAAAGTCAACAAATAGACAATAAACTTTGCACTTATACTTCGTATGAAAAGAGTATTTTATTAAATTGACTAAGTTAAAGATGTTATTTATTGTGCTAAAACCTCTACGAAACCCAGCCTGACCTTCATAAACAGTCTCATTTTCTTTTAACCAGTTAGCAAGTCTATTCGCGAGAATTCCCGTAAACAGCTTAACAATAGTGTCCATAAAAGCTATACCTCTATAGTTTTCTACCTTATGTTTATCCCCTTTTTTGTGGAGAGGGAAGATTAAAGATTGATTAAAGCTTCCTGGCAAACTATTAGAGTTCCAAAATGAATTGAATAAATTTAAAACTATTTCTAGAAAACAATCCGGTGCTTCTTTATAAAATTCATACGGGATACCGTCGTGGCCAGGAGCCTTATCGCATTTCGCTTTAGAAAGTGATGCTTTTAATTCAGCCATTTCAAAGGGTGCATCTAATTTACCATTTTCCAAATACGATTCCACACATAAATAGTTACCGCTGATCTTTGGTGAATTGTATAGCTGAC
The DNA here is from genome assembly GCA_911387785.2 of Aelia acuminata. Lineage (NCBI taxonomy): Eukaryota > Metazoa > Arthropoda > Insecta > Hemiptera > Pentatomidae > Aelia > Aelia acuminata. The sequence goes on along the minus strand of OU426978.1, from coordinate 85,495,032 downwards.
TGAAATATTGTACCCAGTCCGAGGTTTTAATATTTATACTAACAACACTGTTATTATTTTTTTTAAATGTTTTAACTAAATTCCAGAATTCCTTCGAGTCTTTTACATTGGTAAAACGTTTTGCCATATCATTATAATAATTTCTCTTTTTGTTTTCACAACACTCTTTATAGATTCTATTGTGTAGAACATAAGATTTCCTTACCAGTTCATTATTTGATTTTCTAAATAAATTGAGCAACTTATTACTTTTTCTCCTCAGCTTTAGACAAGTTAAATCAAACCAGGGGTTTTTAGGATGAAATTCAGATTTATTATGAAATTTTGAACCGAATTCCGCACACTTTTTTATGCATTTTTTTATATCATCAAGCTGTGGAGGATAAGGGCCGGGATAGCCGAGCGTGTAGGAGCGCGACCCGTTGTTACACGCTCGAGCCGAACGGCGGCGGTTCGAATCCGCCCTGGGAGGGATAACTTTTATTTCGTGGAGGCCCCACGGAATAAATCTCAACCCTCCCACCATGGTTAGAATAGGTTGGTTACACCTGTAGAGTAACCCCCCGTATGCCACACATGGCCAGGTAGGGGTACCGAACAAAAAAAAAAAAAAAAAAAAAAAAAAAAAATAAGCTGTGGAGGATAAGTGAAATTAACACACAGTTTACTAAGTTTCTGTTTAAAATTTTGACTATCATTTACTGTCCATGGCAATCTCGGAATTAGTGGTAACAACATTTCATCATTTAGCAATTCATCAAAATGGAGAGATAGTTCGAGCGAGCGGCATGTGATCAGAATACGTTTCTACTCCAATTCTAAAATCCTTTATAAAATCTAATAAATCTATACTCAAATGATGATCAAATGATTAATTTAATCAAAATCATTAAAGCCGTTTTTGAGATATTCCAAAAAAATGTAAAAATTGGAAAAAAAGTTATGAAATAAAGAGCCCCCCCCCCTGCATTTGATCAATTTTGATGATATTTTGTCTGTCATATTGTGAGCATATACATACACCAAATATCCAGTCTGATCAAAATCATTACAGCCGTTGTTGAGTAAATAAAAAAAACACGAACATAAGAAAAAGTTTATTAAATGAAGTACCCCCTCCGTTTCACCAATATTGATGAAATTTCGGCTGTCGCATCGGGGACATATACATACATCAAATACCCAGTATCATCAAAATCATCAAAGCCGTTTTTGAGTAAATAAAAAAAAAACGTAAACATTAGATAAAATTCTTTAAGTGAAGTACCCCCTCCGTTTCACCAATTTTGATGAAATTTCGGCTGTTGCATCGCGGGCATATACATACATCAAATACCCAGTTTGATCAAAATCGTGAAAGCCGTTTTTGAGTAAATAAAAAAAAACACGTGAACGTAAGACACAATTTATTAAGTAAAGTACCCCCTCCAATTAATCAATTTTGATGAAATTTTGACTTTCATATCGCAGGCACATACAAGCATCAAATATCAAGTTTAATCAAAATCGTTAGAGCCGTTTTTGAGAAAATCGAAAAAAAAACATAAAAATTAGATAAAATTCTTTAAGTAAAGTACCCCCTCCAATTGACCAATTTTGATGAAATTTTTGCTGTCACATCGCGGGCATATCCATACACCAAATGTGCAATTTCAGGTTCGTACGGTTTATAGTTTTTGAGCTAGTCTGTTCACACACACGCACACGCACAGGCACACGCACCCGCACGCGCACGCGGACCCGCACGCGCACACGCACACACACACACAATAATATGTGTATTAAATTAAGTGATAAAATCTAAAGTAATTCATTAAAGAAATAAATCACATAAATTATGATATATAATCAAAGAATCACATATATTCTGACTAACCTTCAATTGTGCTCTAGAAAAAAGAGATCTGTCCGATAAAGAGAACCAACCACTGGCATGTTCCAGACCTGCAGTAATTGGAGTTAGGTCCACACCAGTTCGAAGTACAATAGGCCACTGGGAACTACAATCACTTCCTCTGGCTGGTTCTTCGGTACCACCATTCAGATCTACGAATACCTCTAGTTCCCTATCACACTGTTATAATGAAACTTTAAACAATTAGTGAAACAAACTAAGAAATACATTGTTTCTGTACTATTTTAGTTTTAATGATTGAGAGAAAAACCAAAATTGCATATTAATCAATGGCACCAAACAAAAGTGACTTAGAATTTACCATGTAGTAGAAAAAGTATATTTCTTAGATTAATAAAAAGTATAATATAAGATAAGTAAAGACCACTTAGAAGTGACTGAAAACTACTTCGGTACTTTGAAGTTGTAATGTGCATCAATGTATTTCGCAAGAGATCGAGATGTATGGTCAAAGCGGCTTTAGTAGCTTCTTAAAGCTGAAGGGTACAACTATCCCCTTTAGTATTATGCTGGTTTACCCAGACAGATAGCTATAATTCATTTTTAATAAGATAAAAGAGCTTTATGATAAAACATAATGCTACTTAAGCAAAGCTATAACAATTTTTTTAGAGCCAAGAAATACTCTACTTTGAAAGTAAACATTCGACTTTTTATGTAACAATGAAAATGAAGAGAGTCAAGAGTTGTTAGGAGCTGATTTCATCTTTATTCCGGGAGGGGTGTAGCCGTGAGCATTTTGCTCATGTTGGTAAATAAACGTCTATATCTTCCTAGTATTCCATCTATTTTGTTATTTCTACCTTTCCTCAACTCTTTAATGTTGTTATTACCACTTTTTAAGTTTTCTTCAATGTTTACCTTCCGACATAAACTCAATTAACTTTCACTCTGGCCACGCAATGGATAAGACTGATTGTTTTTACCAACAAGACATCTCCTATGTATGTATATATATATACATTTTTTTTTTAAATAATGAACCAAGACCAGAACATTTTAAATCTTTTACAAAATAAGGATTATTCAGCCACTGAAAAAAGAGTTAGATATAAGTTTTAATTACTTACAAACATTTTATCAAATATTATTTTTTTTTTCTAAAATCTTCCACAGCAAACAATGATGATTTGCCACATAAAATAGCTGCTCCTATTAACTATAATTATTACTATTACACCATAAATTATTATTTTCTATAATTGAACAAAAGATGTTGAAGATGTGGTAGAAGAATATAAATCACGATATTCTGCGGGGGTCACCTGTAGTGCAGTGGTTAGCATGGCAACCTACAATACTAAAAGTTCGCGCCTCGCGGTGGCCCTAGGATTAATGGGAATAAAAAATCCTTGACTATACCGTCCCTCAGATAGGACTTATAATGGAGTTCCCGAGCCTGTACGATGTCAGGTACTCGTTCAAGATCCCAATTCTAATTATAGGCAAAATTTAGGACTCCCTTTGTAGCATCGTCCGATTAGCCTTAGTAGCATAAAGAGACGTTAAACAAACTATATTCTGCGGCTAGAAAAAGTAACTATTGGCCACTGACATTTGTTTTTTTCACTCCTCCACATTGGAGAAATCTAATTTCAAACAATTTAAAAATCTAATATACAACAACTGGAACAGTTTAATGAGCAATGATAACAAACTAATGTCTCGATTTAAGACTTTCCTTTAGAAAAACTTACAAGAAATTAAGCAGAAACAAAAGGAAGTAAGCCATACAAACATTTGCTCTCTGTGCCCCAGAAAAAACAGAAGACAATTGTAGATTGTTCTAAGTCTATTTGCAATGGACATTGTACATATAAATGCTCTTAACGAAAATTTGAATTCTTGATTTCTGGCTGAACAGTTATTCCCTTGCAGAAAAAAATTTTATAATGTAATTAAATTAATATTTATTTTCTTCTAAATGTGTTTGTTATAAAATTTAATGATTTTTTTTTTGTTTAACGTGAATTTATGCAAAATAAACAACAAATAATTAACTTTTATAACAAAAGAATAAAAATGTTTATTTAATTATTTATCTAAACTTTATTTATACATTATTTTTAAATATAATTTTGTTATAATATTGAAATTTTCATAAAGTAAATGCCTTTTATGACTTCAAAAAAGTGTTTTCATTTATTATCTATAATCAAAAAAAATTCAAAACATTGCATTAAAAATATTCATGAACTCTTTGCTAATTATATGCAGAAATAGTACAAACTTTTACCATGAGATAAATGCCCACAGAACACCTCTTATGGGACATTCCCTCCCAATTCACTGGTAAGTTAAGAGATATTTAGAGGTTTGTGAAGTATACATAATGGCATAAACATGACTTGTGATAATAATTGAGAACAAGAGATAAAAAAATTGCAGTATAATTTTATAATTATTGTATTACAATTTTAATAAATTGTTGACATTACACATAAAACATTTTTTCTTTGCATCTAGGGTGCATTGTACCGAATCCTCGGAGGGTCAAAGTTTTTTTATCTAGAATAGACAAAATAAGTTTGCCCGAAATCGGTGACCCATCAGCTGTGTTTTCCCCTTTTTAGACAAAAATGCACCATCACAAAGATTAATTATTACAAAAATTAATATTTTGGTTTTTCTTACTAAAAGTTTCAATCAAAAAATATATTTGTAATTATTGAAAAATAATAAAATATTATATGCATTTCTTCTTCAGGGTTTGACCATGTAACAGGTTTTTCAACTGCCAAGCTTTCACCCATCTTATTGTGGGCTTCTTTAGGGCCAATACAAGAGTGAAGAATGAAGAATTTCATGTAATGACTCTGAAGAAGCCCACAGCAAGATGGGTGAAAGCTTGGCAGTTGAAATAACTGTTACATGGTCAAACCCTGAAGGAGATATGCATATAATGAATTCAGACCATGGAAGCCTAAAACAACAATAATAAAATACCTTTTTCAAAAAATCTACGGGAAGTTCTACATCCCAAGATTGATTCCAAATGGGGTTACATTTCTTTTCTACTATTTTCGTTTTTAATATTCTGGGTTTTCCATCCATCATTGCTGAAAAATAGGCATAAGATGTCGGCTTTACCATAGCTGTTTTTCCGTTTGGTTGTCTCACTTCTACTGAAGGTAAGCCAAGAGCTCGGCAAATTTGTACTCTGACCTTGAAAAAATTTTCTTCTTTATAAGAAGTATATGATGTCTGTGTATCCTTATTTTGAGTGATAAATTCAGTTTCAACTCCAATATCTTTGCTTTCTCTTCCTCCAAAGTCTTCTTTGAAACTTTTTAAAGATTCTAAAGATTTTAAAGTAGCATCAGTTGATTGGATATCATCTTTTTCTGATTCACTGCTTATGCTAAGGTTTCTCATAATCCCGTTACTATCAAATATCCTGTTATTGTTATTTTCATTAATACTAGGAGCTTCTTGATTTTTTTCTGGAAGTAAAGAGTTATGATCACCAATAATGTTTTCATTAATAGACGGTTCCTCTTTGTTTAAGTTAATATTACTGTTGGTTTGGCAAGGTAAATTACCTTCACCATGTACATTAAACATAGATGAATCACTATTTACTGAAAAAGACATATTTGACAAACTGGAAAAAGGGTTAACAGGATTTTGTGTAACATCTTTCATAGAAAAAGAGGAATCACTTTCTAATCTTAAATTATGGGGATGATTAGAGATGTAATGAGGCATGTGAGGAGGAGAACATAAGAAACTACACTGGGACCTTGCTTCGAAATCCATGGATTCTCCTGTACTTGGTAAGTCAACTTTTAAATCAAAAAGTTCAAATGCATCACCACATGCTCTTGAATCAGTAACTTTTGGAATTTTCTCTTGATCAGACAAAATTCCATGAGTTGTACTTTTACACTTAACACTGTTATCTGTGTTTCTTTCTCTCATGTCACATAAAACTTCTTTGAATAAATTACCCAACTTTGTTCCTATCCCGCTTGGAACTTCAGTATCAGGACCATTAAATTCTGGAAGCCCATTCATCTTAATTGATTCCAAATTTAAATCTTTTGCATGTGTTATTCCATCAACAGCATTATTATTTCCCCGAAGGGGAATATTATTCCCAGAGTCTATTGCAGCTCCATCTTGTTGATTTTGCAATTTTTCAATGGATTGCGTCTTGATATCATGATAGCAACAGCGATTTAGTAAATTAACATTTGATTGAATAAAGTCAGGAGAATTTAAAATTTTATTTCTGGAATTTATTCTAGACGAGTGGGTGAAATCAGGATTCAACTTATTAAGGGTTTCATCAACTTTGTTATCCTTTTCCTTATCTTGGTATAAATCCATTCGAGGAATATTTCTATCTGGGTAAGAATGCTTGCAAAGCCCTTCATTTTTATCACATATCACATGATCAGAAAAATCCCTCCATTCTTTATAAGATGTGGCAGCAGCACAACTATAACCTAAGATAACATGTAAATCACCAAACGAGCCTTTATATCCATATGTTACAGAAGATTCAACAACAGTAATAGGAATGATTATCTTTTCAAAGATGGCTTCTCTTTTTCTTTGTTGATAATACACCAGTTCAAGATTACTCAATTTCATGAGAGGAAGAGTTGCCTAGAATATAATAAACAAAAATTATAGTCATTAAGTAGAAAAAGATCTAATAATATTATATTGTTAACTACATTAGAAAGTTAAACATATCCTCTTTCAGTTCAATCATTTAATGTAAGGTAGTATTAATACCTTTCCAAGCATATAGTCTCGAGGCCTAGGCCTATAATAACGACCCCAAACACAAAATGTGATTTCATGAACTGGTAAGGTCATGAGTGCCTTTGTGAGTTTACTGTTTAATCTGATCTTATGACGGTTGACTGTTTTGAATTCGGTTTCCCTCAAGGCCATCTGAATACCAGTTCCGTTTGTTACTTTATCAAATACCACTATAAAAGAAAAGGAAAAAAAATTAACAAATTTGAGGTTTATTTTAGAAAAGGTGAATATAACATTTAATATTATTCAAATTCCTACAATATAAAAAAGTTAATAAGATAATAAAAAAAGTTAAAGTTCTTTTACAGTTTTCAATTAAAATCTAAAGTACTGACTTGCATTGAAGGATGGAAATTAAATTGAACTATTTCTAAGAAAACAATTTTGAAAAATTTCATGCAATATAAAAATTTACACAAAGAATAGGGTCTATAAAAAGAGAAGAAAAATACAGTTTTGTCAAATGCATAAATACAAAGAACTATTCATACCAACTGTTCATTTTATTTATTTATCGTTTACCAACATATTCTCTCTTTAGAGCACTAATCTAAACGTATTTATAAACAATGGACTGGCACGGTAAAGGATTAATTCAAAAGTTTTTATTGAAAATCAAAACAGTCATGAAATTCTTGATAGTTTGAGACTTTGTTAGAAAAAATCTTGTTCAGCCACCCAAGGGCCTCATGAAATCAACAAATCTGAATCTATTTCTGTTTGATGTGAGGAGGTGTCCTAGACTAGCATACCACGCAGCATTGGTTTAAAAAAAATTCTAGTGGATACGTCCTTGGAAATAAAGAACATCTCAAAGACTTTTCTAATAATTCTGTAGGATCAAGTCCTTAGTATTTGGGATCCGCATATAATACTTGGGATCTTGCCAAGAAGTGTGGAGTGTCAAAAGACCCTGTATGTTTCCCTCTAAAACCAAAACACTAAGATGTTCTATTCCAGCAAGACAATGCCCAAGAACTACTTCCCATTAAACCTCAGAAAAGTTTAAAAATCTTACTCGTATTGAACTTTTACAAACCCACCATAAACTCCGGAAGCTAATAATAAGGAAAAAAAGCTAATACAGTTTGATAAATGAGAAGAATGCGAAACAGTGGTCCAAGAATTTTTTGATAGCCATCCCAAAGAGGTTATATAAAAATCTGGTATGATGTGCACACAACACACAACTTTCACTTACCAACTTACTTTGATTAGACATTGACGTGTTTTGTTAAGTCACATATTTTTCCATATTAATTTACTTATTTTTGTTTGTATTTGCTCGTTAAAGTACACTAATTTTTTTTATTATTAAATAAAAGTTTTTTGTTGTGATAATTCGGAAATGCGAGCATAATACTCCAAGTCGTCTGATTTTATAATTCTCTATTAGTTGTTGAAAACTTCATTTAGTTACCATGAAACAAATAATTTCCATTAAATGAACAGAACATCTTTAATTATAAAGCATTGGTCGTCATTAAAGGTGTACTGCGCATGCGTGAGCTTAACGCGTATTATGAGTTGACAGAATATTTTTCTTTTTTTCTCCTGCATATTTTTACTTGATTTTTTTCATATTTCGTATTTAGCCATTTCTTATTTTTAGGAGAAACGAGAGACAGATAATTTCTCCATATTAACAAAAACAAAGGTACTTCATAGGAAAAAAAAAAGGCCCTTCCCCATTTATGCCTCCTCAGAACATTTTAATAATGATAAAGCTTACCTGATATTTAACCTTTAACTACTCACCTGAATCAATGTTACTTATCTACTCACCACGGGTCAATATGACCCAGAACAAAAAAAAAAATTAAACAACCTTAGGGTGTAAGATATTAGTTTTAAACAACAGGAGAAGGCTTGAAAATATATATTTATTTATGTATACAATAAATGAAAGTTTTAAAATATGAATAACATGTTGAATTATAGGTCTGAAGTGTAGTACTAAAATAAAGGAACTCCTTAACATTACTATTATTAACATAATTTCTTTTGATTTAAATTCAAACATTTTCTACGAACAACCTTTGCAGTTAAAACAGATAAGAAATGAGTGGTTCTATACAAATTTAGTCCCCGCATCGGACACAAGAAAATGGCTTACATAACTACTCACCTCGGGTCAAAATATCGATTTAGATAAAATAAACACCTCCCTTATTTTTCAGACACTGCCAAGAGTCATGAACAATGTAACTGGAGCCAAAACAAAGGATATGTCAAAGTTTGGTGATCATTCAATGCCAAAAAGGTGTAAATAGAATGAAATGAAACTTGGTACGGGTCAATATGACCCGACGTGAGTAGTTAAAGGTTAAGAATACTTGATTCTCATTAAACAAGACGAGTTTAATCAAAATCATTAAAGCTATTTTAGAGAAAATCGAAAAAACATAAAAATGGGAAAAAAGTTATGAAATAAAGTGCCACCTCTGGGTATCTCGGGCATATTAAATATGCTCAAATACTCAGTTTAATCAAAATCATTAGAGCTATTTTTGAGAAAATCGAAAAAAATGTAAAATGTTACTAAATATAGTACCCCCTCCGTTTGACCAATTTTCATGAAATTTTTGCTGACACATCACGGGCATATACATATACGAAATACCTAATTTAAGGTACGTGCGGTTTATAGTTTTTGAGCTATTCTGTTCATACACACGCACACAGGCACATGCAAACACTGAGGTTATAGGTTGTAGGTTATCACACTGAGCAGTGGAAAGCTCTTTATTATATATTATAATATAATATTATATTCTTTATTAACACATTTGCAGGCAGGTGATAGCATTAGGGAGAAAATTCATTCAAATTCCTTTGTGAACACAGTTAATTTATTCTTATCTGGAATACCAGGAACAAAGATTGCTTTATATCTTTTGTACTAACACAGAGGGTGGCGGGATGGCCGAGTGGGCAAACGCGTCAGAAAATACGCGTTGCCCATGGCAACATATGATTGAGAACCGAAACATAGCAAGTTCAAAACCCGGAGCCAGGGGAAATTTAATAATACTCGGTCTTAATCCCCCAACCTCTCCCCTGGCCCGGGAAACCCCGTATAGCCTAACAGGCGAGGAAGGGGAGAACAAAAAAAAAAAAAAAAAAAAAAAGTGCTAACAGTATATTTTATTATACGGAACATACTTTTGATTCATTAGGAATCTCGCCATACGTGTTTTCCAATCGATAACATTTTGAGCAGCACGCATTTCACCTTTTATCACAATTCTCTCTCTCTCTCTCTCTCACACACACACACACACACAACCATGCATGCGCGCACACACACACAGACATGCCCACAAACACACCAACACCACCACCATCAAACACAAACACACCATTTCATGTGATTTTGTTAATTAGACGAACGTGTATTTCTATTGAAAACCAGAATGCCCTTACTGCTTATTTTATAAACAGGTAAGTGAAAGTAAAAATAGATGTAAGATTTGAAAAAAAAAATTAAACTTTATCTACTATTTATTTATATTATTCAAAAAATTAAAAAGTCCCCCAAAGGAAAAAAAAAATTCATGTTTAATCATACTTACTTTTGCCAGTACAATCTACTTTTGGGAAGCTGTAATCTACATAGCAATCCATATCGTTATCCCCAGTGAACAAGGGAATACCAACAACTTTTTCAATCTTTACTGTGAAATTGTGAACTTTAGTTTTTTCATGGTCCAATGGTGCACCTACAATTCCTTTTTTTCTATCTAAAATACTATCATTGCAATCAAAGTCCTTTCTACAATAATCTTCACATAAGTTATAAGGTACTCTACAAAAATGCTTTTCAAATTTGTAGCCCTTTTCAAATCCAGAATCATAGTTTGTAGTTTTAAATGGATTATTATCTTCCAACTGTTTGACTGAAGTTTCTTCAGTTTTAAAAGCATCGCCATAATTCCTAAAATAAAATTAAAAAAAATAAAGTTTAAAGTATGAATTTGCATCTTAGCAATTTAATTGAAAATAGTAATTAAATTAATATGTAAATTTTAATATCAATACATACATCCTTCATGATGTATGTATTGATAATAGAGAGAGGCTAATCAATTTCATAGCCTCACATAAACTTATATTTTTATATAATTTTTATATAATTATATTGGCGATATGCTCTTCCCAAGGGCAAGGATATGTACTGGTAGGTGGATTACGCCTGATGTATCAACTGTAATTATAAATCAGATTGACATTATTCTTATCGGTAGTTGGAACAGGTCCAACTTAACTAATTTTAAAGACTGTAGAGGTGTTATAGTTGATTCGGACCATTATTTGATCACAGCTCATTTGCATGATCAATTCTCAATTTCAAGAAGACAAAAACCTGACCGAACAAGAAAATATGATTTAAAGAAACTTAAATTCCCTAATGAGGCTCAAGATTGATTTGTCAAGCCATTAGAGACCATAAGAAAATAAACAAATGTGCAAACAGATAGCACTCCAAACTACAGCAGATGTGTTAGAAAATGTTTTAGGCTACCACGAAAGTCAACAAGTTACTGGTTGTTTGAAACAGAATGCGAGAGAAAAAGCTTTATCGTAAGAAGAAAAGAACTGAACAACGCAGAACTTAGAGAAGCTGAAACCTGAGAGGAGCTAGTGAAAGCCATACGTTCTTTGAGAAAATAAATGAAAGCAAAAAGCCCTTTAAGCCCAGAAACACTGCCTACTATAGCAAAGAAAATACGAGGGTCTTCCAGAAAATAAGTTCCGTTTTGGTCTGTAGGGCAGTAGGAGTGGTTTTTGCCAAATCCGGCAACACCCCTCGAAAGAGAAGAGGTGGGGGAATCGAATGAGAGGTGGGCAACCTCAGTTGGTCAGTTACCAACGTCAGGGCAGGTAGTAGAAATGGAGCCCTCCACGTCGCGTCCCGCCACCTCGATCCCCGTTCCCTCTCGAGTTGTTTTGCCCGGAATGATTCAATTTCTTTATGCAAAGGGTTTCAAATCAGTTCAAATTCACGAACAGCTCATTTCTGTTTATGGAGAAGGTGTAATGAGTGAGTCAATGGTGAGGAGATGGGTAAGTGAATTTAAGGCGGGAAGACATTCACTTAAGGATGAAAGTGGGAGAGGCAGACCCTCAGTTGTGACGGACGAAATTGTCGCAGAAATCGACAATGCAGTTTGCAAAGATCGTCGTTCAACCCTGGATGAACTCCACCTGAGTTTCCCAAACATCTCACGATCCCTCATCCATGAGATCGTCTCAAAAAACCTTGACTTTCGGAAAGTTTGCGCCCGGTGGGTCCCTAGAGAGCTGACGCCCCAACACAAGGAACAACGAATGGCTGCAGCTCAAGAATTTTTGGACCGCTACAGAACTGATGGGGGCACATTCCTGAAGTCTATCGTCACTGGAGACGGAACCTGGGTGTCACACTACACTCCAGAAAACAAAAGACAGTCCATGCAATGGAAACACCTCACCTCCCCAAGTGCCAAAAAATTCAAAGTCGTGAAGTCAACCAGGAAAATCATGGTTTCTGTTTTCTGAGATCAAAAAGGAATTCTCCTGATTGATTTTTTGCCTCAAGGTGAAACAATTAACGCCAACCGCTATTAACGAGACCCTGAAGAAGCTTAGTCGGGCCATACAGAACAAGAGAAGAGGAATGTTGAACTCCGGTGTTTGTTCATGACAACGCTCGGCCTCACATTGCTCGTTCGACAGCGCAACTTTTGGATGAGTTTGGTTGGGATGTTCTGACCCATCCACCTTACAGTCCCGACTTGGCCCCTTCAGACTATCACCTGTTTACCAAAATGAAGGCGGAATTGGCGGGAGAACGTTTCACAAGTGACGAGGAAGTGAAAGAAGCTGTCACGAAGTGGACCAAGGAGGTGGCGGCAAGCTTCTACGAGGAAGGAATTTCGAAGCTCATTTCGCAATATACCAAATGTATTGACGTCGCCGGGGATAACGTAGAAAAATAATACATATTTTCAAGTACAATACCTGTAAGTTTCAAATTTTTTCAATAAAAACTTGATTTAAAAAAAAAACGGAACTTATTTTCTGAACGACCCTCGTAATTTGCTGTCGGAAAGGGAAAAAGTTTTAGATTTCAAGGAAACTCTGAATTCATAATGAGAGAGTTTTACATAATCAAAACTGGCATGACACGAAGAAATGGAGCCGCAGATGATGAAGAAGTTGCAGACACTATACAAATGCTCAAGAACAAGAAGCCCCTGGTACTGATCTACTAGATTAATTATTTAAATATGGTGGCTATAAGCTTATTAAAATGTTACAAAATTGAATAACAAGCATCAGGCAAGAAAAAATGATAATCCAAGAATGGCATAAATCCTTTTTATGCCCCATTCATAAAAAGTGGGATCAACTGGAATGTTCAAAATTATAGAGAATCTCCCTTCTCCCTGTGGCATATAAAGTCTTCTCCAATATTTTCTTTAAGAGACTTTTCATCCACGCAATCGGATTCTCAGTTGATACCAATGTGGATTCCGGCCAGGATAGTCTACAACTAACCAAGTGTATGGCCTCCTCGAAATATTTAGAGAATATCAATTCACAACCCACCATCTATTAAAAGAGAGATTTATACCTGAAGATGGAAGAACTTGGAATACCCAGGAAACTTGTAAAACTCTGTCAAGCCAGTATGGATGGAGGGAAATTCATTGTAAGAATACAAAGAATATTCCCAAGAATTTGAACTCAGAACTTGAAACTCAGGGTGGAGTGTGTGGCAAGACGACTCGCATGTCTTCTATTTAATATCGTAATGGAGAAAACTGTCGGGGACACTGGGATTACAAACTTCTGACACAATTCTAAATAGAACCATCCAGATTCTTTGGTATGCAGATGGCCTCGATATAAGTGGAAGGTCCCAGAGGACAGTAGAGGAAGCATTCCTCATTTTGACAACAAAGAAAATAGATAAGATATATATACGTGCAGGGCGGCTCCAATAAGCTGATCACGTGTTAAGAATTTATGTAGTAGTGTAAGAATCGGATACCTATGTAATCAAAACTAGGATTGAGGATGCGGATTTTTTGGTGATGTGGATGTTGGGAGAAATAGTTTAGGAGTCGTAAAATAGGTGGGTTTGGAGTACCAATAGCTTTCTTCTAGAAATGTCTAAGAATGGAAGGGAACAATAGGTTTCCATTTCAACAGTGAAATGAAGACATGGATGGTAGGAGTTAAAGGTGGTGAGAATATCAGTAATAGCGTTGGGATTGAGTATCAGTATGAGGTCTTCTACATATTTTTTAATGAAAAAAATATCATTGGGGAATTTAGGAAACACGGAATATAGTAGGTTGTTAAGAACAATTCCGGAGAGGTCGGGAGCTAGACAGCTACCCATTGCAAGGCCAGAAGTTTGGAGAAAATATTTATTTTGAAAACAAAACTATCCGGAATTACAACATAATGCAAGAGAGTCTATATAGGCTGATTCGCAATTATCAACGTACTTCTGTATTATTATTATTATCTTTATTATTGTATAACTTCCTTCTTTATAATTTTTCATTTTTTTATACATTGTTACCTTGTGTATAATCTCACTTTTGTCTTATTTTTGAATCCAGACATAAAAATTTGTATACTGTACCATCTATTTTGTTAGTTAAAATTCCTTTTTAATTTTATTTTCACTTAGTTGTCATGTAGCCTTTCACTTCAAAAGTCTTGGGTTTCCCTGTAATAAACCTTTAAAGTCGGCAAACTAATCCCCTATCAGATCTCACCTTATTTTACCCTCAGTCTCTGTATTACTCTAGACTCAGAGGGTAAATATCAGTTTTTTTAAGTAACATGACGGTTGGATTTGGTTTCCATTATTCTGTTACTCCTAGTTGTTACTATCTATAATTAATAATTACATGATAAAGATTTAATTGTCATCTTATAGAAAAGATACTCATATATTTGTCTTCTTTTAGCCCTGATGAAGATCCACATGTCGGGATCAAAATGTTGGCTTTCCAAAATAAAAAAAGATACCTGAAAATCCTGACTATCAATCAACCTGTTGTAAAGAAAAACAGTTGACTATTACTCATCTCTGAAATTAATTTCTGTATCAAATCATATCTACACTGCCTTTTATTGCCACTATCTTTCGTTTTGTCTTTAAAATATTTCATTATGTGCCCTTTTTTACATCTCATCTGTTTGGGTAATATATTCCTTTTTCAACAAAGAAACCATGTGCTCCCTCTTCATCTTTGCAAATGTTATAAACTCCAAAAAGTAAGAAATTAGAATGTAATATAATATAATAACATGTGTTTCGTAAAAGCACAGATTAATCTTTTCTTTTTGAAGAGTTGTGGCAATAGTAATCCAGTTCATTTAAATATTTGTATCATTTATTTTTTGATTTTTCAGGAAGTTTTTAATTATTATTTTTAATCCATGTTTAATGAAATAACAACTTCCATTATTTGTTTTTATTTTTCTATTTATTTTTCATTTTCAACGTTTCGGGGCACCCGCCCCATCTTCAGGAAAAACAACTAGAAACATTTATATATATAAATCACAGTAATTTAAATAATTTTTTTTCACAATAATATATCATATCATTAAAATTCTATTTTTTAATAGTTTTTATAATTTAATTATAAATTACCTTAAAATTTCTTTTCATGCTTAATTGCATGCTGTCAATTTCATCCTATATGTACTTATATGTATATGTACATATAGGATGAAATTGACAGCATGCAATTAAGCATGAAAAGAAATTTTAAGGTAATTTATAATTAAATTATAAAAATTAATCTAATCTTAAATTGTGGCCGACCACCCATTTTAAATTATTTAAATTATAAAAACTATTAAAAAATAGAATTTTAATGATATGATATATTATTCGGGAGTGCCGGGAGTCGAACCCGGGTCCGACTCCCGGCAGAGCCAAATCTTTTCTCTTCAAAAAATAAATTATTTAAATTATAAAAACTATTAAAAAATAGAATTTTAATGATATGATATATTATTGTGAAAAAAAATTATTTAAATTACTGTGATTTATATATATAAATTTTTCTAGTTGTTTTTCCTGAAGATGAAGGGTGCCCCGAAACGTTGAAAATGAAAAATAAATAGAAAAATAAAAACAAATAATGGAAGTTGTTATTTCATTAAACATGGATTAAATATTTGTATTTAAAAAGACACAATTTTGAATTTTCAAGGCCACTCGGTCCCCATAATCAGAACTATTACATTGTGTTTTTCTATTTAAATTTTATCAAGAGGAGGCTAATATTAAGGTGATGACCATGATAAGATAATGACCATGTTAAGGTGATGTAGACCAACAAAACATTTTTCATAAACAGAAATTTGATCCACTAACTCAACTAGCATGTACTGGATCATAAATTGGTAAAGTTATCAGTTATCCTAATTATGATGATATTTTAAAACAAATTTTAGTATTTAAAAAAAAAAAAAGCCGTCTTCTAATATTGAAAGAATAACAATTACTTACTTTAATGGCTTTTGACAATGACAAAAACAATTAGTTTCTGTAAAAGGCAGAGTTGTCTGCACACAAGCCTCATGTTTTTCAACTTTAGGATTTCTATTCACAGTATCATCTATTTTAATTAAAAAAAAAAACAATTATAAATAAATAAATATATGTATATATATATATATATATATATATATATATATATATATATATATATATATATATATATATATATTTTTTTTTTTTTTTTTTTTTTTTTTTTTTTATAAATGCATACAAATTTTAAGAAATTATAAATAAATGGATATTTAAAACATTATTGTTTCATTTAGTCAATAAAATGAAAATCGTTTATGATATTCAACATAAACTATAAAAAAAAATAAGGAAATTTATTAGTAAATAAAACAATAACCTTAGTCATTTTTAAGTAGGCTAATAATATTCATTAATGTTTAATCCAATATTATGTATATATATGTAATAAAAATGACTTTCAGTGAAGTTTTTGTTTCAAATAAATATGTAATGAACTTAGTCAATAATAATAACTAATCAACAGAGAATAAATTTATTGGTAGATTTTTTTTTTTCTTAAAATTAAAAAGTGCGATGTTTAAACTACAGTGGTAGATGTTGCTTTAGTTTGATGGCTGATTTTGGTAAAAACATTTTGGGGCTCATCATTAGATTCATTATATTCTAAAAAATGTTTATGTTTGATCAAATTACATTATTAACTACTTTTGATAATGCACAGTCAAATGCGAATTACATATCCATGGACTCACATATATTTAAAAAAAAAATCATCAAATTTGGCTAAAAATTGAGAAAAAATAGGTTTACAATATCAATTATACTGACTTCCATCTATTTTTTACTTAAATGGGGGAAATGTATTTTCCTTGGTGTGTTCGAATATTTAAAAAACGGATTGTTGGTGAAGGCAAATTTTATTTCTAGGAAAACAATGATCGATTTTATTAAATTCCATCTTCTCATTTCACTTACAAATACAGTTATGATTAATTTGATATCTGATGTTAAGTTGCTGAAATTTTTTCAAATGGGTGAAAATATAGTGGCCATCAAACAGGGTAGGCAGTGAACAGAATGGGAGGTGATTCAAATTTTTAAACAGTAAAGATGTAGTAAAAAAGATTTTCAATACAAATCAAATAAAAATATTATATGTCTTTGAATTTTATTTACACAATAGAGGAAATAATGGAAAAGCTATTTTAATAGCTAGCATTCTTCAAAGGCAAGTTTTGATGGGCAAGAAGCTAGTCACCAAAATTGAAGTGGATAATGCAGTGCCATAGCACAAAGAAATACTCCTCCCTGTGGAACAAATGATTAAAACATTAATCTGCATCAATAATTATTAAGTCGAAAAAAGTAAAACAATCTGCAAAGAAATTTATAATAGTACTTTTTTGGAGGAGATGGAGAGAGTGTCTCAAGAAAAGCTCTGAGGAAGGACTACCCCTTCTAGACTGAATAAATCAGGTTTATGGAGAGGGAACTGGCTAATGAAGCAGAAATGAAACCTGAAAAAGACAACTAAAACGATCTGAAGAGAGCAAGTCAAGCTAAAGACAAAAATAAATAGATCCAAAAGAAAAACAGGACACACAAAACAGAGATAGAAATGGAGAATTAAGATAGAAATGGCAACAGTCTAAAAAAACTTGCCAATTCATTGGCCAAAGATTGTTTAAGTATGACTCTCTTACACTTGAACATAAAGGGAAACTTCCGAAAGCAGCCACAAACATACTAATTAAAGAAAACTATAAACAATCAGCTGAAGCACAATCGTGAAATTTCTATTTAAAAAACATATCTGAGCCTGACAATGCCATTGGCAATATAAAACTAAAAGCTCCTCAGGAGTAGATGATGTAGTGAACAAAATGATAATCAGCCCCCCCCCCCTGCTAAAACCATAAGCATGGCAGCTATTTAGCAGAAGTAGATGGAACAATCAGCACCCAGACTTTCTACATCAGGATCCATTCTCCTTCCTTCCCAGGAAAGAACATGTTTTAATTCCAACTTAGAATTGGAAATAATTAGATTAACTCTTACCCGCATAAAAAATTCATAATGTATCTAACTTATTGTGTGAATGTGGAAGAGATGAACAAATAAATAACCATATTCTTCAAATATCTATCCCATCCTTATGGAGGAATAAAGGAAGCAGAGATGGCTCAGACGATACCAACTTGGTGACCAAGTTGCATGCACACTGTAGCAGGACCTGCAGGATTGGATAGTTCCGATGATTTTATACTGTTCTTTTAGAGTAAACTTAAGTCATTTGAGTGGGAAGATCAAAAGAGAAGTGGCAGTGACATTCAAGATGTAAATAGAGTTTACAAAATATTAAATTTATTAAAGTAAATTTATTTTAATTTGTTTACTAAATAGAAATAATGAGAAAGCAATACTGACTTGTTTAACACTTTTTTATACAGATTATAAAATAAAAATGCTATTTTTATAGTTATAAAATATATTTAGATATCTGCTTCAAAAAAAGGATGCAATACCATTAAATATGTGATTGCATTAAAATTAAGTCTTTCAAAATAATAATAAATAAAATTTACAAAACCAAGTGATTAAAAATACTTACACCGAAGAAATATTATTTTTACCTGACTTAGAATTCAAGAGGTCTATGGTTTTCAAAATTTCCTCATCAAGCCGAGTCACAGGAAATGCCTCATCAGACGTAACAGCAGCAGCAGAACTCACAGAATGAGAAGAGCTTACAATATCCAGAGGTTCCACGTGCATATTAGGATTAGCACTCGAAGAACAGAAATTATTATCAAACTCATTCACATCTTCAAGATTTTCATCAGTTTTTTTTGTTATATGGAATATTCCTTCTTTAATATATAAATTAGATAAAAAAAGAGGAATTAATATAAAAATAAAAAAAAATTAAACAACCTAAAATTGTTTTATGTTTGAAGGATCCACTAGAAAAACTTAAGAGGTTCAAGTTCATGAATTCAAATTTCTGTGACATCTGATAGCTAGTGACATGAAGTAATGACACAAAGAGAAAAAACATCAGTTTATGCAGAATATCTTTGTTTAAAAATATGATCTAGAATTAAAGAATGATGAGCTCCAGACTGCCAGAGGAGGAATGTTGAAGTTACATTTCAACATTCACACACAGTTCACTGTTCACAGTTATTTATGATTATCATAACATTATTTTAAGTTTACTCTTGTTTTTTTTTCTTTTTCTTTTTTTATAAAACAAACTTATTGCCATTATCCATAATCATTAATGATATTGTAGCTAATGATTTAGCCCATGGCAATAAAGAGCGTATCACATGAATGTGAACAGAATGAAGCTGAAAAAGCAAAAAAGAATTGCAAGGAATGATAAAAAAGTTATCAAATTGTTTCGTGACTTAAGGGCCATCTTAAATAAAAATCATCCAGGTGTCAGATTCAGATTCGTTTATCAATTAACAACAGAAAAAAGGAGAACAAATTTTTGTGAAAGTTCCTTCTTGTTTGAGATCATTCCTTTCAGGAATATGATAGGGACAAGATAATGATTAATCAAAAGTTCTCACCAACAAAGAGGCTAAGAGACTATTAATCCGGCCACAGAAATTTACAATGATATTTATTTTGATACTTAATGTTTAACAACTCAGCTTATAATGATAATAATAAATTACCTACTTTCAAACACTTATTTTAATATATATAATATTGTGATAATATTCTTCTCGAAACTATACAGTTTGGTTATTTAATACTAATCTCAATTTTTTTAGACAATAATAGATACATAATTTCAGGGTTTTCACTTCACTTTCATTGTATTTTATATTAAATATGTTTGCTTGCATGATATTTTTACAGGTTTTCAATGGTTTATGATCATGAAAATTATACAGAAAGAATTCAGAAGACATGATAATGGAAATTAAGATTTAGTTTTTTTCAAAATGTGATAAACTGGAAACCTCAATTTTCTATTGGCTCCTTCCATTGTAATAATATAAATACATATACAATTTACTGTAATATATTATACATAAACTGTATATTACATACATACATAATTTTATATTTAATATACATCACAAAATACAAGATGGAGAAGGTTAGCATTGCGGTGGAAAGGGGAAGAGATGGAACTTAGTTGTTCCATACAGGGTTTTAATATTGTTGATCAGTAAATAAATAAATTAGTACCACGATGACTAGGCAAAGAGTTAACATGTGTACTAATTCACTTTTAACTGAAAGTTTTTTTATCTGCATTACAGACACTGTAGGCTTTAAGCTTGAAATTTTAAAATAATTTCTTATTTGCTAACAAGGAAAATTTTCTTTCTTTGATTTTTAGTACCCGTGTCTTACATTAATCAAAAAAGACACTATAGTCGAAATTGTGCCTTAAAAGCTTGATTTCTACTCCAAATAATTGAAATGCTTTTATGGAGACTTGACTGGATTCAAGAACAGTAGGTCGAATTGTATTTCCACCCCGATGAAGGTCATTAATTTTTTTTAATGAAAAAATAATAATGCAAAGTATGGGTATAGCAAAAGTAATTAGCATTGGAATTTATAGGAATATTGGCAATATATATAAATTAATATATATTGTGATAGAAGAAACCAAAACAGGTTTTGCCAGGTCTAGAAAATTCGAGCATGGGATCAGGAATGTTCGAGTGTTAGATCACTGAGCAAGCAAATAAAGGGAGGAGTCCATTTTGACCAGAGGAGTTAATCTTAAATTGGACAATGAAGAATACAGTTGCTTTCGAGTCACTGTTCTGTAACTGTTAGTTACTGTTTTATTAGGTTAATATTAATTTTAGTTCTAATTTTTCGCTAGACATTTAGTATTGTAATTTTATGTAAATAAAGTTCGAACCCTTACTGCTGTTACAATATTATAAAATATAAAATAAATAAGATTCAATATATATAAATTTAAATTATTTTTAATGAAAAAATTTACCTTTTAAGTTGTCTAATATCCCTAAACTTATAGTAACATTAATGTGCCCTGTTAAGAGCCTAGTATTACTATATATAGGAAGACAAAGACACATTGAATAAGCACCAGTATTTGGTGGATTCAACTTTTCTAACTTGGTAGAACCCAGTGGGCATGGTAGTCGCTGATTCAAATGCCTCCAAGATATATTAAAGACTGATCCATTTAAAAGAGAGCATACACGAGACCAATTTATAGAACCACACAAACGGTGAGTACTCCCTTGATCAAAGTCAACACCTTAAAAATAAAAAAAACTATATATTATCTTGGTGGACTGCTTCATTTACTTGATATTATTAAATTGATTGCATCCTGTTGCAGTCTCAGAATATATTTATGTATATTTTTACATTGCGGTGGACGTTTCGGACAAATGTGTCCATATTCATCACCTAAATGTACAGTGTATAATTAATTTGATCATAGTAATTTATACAATCAATTATAAACAGTAAATATATATAACAAACCGAGTCCGAAACATCCACCACTATTTAAAGTAATAAAGAAATATATTCTGAGACTGCAACAGGATGTAATCAATTTAATAATACCAAAAAACTTCATATAAATGGAGTTAAAAAACTTCATAAACCAAAAGTATAAATAAATGAATAGTTCTCTAATACAATATTTAAAACTAGTTAGACCATAAGATATTTATAGTGAGTCTTTTGTCAATAAAAGTGACTGTGATTTTGAGGTATCAGCCATTACAGAATGGCAATATTATAGTGAGTCTTTTGTCAATAAAAGTGACTGTGATTTTGAGGTATCAGCCATTACAGAATGGCAATATTATAGTGATTCTTTTGTCAAAAAAAGTGACTGTGATTTTGAGGTATCAGCCATTACAGAATGGCAATATTATAGTGAGTCTTTTGTCAATAAAAGTGACTGTGATTTTGAGGTATCAGCTATTACAGAATGGCAATCAGCCCCTAATGAACTTTGACTTCTTTGATGCTTTCCTTTTAGGAGTTGAAGAGGGATTATAAGTGATTAAAGTCTCATAACAGGTCATTTAATTTTTAATATAAGATGTACACACTATATGGGGAGCTGGCGATTGTTCAAAGCACAAATTACTTTTTTTATACTTATAAACTGTGTTGTAATTGTGATAAGCACATCTGGAAGCATAGAGGCACAGTTGGTAACTATTACACTATTACGCACGGTTTTGGAAGAAAATTTCCACAATATCTCAAATTTTGGAAACTATTGAGAGGAACATGTATGAACACGGCCACTCTAGGTTGTCTTATGATTCAGTAAACAGAGAAGAGCTCTACAGCAAAAGGAAAAAAATAGGTGTCCCTGGAAAACTCAATGGACTAACAATGTGTACTATTGAAAAGAACATTTTCTAAGTCCAGATGAAAGGTAAAAGTAGTGGTTCTTTTGGTGTGAAAATTGTATAAAACAGTTACGTAACTGACACGAAATATACCGGATTTGCCGAAGAATTGTCAAAAATCACCCTTCACGAGCGTTTCTAGTGAAGTCATAAACTAAGCAGCATGGCCAGTAGATCTACTGGGCACGTACGGTGAGTAGACAGGCACACAGTAAATCTACTGGGTCCGCACCGAAGGTGTTAATGCCACACAAGTTATGAAAAAAAAATATTTGAACAGGTTACAAAAATTATCACTTTGTAACACAGAAATAACCCATAGGGAGAACAATCCAGAACCTTTGAAGCCAGCCATAGATCGTACTCGAACATCGTAATCACAAAATATACTATGGCAGTTTGTTCCAACTGCTAGTTCGTTCCAACAAAAGGTCTAGAACTATTCAAAACCATATTATTTTTTTTTTACATTACAATATTATAACTTTTTGTAACACTTTAAATAAATAAAAAAGCACTCTTGATATAAATGGAATGGCAACCTTAAGGTTGAAATCAGAGGGCAAACTTGCTATTGTTTGTCACAGGACTGGCGGCCGGCTGAGATCAAAGGCTTAGTTCCAGTAGATAGATAGATAAACAGCATTATTTTCAATTAATATAAATTTACAACATTATAAAAAAAAATATAAGCCTGCATTAGCATGGTTAACCACCGTCTGCCAAGAGCTGTCTCTATAAAATAAAGTCTTTTTCAATGTTTATAATGAACAAAAAAAAATAAACATGCTTATTAACATATATCAATTCATACAATTATATGCAGTGTGAAAATAATAATGAAAATAAACAAACAAAACTATACAATACCTGAGAGATAAAATAAATAAACAAAATAAGAGAAAAAATTATTTAAAATATATAAAATTATACAAAAATCAACATCAGCATTACAATTTTAGCACTATTAAAAAATACTAAACACAAATTATTAATTTAATTTGATTAATAATCAAATCCTAATTAAGCTCAAATTACTTAGCGTAAAAAAAAAAAAATCATAATAACAGAATAATACATAATAGTAATTAAAGTTATTACCCATATTATTAATTGTGTTGCTCAACTAAAAATTTTCTATATTTATACTTATTATAATGATAGAAAAACAAACCGTTCCTATTACCACCATTCAGAAGCCCTACCAGTTCGTCCTGCCTCAACACATTTTTCTTAAAATACTTAAACCTAAACTCCTGGAGAACAGGACAGACACCAATGTAATGATACAAGTCTTCAATTACTTTCAAATTACAGAGGGTACACAACCTTAGCTCTTTGCTCCTCCTTACGTTATTATTAAGATAAACTAACTGTCCCCGCAATTTGAATATCACCTTCATAAAATTCATTTTATTTGAATCACACATATAGTGCCTCTCCCCAAAGTCCATTTTTAATCCTTAGTTCCAGTACTTCGAGAGGATTCCCGAACCTGCTACGCAACACTGGATTGTTCTTCCCAAAGACTTATAAATAGCGGCTTTGACATGCCTAAGACTGAAATATGTAAACACCTGTCGATTACAGTTCTAAGTGATAGGTTTCATTGTGATAAGCTTTATTGTGATAAGAGTATATGTTGTAGAGGACTCTAGTTTTTAACTATTGTAATATATTTTAAGTAAGTAGTGACTACATAAACATTAATCATTGTATTCTGTATTATATAATAAGGTAGTAGACACATTTGTAAATATTAGACTACTAAATTGCAGTTTTAGTGTAAGTTATGGTACCTGTAGCCAATACAATACCATAGACATTTTAAGGTATGGACAGGTAAACATATTAAGATATATATTCGGTTATATGTATCAAGACAAATTCTTGGATTTAACTTGAACCAATAATATAATTACACTTACGGTGGCCTTTTAACTTTTTGGTAAGAAATTTAATACTGCGTGAACTGTATTCTCCTTTAGATGGGAACTTAATTTCTAAGATAAAATAAGTACCTGGAGGATTGTGATTATGACCTGAAATCAAGTTTATTTATTAAACCATAATGTTTACAAAGTACACATTAATAATTGTTTAAAAGAAAATATTAGATGATTTTACCTGGAACATAAAAAATTTTCCTGCTTCCATCTAAACTCAATTTCAAGGAAGAAATAGTAATTCTATAGCAGTTGAATTTAGTTTCTTCTTTCCTTTTTATAAGAGTATCATCTGTAAACATTGAAATCAAAATATCTTATAAATAAATAAAACAGAGCAAATAAGTAATCAATACCTGAACAGAAATAAATCAAATTTTCAAAATTTTGGTATTCTTTAAAATTTTTCATGTTTTACAGTTTTGATTTTTTTTAAACTTTATTCTGTATACATTAAAGCTGATTAGGGCGCACCCAGCTGAAGGGCCCCGATTTCTAGATTCGAACCATATTCAAAGGTTCCATTCAATGTGCCCCAGGAGGCAAGGAAAAAATATCTTTTTATAATTTTTTAAAATATCTTTTTCTGCCTTAGCTATGAATAGATATCTATATAATTATAAATGAATACTTTTTCAGTTGTATAAAAACAAAAATCTAAAAATAATGCTGATTGTATTGTTCAACATTGTATTGTTACACAATTCAAGTGTATAAGAAATCACAAAATTAAGCATAGTTGGCTGAATGTTTTTTATTGAAGTAAGATTAGTAAAGAATAGGCTCTAGAATCTAAAAGCTTCCAAATACAAATTGTCATAGAAATAAAATAATTCAAAATTTTGTTGTTTTTTTCCTAAAATTTATAAAAGTTTTTTTCCTAGAATTTATAACTTCTTAGAATTTTCTCAAAATCCAATGTTACTACATAATGTAAGAAATCTGATTTAATATTCTTTAAAAACAATATTGAAAATAAAAACTAATTGAAAAAAGAAAACTAATTGAATTTTCATACCAATCAAAAAAAATCTGATACGATGCGCGCAACACACAACTTTCACTTACCAACTTACTTAGATTTGAAATTGACGTGTTTTTTTAATTGCCATTTCTCAAAGTCACATATTTTTCCACATTCATTTACTCATATTTGTTTGTATTTCCTCTTTGAAGTACACTAATTTTTTTTATTATTAAATAAAACCTTTTACTTGTGATAATGCGGCAGTGCAAGCATAATACTCCGAGTCTTCTGATTTTATAATTCTCTATGTACCTAATTGTTGAAAATTTCATTTAGTTACCATGAACCAAATCATTTCCATTAAATGAACAGAACGGCTTTAATTATAAACAATGGTCTGTCATTAAAGGCATACTCCGCATGCCCGTGCTCAACGTGTTTTATGAGTTGACGGAATATTTTTATTTTTTCTCCTGTATATGTTTACTTGATTTTTTTCATATTTCATATTTAGCCCTTTCTTATTTTTAGGCGAAACGAGAGACAGATAATTTCTCCATATAAACAAATACAAAGGTACTTTATAAGAAAACAAAAAAGGCCCTTTCCCCATTTAAGCCCCCTTACAACATTTTAATAACGATAAGGCTTACCTGATATTAAAGAAGACTTGATTTTGATTAAACATGAAGAAATTAATCAAAATCATTAAAGCCGTTTTTGAGTAAATAAAAAAAAAAAAAAACACGTGACCATAAGACAAAGTTTATTAAATAAAGTACCCCCTCCGTTTCACCAATTTTGATGAAATTTCGGTTGTCGCATTGCGGGCATATACATACATCAAATACTCAGTTTGATCAAAATCTTTAAAGCCGTTTTTGAGTAAATAAAAAAAACACCTGAAAGTAAGACAAGATTTATTAAGTAAAGTGCCCCCTCCAATTGATAAATCTTGATGAAATTTGGACTGTCATATCGTGGGCACGTACATACATCAAATATCTAGTTTAATAAAAATCGTTAGAACCGTTTTTAAGAAAATCGAAAAAAAAAAACGTTAAAATTAGACAAAATTCTTCAAATAAAGTACTCCCTATGTTTGACCAATTTTGATAAAAATTTTGCTGTCACATCGCGGACATATTCATACACCAAATACCTTATTTCAGGTTCTTACAGTTTATAGTTTTAGAGCTAATCTGTTCACACACACAGACCATTTTGCAGGACTTGGTCATTTGGACTCAGGGGGCCCCAAAACGTGTATTTCCGTTGAAAACCGGAAGTCGAAATTTTTCACGATCGCAATACTTTCTCTTACTATATATTTCATACATAGGTAAGTGAAAGTAATAAATAATTTATGCTCAACATTCTTTGCCTTCTTTATTTATTTGTTTTTTCAAAAACCACAAAAATAGCAATAACTTCAACACGGGTCTACCGATCCACGCATAACTTTACTGATTCATGGCTTTTTGAACTACACATAATGGCATAAATTGGACCTAGAAATAAACTAGAAGGCGAGATAAAAAATAAAAAACGTTTTTCTTATTTTATTCCTTAAGAAGGCAAATAATTTTAATGTTCATTTGGTTTAGAAGAATCCAAGAAAATTGTTATCAGGCCCTTTTTTTGATCATTTATGAAAAATAGTGGAATACATCTAGCACAAACTTAATGGAAACTCAGTTGGTTGTTCAGTGATAATAGAATATGCACCATCATGTGTGATTCACTGCACGATTTCATCAACTGTAAGCTGTCCATCAAATCACGAACGACTAAAATGTTTTGGCTGTCTTACTTTATAATACTTTAGCCATAAAACCAATCATCCCAATTATATTTGACTAACCCATGTAAAACACATGGATTCAGTCGATTATTGAACATACCTACCTCAAAGCTTAAAAGGCTATAAAATTTCAATAATCCCGATCATATTTGACTCACCCTTGTAACATACAAGGATTCAATTGATTATATAACAAACCTTAAAGCTTAAGAGGCTATATAATTTCAATCTTATAAAATAATTATCAATGTTAATAATTACCATCAATAAGCCTATCACTTTCTCTAATTTGAGCTAAATCAATTGAAGCTGCAGAATTGGTTTTTAATGAAAATGGTTCTGATTTTTCTTCTTTTCTTTCAAAGCCTGCAGTATTTTCTTCACAGCAATCTTGGCCATGAAGACAACACTTAGACTAAAAAACAAAATTAACCAGATTAAATTATTTTTTCAGAGTGAAATATAGCTGAAAATTATAGAACAAAATACTTTGATAGTTTTAGCCTCTTTTGCAATATCAATGAAGTTTTCAGCTGGAGAAATACACCGTAATGTTTTAAGTGCTTTTACCTCTTCTTCTGCAGACATATGTTTACCTTTAACAGAAATGAAAATAATAACTATACATAAAAATAGAAATGAAAATAATAACTATACATAAAAATAGAAATTAAAATAATAACTATAAATAGAAATAGAAATGAACACAATAACTATGGTAGCATTCTTTAAATAATTTAGAAGAGAAAAAATTGGCTCTGGCCCGTGAATCGGAATCAGGTCTCCCGCATCTCCGTCCCAGTGCTCTTAGCATTGACCATGGGACAAATCACAGCTGAGTCAATCTTCTTTCTTCAACGATCCCACCAGCCAGGTCTTGCCACATTGCAACATAGATTGCACACAGAGGGAAGATTGAAACCTGATTGGCCCCAGGTTAGCTCAATGGTAAGAGCACTGAGACCGAGATGAGGAAGACTAGGGTTCAATTCCTGGCACATGGCCATTGGCCTGGGAAAAGGCCAAACTTTTCTAATAAAATTATATAATAATTATTTAAATAACATAAAAAACAAATTTTCAACAAATTATTTCAGATTTTTTATTTAGAGAACATTGTTTTCATTTAATAATTTAAATAAATTTTCAAGTCAGTCATTGGTTGTCATTAGGTCAAGTGTTAAATTATAGAGGAAAAGTAGAGTGAAGGGATGTTATCCCAACAAGAATAAATACTTAACACATCCCAAAAGTACCCTTAGCACTGGTAAAATTTGATATATAAGCATCATCTGACATCATAAAAAAGTTCATGAATATTGAAATAGTAAATTGAATTTAATGTAATGTTTCTTGATTAACCATGAAATGACCCTTGATATCATATGAAATCGACCAACTTAATCAGAAAACGAAGTAAAAATTTATTAATTTATATATTTTTTTTTATTAATGTTTGTAATGCATTCAAAGATTTCAAAAATTATATAACTCGCTTTTTTATCTGCTTCTTGTACAGTTGAAACCTTAAATACAGAAAGAAAAATTAAGGCGAATCTCACTTTATTTTGACCTTATTATTTCTTTGAAAAATTTTACTAGTGGTACTAGTTCCCCCAAGTTACTTTTGGGCATTATCAATATGGCACCTTTTAGTTTACCACCAATTTCAACTAAAAAGGACCATTTTGTGGTTTATATATCCCTCAAGAGTGAGGGTAGGAGTTGAAAACTGGGATCCAATAGTGCTGATTAAGGCCCTCATAAACTGAAAAGGACGCTATAGTTCACTTATATTACGGTTACATAAGCTCCCGAAATAGGCCACACCCAGTAGTACCAGAGGAGAAGCTTTCCAAGAATATTAGAACCTTAGAACATCCATCAATTTCTTAGAAGTTATTATAAAGTAGATTGAACCATATTCCGGACAGCGAATATTGTATACACTATTAAACCAAGGATCTATTAACAGAAAGGAGCTAAGAAATTAATGCAAGGAAAACTCGATTTAAATAGCAAAATAGACACACACTCATGCTAAAATGTGCTCAATATACAACTAAAAATCTAAAACATTAATATAGCAGTTCCCAACAATCTTCTATGATCGTTCAATTTCTTAAGGACTGATTCTTAAAAGAATATCTAGATTCGGTCAATGAAATACATAGAGCCCACAAGTTGGTATAGATGAACTAATTACTTAAAAAGAATTAAACTTGACCCAAGATCAATTTAGCAATCACAACTTTAAATTCTCAAATAAATATGAATCCAGAATAAACTTAAAGTAATAAACTGTTATGGATTAAAAATTATAGGTATTTCAAATACAATATTTATAACTATATTAAAAACTATTTTATTAGAAGATAAAAGATTCGACCACGGCCGGGAATCGAACCCAGGTCATCTGCATCTACGTCGCAGCGCTCTTACCACTGAGCTAACCGTGAGTCCGTTCCGATGTTGATCGAATCTTTTCTCTTCTGTGATCCCTCCCTCCAGGTCTCGCCACAATCTAACGATAACTAATTACTACATAACAATATATCTATATTAGAAATTAATAGTAAAAATCACCTAAAAGAAAATCAACTAATTTGGCTTCTTCTTCTTGGGAACACTGCTTCATGAAGTTTAACTCTGGATCACAATTGACAACCGAGTCTAACTTATCGACTGGACAATCGGCTAAAACCGACATGACCATAGCTTTTCTTAGTTCATACCCTTTTTGCAAAATATGAGAAAACAATTTGTCACCTCGGGGACTGGCTGATTTACACTTATTGCTCAACAATTGATCTGAGTAAGCAGTATTACAATTGTTTTCAGGCTTAACTTTGAAACATTTTTCAATGGGCTTTTGCTTTGTTGAATTAGTTCCAGTTTGTTTAAAAGTTAACTCAAAACTAACATGTAGATCACCGATTCTATTGCCTTTAGGTGAAAAAATCGAAAAATAGGAATGATAATGTTTATCAGACAAGATTCGCTCAACCTCTTTGATAACAGCAGATCCTAAAATGACATTTTTGTTCTGTCCCCTCAAAACAGTAAATGTAACTCTACCACAATTTCTTAAATAGCTCTCAAAAAGTCCAGGGCTAGTTCTAATATTGTATATCACAGAATTGTCACTGTTTTTATTTAACTCATTATGAGTTATATCTCCAGGCCTAAAAAAA
The DNA here is from genome assembly GCA_911387785.2 of Aelia acuminata. Classification (NCBI taxonomy): domain Eukaryota; kingdom Metazoa; phylum Arthropoda; class Insecta; order Hemiptera; family Pentatomidae; genus Aelia; species Aelia acuminata. The sequence continues at coordinate 85,464,482 of OU426978.1, read as the reverse complement.
GTACAATCTTTTTCACCCCACCATTGTAGCTGAACAACAACTTCACCAGGAGAATTCCTGGCCCAAAATATTTCATCAACTTTGACCGTAAGGTAACCAGTAATTTTTCCATTTACCCCAGGAGGTAGAACCTTTTCGGGGTTCATTATTCAAACAACGAAACAGCAACATGTAATACTTTCATAAAAACCAATTGCTTAATTTAAATATCTCGAAACGGAATCTTTCCCTCGAAAACAGAGCAGTTTAAGTACAGAAGTCACAGCCTTCTAGTTATCCCAAGGTTTATTGGAAAGCTGTCAACAAGTGTAAACAAACTTATACAAAATGTCAATTGACTGACCTTTCCCGTACTTTCACCACATTAAATAAAGATTATTTTTAATATTTTGTTAATTTGATTTGCTTTTTGGATTAAAACATTACATTATGGGTAAGTTTTGTCAAACAAAGAATTAATTGACGTGTATGAGTAACATTATTCCTTTGAGCATTGGATTAGGGTGTGCCTGTAGCTTTGAATTTATTGTATATGTTGTGTGTTTTGCTTATCTTATTTACATTACAGAGTATATAAAGTAATATCTCTTCTCGTTACCTACCCTAATATCGTTGCTGGACATTATCATGCAAAGGGGACCACCCACTAAATTTGAAATGTCCAACATTCGCAATCATCAATTAAGAAATAGATACAGATACTCCCTTGAAAGTTCACTAGGTTCAGAATATGCATCTCGTTGGTTTCTAATTTTTGTATTTATGTATTTATTTCATTTCTATTGTATACTCTGATTGCTTGAATATATTTTAATCTTGTTTTATTTAGGAAGTAAGTGTGATGAATGTATGACTAGAGTGCCATACGCTACCCTCATAGCTACTATAATGTGTATACTTGGAGTTGGAGTATTTTGTGGAACTATTTATAGAGGAACAACATTGACTGGTTTGATGATGATAGAGGTTTTTAATCAAAGATTAACCTGGTAATTGTCTGTACTTATTTCTATTAATAGTAATTTTTATGAATAGAATTGTTCATTTTTTCAATTTTTTTAGTTTTATGGTCGCTTTAGAATTGAGGATGTTATTTAATATTTTCTTTGTAGCAATATTTCAAAACAGTTGGTTTTTCCCCATTAGACCTTGTTTAACTGAATTGTAGATTTTTCACTGATGGTATCATTTGAACAGTGTGATATTTCGAAGAACCCTTAATGTATTTTTAGAACATACTACTGTACTTATTTGTATAAAGTGATATATTTCCTCAATGTTTTGTAAATTTTGGTTAACTCATAAAATATGTAAGTGGTTTGTATCATGGTGGAAGTGACTAAGCAATTTAGAGCAATCCAATTATCAACTGTAAAGGAGCTGTTGGAGGTTTATTTAACGCTATTGAGAGAGTGAAAGTTGAATGCTAGAACCTAATGAAGCTAATCAATATAAATGTAAAAGATGTGATAGGAGTTGTTAATGGCGATCCAAATTAAGGGAGGTTACACTCATGAACAGGTCAATACTCAGTGATTCTTATTATTAGGACTAATTGGTGGATGGAATCTTGGCCCATCTATGAAAGAGAAGCCGCACTTCATTGTGATTACGAAACAGTTTTGGATATATTAATAATAGTTCCATTTAGCACAAGACCATATTATTGAGTCTGTAAATGGAATCCCTAAAGTTCTCAAACTTTAACTGTTCACTTGCAATGACAATTTTAGTCTTTCATTTTAGGAATATTTGTGGTAAAAAAAGGTCATCTCTCTGAAGGTCAAGAGGAATAGCTCTTCCTTCAACCTGCACTGCCTTACGAGATGGTCCTATATAATTTGGTTTCTCAAAGCTGGACTTTCGCCAACCTATTTTTGTTTCTTTGCGAGATACTTCTGTTTTGAATATGCATAATGCATTTCATATTGAAAAAATGGATAATGCTGTAATTTAGATAATAAGAAAATCCTTAATCCCATAACTGAGGATCAGATTATGAATGACCCTCCAGAAGATGAAAATCAGAGAGAGTTAGTTCCACCCGATATGCAATTAATATTGGATCAGCTCAAAAGCAATAAAGCACCTGGATCAGATACCATCCCAGCAGATTTTGTCAAAGCAGGAGGTACGATAATAGTTGAAGAAATAATGAGAATTATAGAACAAATTTGGACTTCAGAAAAAATTCCACAAGAAGTCTTTCATTGTGCCAATTCTTAAAAAGAAGGGTCAACCCTGTACAACAACTATAGGGAATCAGCTTACTAAACACCTTATACAGGGTATAAGGTGTTCTCACTCAATTATGTTAAATAACCGGCTAATTTTATATGTGGAACCAAATATTGGAGAATACCAATGTGGATTTGGGGCCAATCGTTCAACCATTGACCCAGATATTCTCGCTTAGGCAGATAATGGAAAAAATGAGGGAATATACCAATAGCATGTGGATGCTCTTCATAGATTATAAAGCTGCATATGATTACGCCATCAGGAAGGAACTATACCATACCATGTAGGCTATGAGAGGAATGGAAATCCCGGCTATGCTGATCCAACTTATGATATCTACGATGAAGGATAAAATTGGCAAGATCAAGATTGGTGGAAATTGCGGAGACTCATTCCCAGTGAGCTCAGGACTCAGACAGGGGATTTACTGGCCCCGAAGCTGTTCAATATTGTCCTAAATACAGTTATAAAAAGAGCTAGGCTAATATCCCGTGGGATAATTTTTAGCCAGATGACCCAAGTGATGGCATATGCGGACGATGTTGTCATAGTGGGGAGGAGTCGACTAAGCATCAAGGACGCATCAATGGTGCTTAAGATGGAAGGGAGAATAATGGGTCTCCAAATCAACAAGGATAAGACCAAGATATTTTTATTGAGGTCAATATAAATAATCTTGGATGAGGTAGAAGTAAACTACAGAATAATGGCAGCTAATGGAACTTATTTCAGTCTATCTAAACTCTTTGCTAGAATTTATTCATTATACACCATAATAAACCTTATCTAATACACTTTCTTTCACCATAAATTTAATCAGTAAAATGTGATCAGTCTGTTTAAAGGTTGAAAATTGAAAATATCAAAGTGGAATTATCGTCAAATTTACTTTTACGAATTTAATTGGGGCAAAGCGCTGCACAAACAGGTTGCAATATTAATGAATGCAATATTAACGAATACATGGTGCAGTGTTGGAAAGACAAGGAAGGTAGTGGTCGCCATTCATCAGTTGATGAAGACCAGATTAGGTCGATAGTGGAAGAAGATCCAGCCAAATCCATATTAACATAGCGGTAGAACGTGGCGTGAACCAATCCACCGTCGTATGCCATTTGGTGGCAATTGGTAAGGTAAAAAATTTACTAAGTGGGTGCCACAACAATTAAACGACCCCCAAAAAAATCACCGGTTTGAAATCTGTTCCATGCTTTTGACACGTCACAAAAATATCCATTTCTCGATCGCATTGTGGCGTGCGATGAGAATTGGATCTTGGAGAAAAGAAGGCGTTGTAGATAATGGTTGGGCAAAGATGAACAACCAAAACATTTCCCAAAGCCCAACCTGCACCCAAAAAAAAAGTTATGGTCAAGTTTGGTGGTATACTGGCAGTGTTATCCACTACAGCTTTCTCAATCAGGGTGAGACTATAACTGCCGACAAGTACTGTCAAGAAATTGATAATATGAATTGGAAGTTAATTATCTTTGCCCAAAATTGGTTAATCGGAATGGGTCAATCCTTCTCCATAATAATATTAGGCCACACCTAGCACAATAAACTCTACGACTATTGCATGAGTTGTGCTACAAAGTTCTTCAACACCCACCTTATTCACCTGACCTCTCTCCTACAAACTTCCACCTTTTCAGAAATCTAGACAGAAAATTTTTCAAAACCAGGTTGAAATTGAAAATGCTTTTCGTGAGTTCATTGCATCTAAGGGTACAGATTTTTTCCTACTTAGGATAAGAAAGCTTATTGAATGTTGGAAAAAGTGCATTGATTCTGATGGAAATTACTTTGATTACAGATAAAGTGAAAATATGGTGTATTTTCAATTAATATTAAAAATCTGCATTAATTTCGCATTAACTCCATAACATTGAAAGCTTATACAAATGATGTCCCCAATGGAGGTGAAAGCAATAGTGATGGAGTCGATAATCGATAACTTTCTCTTGATCAACTGATTTGAAAAATGGTATCAATGAACCGTTGGATTCAATAAAAATGAAACTATTGGCTTTTATTTTTATTGTACCTAGAGGAATTCAAGTTATGAATCCTAAAGGACTATTGATAGAATGAAAACCCTTGCTCCTCAGTAATGCATCATAATCAATAGTAAATCTGAGCCAGAAATGGAGATTGAGGAGGGTCACACTGACAGGATTTAATCCTTAATGTTAATTTTTTCATAAAAGACCACCACTAAAAACAAAGTGCCTACTTTTATAAGTAATATCTATTAATTACTGATATTTTCCTGGTAGAAATAAAATATTAAAATGAATTTTATAGGTTAGAGCCATTACAGACTGCCTGTGTTGTGATTGGAGCAAGCATGGGAGCACTTGGGCTGATGGCGCTTTTTGTTGGATGTTTAGCCACAGGTGCTACGAGACATAAGGTCTACAGAGGATCAGGTGCCCGAATAGGTGGTAGAATTTCGTGTGCAGTGGTAAGAATATTTACATAATGAATAATTTAATACAAATTTCTCTCGTGAATTTTATTGTTATTTAAAATATTAAATTAACTTTCCATTTCATGTGCTGACATGAGCACACGTTTGTAACCAACTGACCCCAATTTATTTTTTCCGATAAATATTCATATCATCAGTTTCTAACAAGCCGAATATTTACAAACTTTTAGGAAAGGTTAAAAGGAATGATAAAAATTAATTTCTATAATAATAATAATTGTTTACTTTTCTTAGAATAAGATTTATATAAATTAAATATACATTTTATTTACGCTATGCATGGACTTTTTGTACATCTATAGAGTAATTAGTGCTTTTCAAAACATAATAGTTACTGTATAATTAAAAAATGCAAAATCTTTTTATTTTAATAAGTTTTAAATTCTAAAATAAAGAGATGCCTCTAATTTACGCTCAACCATGATAAGTACGGTGCTTGCCTTTCTTGACCATTCATATAATTTATACATTTTCCTTTAGACAAAACTATTTTCCAAGCTATCTCACCCTGAATTCGGTTAAAGCAGAACATACAGCTACATAATGGTATATATCTTCTACCTCTCTACCATTACACAATGTACAATAGTGTACTTCTACCTTCCTGCTAACATTGCAATAGAGGCTGAGCAGTTGTCCCCTTAATTTAATTATTGACTTACAAGACCCAGGATATATCTAAGACCCCGCATCTGTCTGAAATGCAAAATCCAAAATTTTGCTTCTCTCCATCCATAATATAGTTGCGTTAAATTAAAAAGTTACATTAAATTGCAGTCATTACCATTACCACTATTCCAGTCATTTCATGCAAAGCAAACTGAAAAGGCTCAAAAACGACTCCACGTAGGATTAAGGAAGTTATGTCTTCGTTTAGCCATATGACCCCTTACGGAGAAGAAGTTTTCCGTTTTTCTCTTAAGAGTGTAAAATTGAAGAGAAATGGACGGGAATTTTAAGCCTCTCGCACAATTTAATTAGCCTCTCTGAGATTGAGATATGAGTTTATGAATGAAAAATTTGATCGAGCTCCAGGCTACCAGGAAGCGCTACGGTGCGTTTCACTCAATGTTTACTGTCCATTCTTCAGTATGTAATCGTTCTATATTTTTTCAGCTGTTCTTTTTAAATTACTAAAAAATTAAGAGAAAATAATTAGTTTGCGTTTCAAAATAAAATAAGTACTTTACATCTCAGCAATCAATTAGAAAACCAACTGGATTCCTTAAAAAAATAGTTTTCTCATAAGCAGGCTAATATATGCTCAGCACATTACATTAAATCTACTTACAATAAATTCTTAAGCAAATTTAATGCAATATGAGTGAACATTTCTTAGTAGTACAGTGAGCGAATAGAATTAGACTTAAAAAATAGATGAATTGACTAAATATATTTCGAAAATAAAAAGTTCGAAGTGTTCTTATTGTATTTATGAAAAAGAAGTTGGTTTGATTACTAAGTATGATGAGCATTCCAGTTGACAAAACGACTAACTCCAATAACAGCATTCAAGATTTTATCATCCCTCATAGTTCAAGATAAAAAGAAATATGATGAAAAAATTGTGCCTTCAAGAAATTTTGGTTTTCAATTTGTAATAGTAGTAAGATTCGAGATATGCAGAAACCGTTCAAATTACGGGGGGATATCTTAAGGGAGGTTAAATTGGAAAAAAAGTTTCTATGAATCTTCGGTAGTTTCTATACTTCTGGATCAAATAGGACCATCATAGTAGTCAATGCTTAAGTTTTACTCGAGATATAATTTTTTTAACTGAAATACCAGATTTTTCAACAATAATCTAATAACTTATCATCTTCTGACGACTTGGAATGGGCTTATAGGATTCAGAATCACAGAAATCATCAAAGCGAAGCATAACTCGACAAAGTTGCAGGAAAATTAATTGTTCATTTACCATTTTCAACCCCCTGTAAATTATACAGGGTTCCTTATTAGGACGGACTCTCAAGTCTGCAGAATATTGATACCAAGTTAAAACCGAATTTTCAAGAAGATGCTAATTTTGTTCTATATTTCCTTTAATTTTAAAGATTTTTTGGTATTAAAACTACCACACAACTACCGGAGCGAAGCCGGGCACCCTAGCTAGTATATACATAAGTGAAAGTAAAAAAACTGCTTAATTAATTAAGTGAGAGTGCTACGGAGGTTTGATTTGCCACACTGGAGTATCAGTATAAATAAATATATCCATACATACATATATACAAATACAGACGAAATTAATGGAACAAAAGTTAAAATTTATCATTTAGCGAATGTAATCAATTTCTGGAAGTGAAAGTACTGTTAAATCATTTATTTATTTTTACTCTTTTGTTTCCAAACGCAACCGGTGTGCTTAATACGCTTTTTATTTATGCAGGACACTCTCACCGCCCTACTTCTTTTTTTTAACCCCGAGTAATTTATTTCCATCCTTTGTTCCACTATAAATTAGAACTTTTTCGTTTCACTGGGAATTATGTTCTTGGCCAAATCAAGGTGATTTAATGTATGATTTTTGTTTTATTATTACTATTACTATTGTTATGAAGTATTGTTACCTAAGCATCATGAACTCATCAAAATAAAATATTTTTCTTTTGATCACCTCCGCAGCCAGAACTTTTTTGAGTCTATGATTAGGAAACAGCAATTCTTTTGGAATATAAATAAATAAATAGGTAAACAAACATGTAGGATCAGTATTGGTTAGTAAATAAATAACATAATGCGGTGTGTTCTGCGGAAGAGAAAACTTTCTTTTCGCAAATTAAATTATCAATTGTTCCACCTTATCAAAACTTTAAAAACCCCAGACCCTAGACCTAGGCTGCTTAATAAAGGATAGCTCGGCTTACTGCATTGAATACTACAAAGATAAGGATTTTTATCTTTAATTAATTTTTTTTTTTTTTTTAACTTGTGAGTAGTATACATAATACTAAATTTGGAGAAATTCAATATTTCGTCAATATGTTAATTTAGAGAAAATTTGGAGGTAAAAGTGACACCCCAATTTAGTAGCATCCATTTAGTAGCATCGCTAACTCCTTGGTAATCAACTCCTATCTTTAAAAAATATTATTTATTATTAATTGTCAGATTTCACATTTTGCAATAGTCAATGAATCTATCATTCCTTTCTTGAAGTATTAAGGAATCTTCCAACATAAAAACAATGCTGTCAGCACAAATCAGGCATCTGATATTGATTCCAGCTACTCATACACGCCAACTAGCCCCAGGCAAGACTAAGGTTATTCTAAATTTCTGAATAACTTAGAAGGGTGAAAGTTGTGTGATGCGTGCACTGCACCAGAATTGTTTTGTATTCCAATTGAATACAAAATTAAAAAGTTTTTTTTTTTTTATTGAAGTAAAACTTTAATGGAATATAATTTAAATACCTTATTATTTTGTATTTTTTAAATTGTTTAATTATTTTATCTTTTTTTTTTAGTTCATGTCAATAATATATGTGCTCCAGCTTGCTTGGTTAGTCATATTTGTATGCCTTGCAATAGTAACAGTATTCTATACTATATTTTGGGCATTGTGTACTTCAGACAGAGTAATTAAGGAAAATAAGTGTATAGACTTCACTCAGTTTCGTAAGTTCTTTTATGCAATCATTTCAACTTAAGAATATTTATTTGATTCTATAAAAATATAATTTCTTTTTATGAAATGAAATATTTTTAGGTTTTATGTTTCCCTCTACTATAAGGCCAGAAGATTTGGAAGTTTGTCCTCCTCAAGAAATAAAGCTCTTTTGTAAAGATTATGTGGAAAAGGCTGAATTTATGTTTATACTTTCTGTGTTTGCTTGCATGCTCGTCATATTAAGCCTGGTAAATTTATATATTAACTAATGTTTTATTTGTTTATGATTCTTTGTCCAAACAATGATTCAAGATTTCCTGAAAATGTAATGAGAGATTATCAACAAAATTGTTGATTAATTCTGGAAGTTATCAGGTTCATTTTATAAAAGCATTAAGTCATTTATAAATTATTCCTCATTGAAATCAAAGCCTCGTCTACCTTTTCAACATTTAATATTAAGCTTTATGTTATTTTGATGCACTTGATGGGTTTTTGCTTTCCATCTATGAAATAACCAGATAACAAAGAATCTTTTTGATTACTAAAATTCTACTCAAATGTATGCCTGATCAGAAGTAAAATATATTAAAAATAATTCTAAGGTAATAGAGAGAGTTTAATATAGTAAAAAATATAGTTATGATACCTGATGGGAGAAATGTGAAATAGTATATGACCCAGAAAAACAGTAAAAAATATATACAATGATGAAATTTTGTGAACAAAAAATAAGGAAGTAAAAGCTCACTATAACATATTCAAAATAATAAAAATTCTTGAGTATTGCTCGCATCACACAACTTTCACTTACCACCCTTCTTTCATATGGACACCATTTTTACTGGAGAAACTTGTTTCCTCAATGAAAAATTATTTCTCTCTAAGAAAGTGGGTACTGTGGCTGTGGTTAGTACTCAAACAATGGTATACTGAGTTGGCCCAATTTACTAATGGGATTCAGCAAAACTGTTCAAAACCTATTACAATCAGATCAAGGAATCTTAGGGACTCAAGAAAAAGTTAGGACCTCTTGCTGCAACAATGATTAAGAAGGAAATTTTTCATATGGCTAAGGATGACAAGATGGCGACTTTTCGTAAAATTAGGGATAATTTAAATTTGAATATCTGTTCTGAAACTGTACAAAGAAAACTTTCTGAATTGAATATCAAATGGAAAAAAATTCCATTATCTTGAATGCATTGCAACCTTCTCGTTTCAAAGGCTCAGGAATTGCTTTCCATGGACACTTCCATCTGGATTTAAAGCTTTTACAAATGATAAATTATTTTCAAAAGATAGGCCTAATATCAAATACAGCTACATGAAAAAGACAAAAAACCGATTAGTATTCAAATAAAAAACCAAGTCGTGGAAAGGCATCATTGGTTTGGGGAGCAATAACAGCTTCTGCTGGAGATTTCTTGAAGGTTTGTTAAAAGCGTACGTACACATCCAAAATTGTTTATTATTGACTGGGGGGTGGTGCAGCCACGAATGCTAGATTCTTTGAAAAATCTATGCTTTTCTATTAATTGAAGATTCTTAAAAGTACTAGAAAAGAAAAATAATACTATAGATTATTAAGTATGATTAATTAAATTAGTTAACCTTTGTCATTTAAAAAATAAATAAAAGTTTGCGCTTAATTTGTTTCTAGTTGAAAAATAGTTGTCTTTTAAAATTTTACAAATTAATGTTAGTTGTGTTAATAAATTGAATTTCTCCCATTACTTACTCTGTTTGAATTCAGATGTAGAATAGAAATCACGGTTGAACAATAAGTGGCATAAAAGGACCTACACTTTTATTTGTTCCTAGTTTACATATTTTTTAACAAGATGTACTCTAATTTATGTAATATTGTGGATTTTTTAATAAAATAAAATACAATTCAACATGAAATTTTTTTAATATAAATAGGTTCTATAGCTATAAAATTTATGTTTTAGGTCCATTATTTAATGTGTTTATCTGCCAATTATGCTCACATCAGGGATCATGAAAAACTCCAAGAGCTTGAAGAAATACAGAATTTAAATGATTTGGAAGGATTAACAGCTAGCAAAGATCGATTTTAAAAATAATTTAAATATTTTAGGGAATTTATCTCATAGTGAGATCAATAAAGTTCGACAAAGATGGTGAAATTGTTTTATAGAAAAAAAAATATAATATATATATATATCATTCAATATTAGATATTGGGTGAACAATCATTTTTATATCATAAATATTTACTAGAGTTAACATTATTCTTTAAATTTTCTGTTGTTGCCTTAAATGTATTAGTTGCATTATGTTGATACTTTTATATGTATAATCTATATCTTGTTTTATATCTTTACTTGCAGCATAAAGTGTATTAAGTCAAAAATCTTAGATATGAAGAAAATGAAATCGAAAAAGTTGGGCTTTTGTAAAAACAGTTTTTTATTAGTATTATGTTTTTCAGGGTGCCTAGGATGTGGGAAATGCATGATCTACGGGAATTTTAAATTTTGAAAAGGAAAATGAAGGATTTTTATTCAACCATTTTCTTAACATGTTTTCAAATTAATTATTACAAACAGCTCGTCCTGTTTTGTAAAATCTTTTAAAGATTGAAATACTATTTATGATTGTGTCCATGTAATGATATAATTGGGACTTGAGAAAGACTCCAACTTTCAGCATCCCCCACCTTTTATTTTGATGCCCAGTTTTTAACGAATAACTACTACCACCTATTCCTAATAGCCGCTTAAACTGATGGTTGATATATTGGTAAAAAAGTGTGCTTCAAAACATTTGAATATTTATATATAAAATAAAACTAAATTAATAAATTATTTAACAAAGTTCAAAAATAGCTTGCAGGAACCTGAATCTAAATCTGGGGGGGGGGGGGGGGGCGAGCTTTATTATAATAAATTTTTCCACTATCTTGTATTTTATGTTACCTCTCATTATATTAAGTAAATTTTTTTTCTTAGGGTGGGGGTTGGAAGGAGGGATAAGTGGAAATCTGGAAGCCAGTGCTGCTATACACCCTAGATTTTGATTGGCAATGACCTGCTGTTTTAATTTACTGATTAAGATCTCATTTACAAATTGTTTAAAGTCTGCAAAGCTATATGCCAACAAAATAAAAAAATTTTTTTTACTTAACACACTTTCCACTGCTAGCACAGATATATAAATGCTTTTTCTTAATCTGTTTTTATATTAATTCAAATATTATTTAAGTATTATTAATTATATTCAGTTATTACACAGTATTGACATTGATACATCTCAGAATGGTTGCATGTGTTACTGCTTCTTCTTCTGGCACTTGAAGTAAAAAATAACATTTTATTTATCACATCAATATTATATGAAGAGATTCTTATTTTAATCCCCAAATTTTATGTTTATTTGTTACCTCTTAGATTATGCTTGAAGTTACTAGACATTTGAAACTCTGAGGATCTTATTGACCCAAAAAATTATTTTTATTACTTCTATTGTCATTGAAGAGTTAGTTGATTTTTAACATGTAAGTGTTTATACTTTGAAAGATTTCTTTTTAAAGCCACAGTTATAAATACAATATCTACACCATAATTATTGTAGGTTTAGTCATTGAAGAAGTGATAATGAAATCATTGGCTTCCAAAAATGTTGTTTCATATTTCTAACTATTTATAGAATTTTATTGTTAAAAGATGATCAATAAGTCATATCAGGTTTCTCGAAAATAGATATATTTCGGACAAACCATCATCAGTGCTAAAAAATGGTAATAATTCGTCGAACTTAATTTTTCTGTCAAAAATAGTTAGAAATAACCTGAACATTGTCGTATGTTGATAGGTTTATATGTTTAGGTTATCCCTAACTATATATGTAATTTATGACAGAAAAATTAAGTGTGACAAATTATTACCATTTTATAGCACTAATGGTGGTACACCAAAATATATGCATATAGAGAAACCTGGTGGGACTTATTGATCACCTTTCAGCCATAATAACTAAGAAGTACCAAAAACCCTATTATATTTATTTATAGTATTTGTAGTATAATATTATTTATAGTCTGGTATTCATCAATGGTTTGATACTCAGTGCCTGATTAAAAATCCAGGTTGTGATTACATCATTGATTTCTGAAAATCCATATCTTTGACATGAAGTATTGATTTGTTTGGGATAGCGGTAATTGACTGCCATGATTTCTTTCAATAATGAGGTTAAGCTCAATATTACATTATGAAGGCCTTCCCCCTTTTGTGAAGTGCTTAGAAAAAATATTTCAATGTATGTATTATGTTCCCACACTAATTTATATTCTAATTTGGATGCATACAGAATTAATTATTACTGCTTGAAAATATTCTACTTACCAAAGACCTTAGACTTTATATTTTGTATATAATCATTCCTTACACATGAGTTTCTAAATACATTTTTTGTCTTTTAATGGAGGTTTATATTAATATTGTAACTTTTAAGATTATTATTAGGAATCTAGTATTAATTTAATGGTAAATTGATGTCATAGAAATGTAAGTTAATGGTGTAAGACATCATAACTATCATGTATAATTATGTTACTGGTGGATTAGATTTTGTAAACATTAAAAAACAAGATGGTTTTAATTACTTTACTAGCTAATCTCTATTTGTGACCAGAAGAATGTACAAAGTCTCCAGCTGTCAGATTTTGTTATATCGTGTCAAATCATAGATCAATATTAATTCAATATCAAAGATAGTGAAAGATGCTTGATCACAATTTCTCATCAAATTGTTCAATACTTTAACAAGTAATTTAATGATTTCATTATTTGATAAGGAAGTGCTTTTTTAATGGCAGTTCATGTTGAAAGTTTTTTTTTTTTTTGTTTTGACTGCTTGGATTTGTTTCCACTTTTACTTTGTGTGTGAGAGAGAACTTGCATACTTAGTGAGTTAAATAAGTTCTTATTAAGATTGTTCATTGACATGCATTTAAACTATTTATTAAATATAAACTCGATAAAAGGAAGAATTAAGTAAAGTTTCCATTTGATAATTGACAGCACAAAAGTTTTAAATTTGTAGCTTATAGTCATTTAATATTTTTTAAAATGTCATAAAAATAACTTTAATTTATCCTCAACAGTCCCATTGACTGTCAAATGGCATTGCCGTAACCAAAATTTTTATCTATGAATATTTTTAATAGCATTAAAAGATGCATAAAAAAAATATAATTATTTTTATTAAAACAATTTTTTTCATAATTTAGATTTGAAACAATACTATTTGATTTTTGTTTAATTTAAAAATACTTTTCATTCAATTATCACAACTTCCAAACAATTGAAAGACTGAAGTTACTTTAACATATTGAGGAAGATGCCGTCCATTTTTAATATTTTTTTATTTTTAGATGGAGTATGAAAGTAGTATAAAATAAGTTAGCAATTGTTAGTTCATTTTCTTTTGATCACTACTTTATTTTATTTATTTTTTTCAAAATGTTTTTGTTAAAGGAAATGTGAATCCTTAGTGGTTGTTATTATTTACTAAAAAAGTTATCTGTGACATGAGAAAATACCTGTATTTACATAATATTTTTATACAAACGTTTTTTAAAATATAACATTTATAATAATTGTGTTTGTTTAATTTCTTTATTTTTTGAATTAGAGAGATATGATATTAATTTATGAAATCATTTCAAGAAAAATTGTTCAGCTTCCACAACATGTAAATTTTTATTACTCTCTTAACTTTTAAGATAATAACTATCTGGTGGGATCCTTCCAACACACCTTTCATTTACCAACCTACTTAGATTAGAAATTGACAAGTTTTGATAATTGTATAAACATATTTAGAAAATTCCTTTTATCCACAATTATTTACTTATTTTTGTTTGTTATTCTCCATAAGATAGAATAAGTTATTGCAAAACTTGAAAGTCTTCAGTAATTTTCAATTCATTTTTAAATTAATGAATGAATGAAAATATAACTTTATTCCGGGACTTTTAGTCTCCTAAGAATAACAAAAATAATACTTATGATAATACATTTGTCTGACTAAAAATAGAACAGTAGAATGAAATTATAAATTATAAGTAGGATAATAACATAGAAATAATTCATAACTGTTTACGCATAGATCTACATATTGACTTTTTTTACATTTATACTGAAGATTATGTCTAGGAAATGGATACATAAATAGTGTATAATAACGTATAGTATGTTATTTTATAATACTGAAGATTATGTCTAGGAGATGGATAAATAAATAGTATTTAAATGAGGCCTAGGAGGAAGTTCTGTGAATGGAGTTTGGTAAGGAATTCCAAAGATAGGTTGCACTTACAGTAAAGGATTGCTCAAAAGAGGCTGTCCTACAGGTGGGAACATACAGATCTGTGGGATGAAGTCCTGTGTTAAATAGGTAGATGAACGAATGAGGTTTAAGGAGGTCGAGGATATAGGTGGATTTTTTTGTTCTAAAGTATTGGAGCAGGAAGGAACCAAGGAGATATTGTTGTCTGAAGAAAAAAAAAGAAAAAGAAAACCTTGTATACAATTGGGAAACATGAGAGTGTCTGGGTAGATCGAGAATAAATCTGATAAGGTTTCATTAATCTTTTTAATCTCATCTCTAGTTCACCAGACAACCCTCCAAGGGTGGCGGGATGGCCGAGTGGGCAAACGCGTTAGGAAATACATGTTGCCCATGGCAACATATGATTGGGAACCTGAAGATAGCAAGTTCAAAAGCCGGAGCCAGGAGACATTTAATAATACTCGGCATCAACCCCCACCCTTTCCCCTGTCCTGGGAAATCCCCGTAAAGCCAGGAACGGGAGGAACAAAAAAAAAAAAGACAACCC
This sequence comes from Aelia acuminata, assembly GCA_911387785.2. Taxonomy (NCBI): domain Eukaryota; kingdom Metazoa; phylum Arthropoda; class Insecta; order Hemiptera; family Pentatomidae; genus Aelia; species Aelia acuminata. The sequence goes on along the minus strand of OU426978.1, from coordinate 85,449,261 downwards.
TCCATATACTAAGCATCCATAATCAAAGTGGGGAAGGATGAGAGAGGAAACTAGGAGATGGCGGGTGCTTCGGAGGAAACATCCACGAAATCATAGGAGCTGTTTTAGAACTGCGATGGATTTTCAAGTAATTTGGGATATTTGTTGATTCCAGGTGAGATGATTATCAAAGGTGAGACCAAGTCTTGGAACCGAATAGGAGTGCTATTGATATATAACGGATAGTAAAGAAGGGAATTCAAAAAGGGTTTTGAACCAATAAGGATTGCTATAGTTTTCCCTGGATTTAGGCGTAGATTGTTTTCTGTTGCCCAGTTGTTAATACTATCAATGTCCTCTTGAAGTTTTTGAGCTGCTAATATCATGTTCGAAGGGTAACATGATATGTAAATTTGGAGGTCATCGGCATATATATAAAAGTAGGAATGAAGCAATAGAGTTGACAGGTCATTTATAAAGCTGGAAAAGAGGGTTGGAGAAAGGGAAGAGCCCTGATGTACTCTGGAGAGTGGTAAGGATGATGAAGGTGGTTTATTAGGAATAATAACTGCCTGTCATTGGGAAGACAGGAATGAGTGGAATCAGTGTAGTACACTATTGGATATGGCTAACTTATGAAGTTTGGAGAGGAGTATGGTCAACAGAATCAAAGGCTTTTGAAAAATCAAATAGGACCAGAATTGTAATTTTCTGTTGGTCCATGACAGAATAAAGGTCTTGTGTTGTTTTTATCATGGCATGATTGAGTGGAATAACCAGAACAGAAACCAGACTGGAGAGAATTAAGGTGTACATTTTGTTTGAGGAAGGAGGTGAGTTGTGAATGGACCAATCTCCAAAAAGATTGGAGAGGATGGCAATTGGTCTGAAATCAGAGGGCGTTGAAGGATGTGGAACTTTATTGAGTGGACTGATAAGTACTTTTTTCCAGGCTGTAGGAAAAATGGAATTTAGTCAGAAAAAGTTGTATATTTGCAGGAACGCTGGCTGGAAGGATGACTGGAAGACTGAGCTTTAAGAATTTTAGTGGGATTTGTTCATGACCAGAGGCATTGGTTCAGGATTTAAGTAGGGAAGTGATCAAATCATCGGGATACATGAAAAGTAGAATTTATTATCATTAAATGGAGTGTCTGGAATCTGATAGATGGATTGAGGCTCATTTGGGAGAGATTTTGCGAAAAAGGTGTTTAAGTCATCGGGGGAGACTGAATGGTTAATGTTGAACGTAGAGCTAATGTAATTACTGAAAATTTTCTGAGGATTTTCCATTTGGATTTAGGATCTGGGGCTTTAGCGAGAATGTTTTTAAAATATTGAGCCTTGGAACGGCATAAGGAGTATTGGGTAAGGTTTCGGAGGATCTTTAAACTAGAATAATCATCAGGTATGCGGGTACATCTAAAACGTCTTCTGGCAGCATCTCTTTTCTTCATTAGTTCTCGAATTTCTGGGTTAATCCATGGGGCTGTGGAGCATCTGAAGGTAAAGGTTTTGAGAGGTGCAATTTGATTTAGAAAGATAAGGAGAGTGGATGAAAGGCATTTGACCATATCCTCAATCGATTCAGAGGAATAGATGGGTTCTTGGGAATGAAATAATAGATCTAGAGATAGATTTATTTGATCTGGCCACAGATAATCTAGATTTCTTCAAGATATTTTGTATGATAGAAGTTTTTGATGGAAGCTAAGGTAAAGATAGTTAGGCTCAAACTGAATCTCGCACTCTAGTGACTGACATAGAAGTGGACTTAATTCTCGGAGTAGATATCATGAATTCCTAATTTTTTTAACACTTTAACCGCTAAGCACTCGGAACGAGAGTTGCACTGAGACGCTGAGAGGGTCTGCAGTAGGGATGATGCGAAATTGCCGGAACGGCTCCACGGAACCTAATACGTGCCCGGAGCTGTTAGGAACAGTTCCAACATGGATGCCTTAACGGCTCCGGTCGGAGCTGTCTGCTTTCTCCTTCCTTCACTAGACTCTTGGGAGCTGGAACCGGAGCTGTTAGTGTACTATACTAGCTCCGACTCGGAACTGTTTAACCTCTCCCCACCCATTGGTTCTAACGGAGCTGGAGTCGGAGCTGTTAGCATATTAGTTCCGAGACTAGCTCCGACTCGGAGCTGTTAGCATATTAGTTCCGAGACTAGCTCCGACTCGGAGCTGTTAGCATATTAGTTCCGAGACTAGCTCCGACTCGGAGCTGTTAGCTTATCAGTTCCGAGACTAGCTCCGACTCGGAGCTGTTAGCATATCAGTTCCGAGACTAGTTCCGACTCGGAGCTGTTAGCTTATTAGTTCCGAGGCTGGTCGGAGCTGTTTAACCTTTCCTCGCCCATTGATTCTAACGGAGCTGTTAGCTTATTAGTTCCGAGGCTCTCTTCGGAATGGAGCCTCAGTGCAAATGTTCATGAAATTAGTTTGGAATTCTTGATTTGACATTGCAACTAATTTTTAAGCCAGCATATTATGGTTATCTAAGAAGCAATTTCTTTTTATCTTTGTTTTTGTAACATCACCGTCTTTCATTTCTTTATTTATTTAAAATAAAATAAAACACAATTTCAATTTTTTCTAATATATGATCTTTAAAAAAATTAATATGTTAATATTTTTTTAGATAAACCATTAAATGGATAGGGAAGTTATAACTCGATAAAGGCATTATTTATTAAAATCCTAAATTCTTCTTAACATTAGCATTGTAGCAATTTCATTCTAATTAATTAAGCTGTAAAAATATTTAGTCAAATTGAAAATAAAATGTTTTCTTTTTTCTTAACTGTAAAAATAAAAATGCTTTTATTTTTTAATGGTAAATGGAGTCATGACTTGAAGAACAATAAGTTTTATGTACAATATAATTTTTTATTTTTACTAGCTAACGGGTTTTCATTTCATTTTACTTGGAATTTTTTTTAATTTTTAATAGTAAACGCTAACAAAAAATCGTAATTTTTTTGTTTAAATAAATTTTATTCACATCCATACATATAATATACAGTGAGAGAGATACAATGTATAAAATAAATATACATGTTTATATCTACATACTTTATTTTGTTATCTGCGTATTATGTTTATTGGCATACAATTATTTATTTAAATTATAAATTGAAAAATCTAATTATCTCTATATATATAAGAGGCTTTGTCCTGACTGACAGAATCAACGCAGAGCAAAAACTACTAATGATAGAAACTTGAAGTTCGGAATTTAGATTTTAAACGCGATGTAGGTAACCACTAAGAAAGGAATTTCAAAAATGTAACCCCTAAGGGGCTTATATGACGAAATTGTCATTTAACTCTAACGGAAATCTATTTTTGAGATTTTAAACCATATGTTTTTTATTTGAATATCGATTTAACGTTACAATATTATTAAAATAGACATTCACATAAAATATGGCTACTGATTATTTAAATATTAGTGGTAATCAAATTATGCACACTGTGATTCCCATGATTGGGGATGGTGCGTGTTTATTTCGATCTCTTCTCCATATATGCGGGTATAAGAGGCTTTGTCCTGACTGATAGAATCAATGCAGAGCAAAACTACTTATGATAGAAACTTGAAGTTCAGAATTCAGATTTTAGGTAACCGCTAAGAAAGGAATATCAAAAATGTAACCCCTAAGGGGTTTAAATGGCGAAATTGTCGTTTAACTCTAACGGAAATCTATTTTCGCACTTCGAGAAAAAATATCTACTTTGGACTCATTTTAAAGAACTTGATACGACGAGTTTAACTCGAAAGTCCCTTATGCGCTTCGAAAACCACGTTTTAAAGCCGAAAAATGAAGCGTTCACGACGAGTAAGCAACTTTTTGTTTCGGCGGTTTAAGTGAACTCTGTCCATCGCGAGTCTCCCTCTCTTCTACCGAGCCGGCAGCTTCCCCCTCCAACATTCCACCTACCGGAAGCTCCGATTCTACTAAATCTCCCTAACATCAGTTAACATATCATATTATATCAATACCAAGATAATGACATACAGAATTGATTTTAAAGGCTCGCGGGCGAAGCCGCGACGGGAAATGCTAGTAAATTATATAATTAAAGATTATAAATAACGATTTAATTTTTATTTGTAAAAATTAGAAATAATAAAAATTTTTACTTGATAACTTGTTATTCTTTACATTCTTATTTTTTAAATATCATTATTATTTAAATAATATTATATTATATGACACTATATTATATTATTATAATATTAAATTATCCCCTGGATTCCTTTCCTATTTACAGTGGGTAAAAAAAGTATTGGCAATTGATGTTTTTGTTATGTTACATTATAATACTTATTAAAATTTCAATGGTTCCTGAATTTTTATAAACCTTTCTCATTAAGAAGTAAAAAAATAGAAATAGAAGTGGAGGGCATTTGTTTTTAAGCAGAGCTGAAAGCAGAAGATGTAATCTTTAATGCCAAAAAAGTATTAGCAATTGTTAATCCTCTCAATTGTAACTCTAAACATTAAACTTATCTCATACCAGTCAGTGCCTTGCATCATTGTGTGTCTTTCTTTCGAGCGTGAAGTTTTTTTTTTACATTACAAACTATGTCCCGCAAATCCAAGGAACTTTCTTTAGTGATTAAAGATAGAATAATTTCTTTGAGAAATGTGGCCTAACATACAAGAAAATAGGGCAGCTGCTAGGAATTAGCCTTTTCACAGCTAGAAGTGTGGTGAAGAAGTATGAAAATACGGGTAGAATAGAAAATTTACCAAGAAAAGGCAGGCCAAGGGTTCTTACTGAGCGTGAAAAGAGAAACATTATTAGGAAAGTTAAGATATCCCCAAAAACCAGTGCACAGGCCATTGCCAGAGACCTTGCAACAACAAGTGGTAAGTCTGTACATGCCCAAACCATAAGAAATGTGTTGCATGAGGGACAATTTTATGGCAGAGCTGCACGTAAGAAGCCTTTCATATCTGAAGTAAACCGTAAAAAAAGGTTAAATTTTGCTCAAGAATACCTAGCTAAAACTCCAGATTTTTGGAATAATGTAATTTTCTCGGATGAATCAAAGTTTAATATTTTTGGTTCAGACAGTAGGAAGTTTGTATGGCGTCAGAAAAATTCTGAGTACCAGGAACAAAATATTATTTCGACAGTAAAACATGGGGGAGGTTCAGTTATGGTTTGGGGATGCATGGCAGCCAATGGTGTGGGAAACTTACATTTTATTGATGACACAATGACTGCGGATATTTATATAGATATTTTGCGCCGTAATTTAAGGGAAAGTGCACAAACATTGGGTCTAGAACGCACCTTCATTTTCCAGCAGGACAACGACCCGAAGCACACTGCTCACAAAACCCGGCAATGGCTTCTTTATAATGCGCCCCGGCAGCTCAAAACCCCGCCCCAGAGTCCTGACCTTAACCCAATAGAAAATCTATGGAGAATATTAGATTTAAAAGTAAGAAAAAGAAAAATTTCCTCCAAGACAGACCTAAAAAGAATTTTGCAAGAAGAATGGCAAAACATTTCACCTGACAGTACAAAAAATTTAGTACAGTCAATTCCTCAAAGGCTTAGAGCAATAAGAGAGGCCCGACGAGGACACACCAAGTACTAGAAATACTTTCGAATTGATATATATGTTTCTATTTCCGATTATAATGTGTTTATGTTAAATTGCCAATACTTTTTTGGGTGTGATTTTTCACTTTTTTAATATTCGTTTATAATTTGTTGATGTTAAAAAAAATTACACTGTGTTTTCTATATTCTTTATAAATTGTTATTAATTAAATTATGAAATTTTTTGATAACATTTGATTTATTAATTTTTATAAAGAGAAATGTGTTATTGCCAATACTTTTTTTACCCACTGTATGTTCCTTGGAGAGTAGTTTAACTTTTGAAAAGGTGGAGATAGAGGTCTACCTACACTGGTGGAATTTACTCTCGGAACCGATAGGTGGAACTGGAACGGTTAAGGGAACCTAATACGCAATCGGAACTGGAACGGTTGGAGCTAATACGTCATTTAAACGTTCCGTAACATCCCTAGTCTGCAGGCATTTCACTCCCCACGCTAAGGCCTGCAGGCCACTCTCCGCCGCTGACCGCTTCAACTCCTCATAACCTTCACCAACTATTTATTAATGTTTTATTTATTTTTTATGATTCTATAATACCTTTATCATTATTTCAATAAATTAAAATACTAGATTACCGATTGCAATAAGAGATTACATGATATAAGAAGGTAATAATGAACAATAATATAATAATGTTAATACTTTATATACATTTTTTTAATTTAATTAATTTTTAATAAGTAATATTTTTTAAAATTAATAAATAATAAATAATAGCGAAATAAAACAGTGAATATCACCAAAAAAACACAAAGGACTATCGCTCAGAGCGTCTAGAACTCGAATGAATAATGGCAAAATATGTCAGACAGCTAATAAAAAAATTAGCAGGTAAAAAGGGGTGAGCTGGGCTTCCCTGAATGGCCGACCCAGATGAAAGGCAGCTACAGGGCCGACACAAATATTTCCGCAATAGAGATACCCCTGCAGCCTAGCGGCCTCTAGATCTATTTATTAGGTCTCCGTGGAACCGCTAGTCTGTGCCTCAGTCACGACAACTTATCTCTTGTGAAGCTGCAGACGGTAAATAAGTGAAAAACCAATTGCGAGATATCTCATCATTAGCGTGTGGGAAACGGCAGCCTTTGACAAGTTATCTCGTCATTAGCGAGTGGGGACCGACTTTGTTTCGCGAGATATCTCCTCTGGAGCCATGAAAGGGTTAACTGGACCTAAATGGTGTTACAATGTTATAACATTAATTGAAATATAATCCATTTCAAACTTTATGCCAATCTGTAACAATATGCCAATCCAACATGGTAAGTCTTATTTTTTCAGATCTGTTACTTTTGACAACTGTTAAATAATAATGACACTAAAAATGAAAAGGTTTCTATTCCTAAATCATTATTTCTTCTATAAACTACTTTATTCCAACTATTTTTAAGAACTTGTCTGGATCTGCTACTGCTGCATTGAACCTAAATAAACTGATTTGTTAAACGGAGCTAAGGCAAAAGATATAGGCGGGCGCAATTGAATATAGGGTGCGCTAGTAGTTTTGCAAAATGTCGGAAAGAACGGTGTTAGACCTAGTTGATGTGATAGAGATAATTGGTAATTTTAAAAGACCATTAGTTGATGGGCAGGCTATTCATGATGCAAAGCACATATTTACATGTGGAATAATATCTAAAAATAAAAAAACAGTTATTTTACTCGTGCCTTTAAACTAGCAATCTTAAAGGACTGCCCCATCAAATAAAAGTGGAAATCAAATTTATTAATAATAATAAGCAATTTTCTTGTCATTGTACATGTAAAGATGGTAGTTCTGGTAAATGCAAACACATCATTGTAACTTTACTCGACGTTTTTCGATTAGTAATAACATTAATTACCTATTCACACAATCATTGTTATGACAGCTTAGATTCTTTGTCATATTATTTATTTATTTCTCAAAACTTTCAGGCTTCGCATTGAAAACATGGAACAATTAAGCACAACGGATGTAATAGAAAAATGGGGAAGATTAAAAAAGAAAAACAAATCTATGACACTATGGTCTCAATGTTATTTGCATAAAACTAGCATTTTGGAATAATAAAATGTCAAATACTAATATTTACCTGGATAAATATAGTCTCTTTCTTTAAAATAAAGACTACATATCGTCATATGTTTCGAAACAGGATTATCTATTCTTAATTTTACAATCCACTCTTTAAGAAGCTTTTTATTTTTTGAAAATAAAAGGGAATGACACGTCTTTTGATTTTCTAATTGAACACTGAGGGACCGAGCAATACCTATTAGATATTTTTCAAATGATTTTTTGCTCAATCGGGTTTTAATTATGGAAAAATAAATTAAAAACGCCAAAAAACCCTATGAATCCCAGGTAATGGACCCGCTTTTATCCCCGTTTCTCTAGTTCCTGCAGCGCCGTCGCAGAAGCAGCACCGTCGCTTGCGCCCGCCTATCAGGTGGAAAGAAAAAATATATTGCAGTAGGTTCAGTTTTGATGTCATACAAACAAGTGGACAGATTCACTGACCATTCAAATTTGAACATTGATTCTGAAAGATAAAAAATCAAAGCGTAGAACCAGCGAATATTATCTTCTTTTTTTTTTTTAATCAAAGTTTTAATTATCATTTTATAGAATATGATAATAATTATGAAGGTTGAGGAGTGCGGGTCATTCCATATCAAGTGGTCCAAAGTAGTTGCTCGATCATTTTAGAAGAAAATTATAATTTTACCACCAATTACGTATGGAATCAGTAGTTTTTTACATGTTATGCTTACATGCAACATAAACCAACTGTATGAAATTTTAACCTGTATATTTGAGCACATTGGTAGCTAAAAATTTTCGAAAATGAACATTTTCGTTCTCATTTAACAATGCGTAAACTTGATTATACTCATTAATATTTTATTATTTGTGAATTTTTGACTTTTAATAACCCTTATTAATTGTTTTGTTTTCTTGATTTTATCTATGTCCAATGCAAAAAAAAAAACAAAAAAAACATTGGGTCTAATTATAATTAAAATCTACTCTATTAAACTTTTATTACTTTCACTTACCTGTACAGGGTGTTTCGGAATTGCACGGCACTATTTTAGGTGCGTGTTCTCTAACACAAAATAAACAAAAAAGTTCATATTAACATGTATCTCAAACTCATTTATTAAACAGATATCAAAGGTTAAAGATTTATTATTACTATTTATTTATTATTATTACAACATTTAGAGTAAATGTTCAAAGGCGCCTCCGTTTTGTTGAATGCAACATTCAGCACGACGAATCCATGCTTCTCTGGCTCTTCGTTTAGCATCAGGATGGTGGTTGATAGTTACTGCGGCTTCCACGATCCGATTTCTTAGCTCTTCTTGCGTGTCAACTGCCGCAGAATAAACCATAGACTTCATCCAGCCCCACACAAAATAATCTAATGGCGTTAAATCCGGAGATCGTGGTGGCCATTTAACAGGTCAGTTTCGACCAACCCATCGGTCTCCATAAGTTGCATTTAAATAATCAGTGACACTATGAGAAAAGTGAGCTGGAGCACCGTCATGCATAAACCACAGCCTTTGCCTAATGCCTAGCGGAATATCTTCTAGAATATCATGCAGATTATTTTGCAAAAAATGCAAGTAAGATATACCTGACAGCCTAGGTGGCAAAAAGAAGGGGCCGATGATTTTGTCGCTTAGAAGACCACACCAGACATTTAAAGAGAATGTTTGTTGGTAATGTCCAACAGCAGTCGTATGAGGGTTTTCTTCGGCCCAAGTATGGGTATTTCGAAAATTAAGAATCCCGTTTCTTGTAAAGCAAGATTCATCAGTAACCAAAATGCAGTTCAGGAAGTTAGGATCTCGTGTGCATTGTCGAATTAACCACTGGGAGAAATTTCTGCGCTTGTTATAATCTTGTGGTAACAAATCTTGCCTACTTGATACGTGAAATGGATATAATTGTTGTTCCCGTAAAGTTCGCCATACGCTGGTAGAGGAAACATCGAAACGACGTGACAATCTTCTGGTACTAGTAGTAGGAGATAACTGAACAGCATCGAGTATTTCTTCTTCTACGTTTGCAATCCGTCGAAATCGTTGTCGACCGGCGTTCACTGGTATAGGTTTTAGCGTACCATTATCTAGGGACATACGATACCAACAAAGTATCGATACCAATACTCATTTGAGTACTTTGATCAAATATTCGATACCACCAAAGTATCGAAAGGAAAGTATCGATACTTATGTATCGATACTCATATAAAGTACTGTCAATATTATAAATTAAAATATATTTAATAAAAAAATATATAAAATATAACACTAGCTACATTATACCATTAATTAAATTTCGTGTTTTTATAAGTTGTTAATTATAAGATTGGTTTTGTGGTACTTAATATCAAATGAAATTGTGTTTACTTACTACATTTATATTTTAATAAATACACGGGGATGATTGATAGTCAGGAATTTTAGCCATAAAACATTTTCTTTATTTAACCGTTTCGATCCAAAATGGGGGTCTTCATCAGCGGTAAAACGAAACAAATATATGAGTATAAAATTTTACACTGTTAACTTCATGAATATCAGTCATTTCCAAGAATCTTATAGAAAAACAGTCGACTCAGAACCGATATCGGTACTGATTCAAGTATTTTATGTCGGTAGGAAAAAAAAACAGCGTAAAAATAGCACACTTTATTTGCTTATGCTTATACTTTAAGTTCACATACAAAATTCTGTATAAAAAATTCTAGTCAAAATTAAACTAAACTTCCCTGGTAAACTCGTAAAAGTTGGATGCGTAATTAATTTTTTTAATTCATCCCACTAATTTTTTTTTCGTCGAAATTTCGGGGGGGGGGGGGATTGATCCCCAATGCCCCCCCCCCTGGGACCGCCACTGTTTGGGGGTGTACTTATCTCGGAAGAGGCCACGCCCAAGAGTCACTCTTCAGAACTTGTACCAAACTGGGTACTAGATCTGATTCCAACTCTTACCGTAAACTGATGTCTTATATCCTAATCCGACAGTTCCTACATCTTCTAACTTTGATGAAAATACTTTTCGCCACTTAATATCCTTTCTTAATATTCCTATCCTGGTATCGATACCAGTACTCATACTTGAATCCTTGGTATCGATACCAAAATACCCGGTATCGAAATGAAAGTATCGATACATTACTCATATCGATCGGTATCGTACGTCCCTACCATTATCCCTAAGACGTCTTTCAATGGCCTCAAACGTTTTACGATTTGGTATTCTTTGGTTAGGAAATTTTTCACGATATCTTCGAACAGCAGCAGCACCGTTTGTATGTACCTCGCCATAAGTTAAAAGCATGTCTGTTTGTTCATCAAAAGTGAATAAATTTGTGGTATCTCCCATGATAATCATAAATTGAACTGTGTCACAAGATTCACTCACACTAAAACACACAGAACTAGACAAACAGATGAGCAACTACTGTCATTGCTTATCAGGTGATTAAAACCTTTTATTTAGTATTAAACACGTTAAACGTTGTACAGTCAGTCTTAATGGAGTAAATAAATAATAAATCTTTAACCTTTGATATCTGTTTAATAAATGAGTTTGAGATATATGTTAATATGAACTTTTTTGTTTATTTTGTGTTAGAGAACACGTACCTAAAATAGTGCCGTGCAATTCCGAAACACCCTGTATATGAAATATATAGTAAGTGGAAGTATTGCGATCGTGAAAAATTTCTACTTCCGGTTTTCAACGGAAATACACGTTTTGGGGTCCCCTGAGTCCAACTGACCAAGTCCCGCGAAATGGTGTGTGTGTATGTGTGTCTGTGTCTGTGTGTGTGTGTGTGTGTGAACAGACTAGCTCAAAAACTATAAGCCGTGCGAATCTGAAATTGGGTATTTAGTGTATGTATATGCCCGTGATGTGACAGCAAAAATTTCATCAAAATTGCTCAAAGGGAGGGGGTACTTTATTTAATAACTTTTTTTCGATTTTCTCAAAAACGGCTCTAACGATTTTGATTAAACTGAGTATTTGATCTATTTATATGCCCGAGATATGACTGTATAAATTTCATCAAAATTGATCAACCAGAGGGGGGACTTTACTTGATAAAATTTTGTATAATTTTCACGTGTTTTTTTTTAGTTACTCAAAAACGGTTTTAACGATTTTGATCAAACTGGGTATTTGATCTATTTATATGCCCGAGATATGACTGTAAAAATTTCTTTTAATTCTTTCCAGATCAAAATTGATCAACCGGAGGGGGGACTACTTAATAAATTTTGTATAATTTTCACGTGTTTTTTTTTAATTTACTCAAAAAGAGTTTTAACGATTTTGATCAAACTGGGTATTTGATGTATGTATATGCCAAAGATGCGATAGCCAACATTACATCAAAATTGGACAAACGGAGCGGGCACTTTATTTCTAAATTTTTTTCCAATTTTTACCTTTTTTTCGATGATCTCAAAAACGGCTTTAACGATTTTTATCAAATCGTCATGTTTAATGAAAATTAGGTGTTCTTTAATATCAAGTTAGCTTTATCATTATTAAAATGTTCTGAGGGGGCTTTTTTTTGGGGGGGGGGGGGGGGTTTGGGGCCCTTTTTTATTTGTTTGTTTCCTATAAAGTACCTTTGTTTTTGTTTATATGGAGAAATTAACTGTCTCTCGTTACGCCTAAAAATAAGAAATGGCAAAATGATAAAAATAAAGAAAACATAAAGAGGAGAAAAAAAGAAAAATATTCAGTCAACTCATAAAACTCGTTGAGCCCACGCATGCGGAGTACGCCTTTAATGACAGAACATTGTTCATAATTAAAGCCGTTCTGTTCATTTGAAAAGTGGCAATTAACAAAACGCATTAATTTCTAATCTAAGTAAGTTGGTAAGTGAAAGTTGTGTGTTGCGCACACGCACCAGATTTTTTTTTTAATGAAAAAGTAATTAAAAATATTTTCCGTTGGACATAGATAAAATCAAGAAAACAATACAATTAATAAGGGTTATTAAAAGTAAAAAATTCACAAATAGTAAAATTTTAATGAAGTATGATCAAGTTTACGCATTGTTAAATGAGCACGAAAATGGCCATTTTCAAAAATTCGTAGCTACCAAAGTACTCAAATATACAGGTTAAAATTCCATACAGTTGGTTTATATTGCATGTAAGCATAACATGTAAAAAAATGAGATTTTTATCAACTAGCCCACCAGAGGTATTAAAGCCTAAAGTTAACAAACATTAAAAAATGTGAAGTTTAAAAATTCATAAAAAAATAAAGTAAAGAATATACGGGTTAAGAGTACTTTTAATGAAATCTACTTAGTTAGGTTTATTATCATGCCCAAAATCAGCTTTGATGCACATGCCCTTATACCCAAAACTTACCCTCAAAAACGGTGTTTTGAGAATTTAAAGCAGTTTTTTTAATAGCACTTTTCAAGTATTCGACTTTGAAATATTCAAATAATAAATAGAAGACGAAATGTAGAAAATACTTTAAGGAAAACAATTGTGTTTGAATTATTAGTCTATGACTTACCAGTCTTGAGAAAATGAGTTTTCTGTGAGAGCTTAAAAACTCAAAAATCGGCCTGAAAGGTGAAACAAAAATGACTGCCATTTTGAAACGGTTGTTCCTAAAAATTTTTAAAAAATTGATTTGAACTATTGATTTCATACGTAATTGGTGGTAAAATTATAATTTGTTTCTAAATGATCGAGCAACCACTTTGGACCACTTGATATGGAATGACCCGTGCTTGTAACATTGTAATTGTTTTCAAAGCCATTAGACGAGATGGATCCTGACAATTTGATTAAACTTCGGATTATATGTTCAAATTGATTTCTTTATTATTAATATCATCCTAAAAAACATATTTATTGATCTAAAATACTTATACCTATAACTTAAATTACAGAATTAATATTACAAATATATACTATTTTGATTTACAAAAAATAGTTGACAGAACTCGTAACTAATAACAAAACAATTTTTAAAAAAAATCATAAAGTTTAATGCATATTACATAAATACAAACAAATAAGTTATGATTAAAATTTGAAACTGTACATTATAAATTGATTCTTAAAATTTATAATAAAACTTTAGAAAAAAATAAATAAATAACAAATATATATTCAAAATACCAACTTTTAAAATTTGAATAGGCACATAAGGCCTTACGAATGCCTTATATTTTTAATTTTTTTTATTTTCCTATAAAGTTTAAACTTCCATTTAGTTGCTTTATATATCAACTGTTTGATAAAAATTTTTATTTGTTTTTACATATTATTCTAATGACTAGCTTAAAACTTGTAACTAGTAGGATAATTTTAGAAGTTCCAAAATTCAAATAAACAATTTAAACAGAATATAATACATATTTTATAACAAATTATGAGATTCTAATTCTATTTTGTATCCAAAGGAGTGAAATTCCACGTTTAATGCTAATGTTGAATGCACATAACTTTCCAATCAGTTTAAAACTATTAATACACAATTTACTTCACTGAAGTACAGTTAACGTAAACCTAATAAGTGTATATGTTAAGTGAAAAAATGCTAAAAATACGTGACTACCTACTTTAATATATCTACAACACTACAAAACAACATAAGAAAATAGTATACTATAGAAATAATGCTTTCTTAATATGAAGGCAACGTGTGAATTCTAATGACTAATAATGAGTTATCAATGATGCCAGTTCAAAAAGAAAAGTATAAAGCCATTTTTTAACCATATTCACTCATTTTGATAGTGGAGAGAGCTGTTGCTAGCTACATTGTAAAATAATGGTAATCTAAAATAGGTAAGGTTTATGAATATTTGGAAAAATAATGGAATATGAATTTTGAAAACAAAAGTCTTGTTTGTACAGAAATATTTTTGATATGTTTAAGTATAAAGCCATAAATAAATTAAGAAAAGTATAAAGCCATTTTTAACCATATTCACTCATTTTGATGGTGGAGAGAGCTGTTGCTTGTAAAATAATGGTAATCTAAAATAGTTAAGGTTTATGAATATTCAGAGAGAAATCAAATATTTTAAGAAATAGATAAGTTATTTAAACAATATATGATATAATAGTGTATATTATCAATGGAAATTTAATGAAAACTATAATATTCTGTTCTTGATAAATTATTATTAAAACAAAATAGTGACAAAAACAAACAAATTATTTAGGTTTACTTAATTTTAGGCAAATTGAATTTGTCTACTAAAATAGTACCTACACTTTCATCAAAAATATTGAGACCAAAATTAGTCTGTTTTTGTACTAGAAAAAACAAATGTCAATATTTTGTCCACAAGAAACACAATATTTTGCCCAGTTTATCCATTAAGTGTAGCCTCTAGTTCTTGGTTCATGAAAATTAGTTATGTACGGTATAACTAAAGTTTTCTCTTATTTTAACCTTTTTGATTTGTTGAAATGAAAATTTTATAAATTTCACATATCATATCTATCAAACCTGTCTATGTTCATATAATTTTTAACAAAAAGTAGTATCCTAAAAAACAAAAAGAATAAGGCATACTTTGTCATTTGCAGTTAGTTAGGTGTAGGTAATATTGGTGTCTATCAAATTCCAAATTATAAATGATTTATAATGAACCACCCTTAATAATTTTCAAATAAGAATTGCGTACAATAATTTTCTGTTACCATTCATTTTTCACAACTCAAATTCTATCATCTATTTCTGGGATAAAGATAATAATTATGTAATATTAATAACTTTGAACACTGATAAGAAAAAAATATATAAATATATAAATCTTGAAGAATTTACTCGATTCAAAATATACAAAATAAATATAAGAGACATATTTACATAAAAATGGTACAAAAAGCTTACTAATATATTAATATGAAAATTCAAAACTAACATTCGTATAAGGATATTAAAACAATTTAAAAATCTTTGGACATGGTAACTAATTATAAGATATGAAATTTCTCTTCAACCAGAGAGATAAAAAAAGGGAGTGATTAATTTGCCATGTTGAAAAAAATCTGAGTTTGTTATTTATGAAAAAATTTAAGTTAAGTGAAAATTCTGAAGTTTTATTTTATTAGTCAACCCTATCACTAAAATTGGTATTGATTTTCAGTTAGTAACATACTTTCAAATATACTACAAATAAATGAACACAGTTAAAACCAATTATATTATTCTTCTATTAATACTTAACCTAAGTATCAATTAAAGTCTTGATAAATAAATCTGCCTCAATGAGGTATTAAAGAATGTTGATTTTGATTAAGTGATATGTTCACAGAACTTTGTTTAACCTGAAAAAAAAAAAAGAATGTGAAAAAAAATACATGAAATCATCTCTGATATGTTTAGGCCTTTTCGATTCAAAATGAGAAGTAATAACAACTATTTTCATATCATTTAAATAATGACCTTTTGTATAATTTTATAATCGTAAGAGGTTATTAAGACTAAATAAAGATATAAAGAATAAAATAATAAATAAATATCTCCTATTAAAAAAAAGTTTCCTCAATAGTCGCTAAAGTAATGATTTCTATTATTCTAGTTTTAACAACAACAAACTAATAATTTATACTTCCATGTCATGAAGTGAGTACTACAACTAGGTACTAAAAATTTGGCAAAATTTGGGTTAAATTCAAAGAAAAATTCAATTAGATCAGGTACATAAATCAGGAATTTATTTGTTGATCAACCAAAAATCTAGGTAAAACTTTGAGTTTTACTCGAAACCGCTGAATTGCAGTTACCAAGTTGTAATATTGACCCCACAATATTATTCAACAGAACCTTTTTTTCTTTAATTTAACTAAATAGAATTTTCATAATAACTAAAGATTATGACTTTTAAAACTACAAACAAAGGCTTATAGTGGTTTAAATTGCCATACTGACATGGTTAAAAAAAAAAAAAAATGTAATTCATTAGTGAGAGAAGGCGAAAACTGTGAAAGCCCTTCTTTATTTTATGCGTGAAAAAACATAGAGTAAAAGTTAATCTTTAATGATGAAATGGTAACTGGACCTACTTGAATGGTTATTGCTGTCATATTCGGAAAAAGCTAAAAAGCAACAAAAATTTTAATTTCATCTTATTATGGATCCTGAATATCCCTTCTATCAATTCCCTGAAGATGATATAATTATAAAATTGAATTCACGATTAATAAATTAAAAAATACAGAATAAACTGAAATAAAAGTTGTTTTTCCATACTTTGAGGTGGATGTACTGAATCAAGCCAGATCTCCCTCTGAAAACTGCCAGTTTCTCATCAACCGCCATGTCTAAAAGAGGAAATATTTATTTTTGCACTCGGTAATGGCAGATTCAAATAAATCACTTTTTAGTGCAAGAAGATATACCAATAGCCTTCCATTCCTCGTAATGAGGTCATCAAACTGTAGGTGTTTTATTAGAAAAAAAATCTTTCTCTACTCATAATGGCTCCAATATTTCAACGTGACAATCAATGACTCAAAAGTCAAGCTAATATTCAGTTGATGAGCAATCATTTATTGTCATCCTTTATTATTATAATGTCACTATCTTCCTCATCAAAAAGAAGTTTTCTCACTTTTTCCACATTGAAGTTACAGGGTTTTCATGCCGATACCATGTGGAACTATAATAAAATTGTTGCTAAATTTTTTCGAGTCCAAACTTAGCAATTTACAAACATGCAATCATTAAGCAAAATTTGTTATTATTATTTTTAATGTATAATATTTGAATTATGAGAAAACATTAAGAATGTTAATGTTAGGTTTGAAAAGCAATATTTACATAGGAAGGCATGAGGGCCTGTCAGGCCAGAAATGAGCACTTCCCTTCTTCTATTCATCAACTGTTCCAAATGAATTAAAGAGTTGGGATCATGGTAATGATCCTCCTCTATTTAATTACACCACCACAATGAATCTTAATTGAAAATGAGGCCTCTCAGGACCACCCATTCCCAAGGGTTAAAGAGGATATAAAACAAAAAGAAGTTGTAAATGTGAAAAAATATTTTTTCTGAGAAGTTACCCGCAACAATTTTATATTGATTTTTACTAGTTTCTCTTATTGTTAAAAACACTTAATATCTACATTGTAGCTATAATGAATATGGATAGGGTATGTTAAAAAACTAACAAAACATATGCATAAAATATGTGCCTTTTTTTCCCTTCAGCTGATCCCTTATTATAGTCAATCATGATTTACACATTACAGTAGATCCTCTACATCTACTGAAATCCTATTACTCTATCTTAATGCTTTCAACTTATTAAAATAAAAATGCCATTTGAATAAAGAATAAATTGTTAGTCTTATAAATGAAATATATAGCAAATAGAAAGAGTTAATACCCTCTAAGTTACTATACCGGTGGTGGTATGCCATATACTCTGAACCTATACAGGCAGGTATACTCAGGATGTCCGTGATTACTTTCAACCTTTAATTCAACCAGGTCGATGGTTTTGTCATATTCCTGGGAAAAAAAAAAAAAATAAATAAATAAAAAGAATAAAATATTCTTTAAAAACTACATTATTAAAAAAAAAAGAAATCAAGATTAATAACTGTTGCTTTTGAGGGACATTGGTTTTATTAAAACTAATTAAAAATTAAACAGAATTAAAACTAAAAATCAAAACCAAACGTTTCGTGAAAGAATGTATTTATTCATAATAACAATAGTGATTTCTGTATATAAGGGATCAAATGGTAAAGAATTTTTTGCTGTACTGGTAACCGGTCGATACAAATAGTGTATGCCGATATTCCTCTTTATCTGCCTTTCGTTCCTTTCTCCCATGATTTGACCCGTGTTTCGTGTGATATAATAGGTAAAAGAATAGTTAATAGAACTTTATTATAGATGGAGATGTATTTTTCTTTAGTGTGTGTTTCTATTACCGTAAAAACATATTGAAGTCCGCTAATGATGCTGATATGTCGAGAGACTGATATACTGAAAAGCCGATATTACCCATATGCCAATAGACTAATATACCAATATTTAAAGAAAATCATTTAATGGCATGGTTTAAATCATTTAAAATAATTGAGACTCCACTTTACTTAAATTTAAACAATGCAAAAGGCTAAAAAAATACAAAAATATAAATAAATCAAACAATGATTTGAAATGTATCTCTCACCATTGCTTCAAACTCTTGAAGGCTTTCTCCATTATCTAAGAATGTAAACCTTCCAAGAAATACAGGGTTTTCATCTTCTTCATTATCTAGAGCCTGTAAAAAAATCAAAAATATAATTGAAAAATAAATTTTCACTATGAATTTACATTAAACAAATAGTTATTACTCACCCATACAGAAAACTGTTTAGGAGCAGATAATATATGGCCATGAAGAGAAAGTTCTCGAGGAGAGTGTTCAATAGAGAATCCTGTCACTTTTATTTTTGTTGCTAAGTGAAGAGTAACTTGGGCATAGGAGCCTTCAAATGCCCAACACTCTCCTGGCATAACTCCAGGCTAAATTAAAAAAGAAATTTCATTATGCTAACAAAGATTGTAATATTAGATATTAATATAGGAAAAAATAAAGACAATGAATAAAATGTCCTTGCAAGACTTCAAAGGATGATGCGTCAATGTCATGTCTATTATACTGATGTGATTTACCAACTGGGAAAGTACATGTAAATATCAGAAGCTTTGCTCTATGCCACTACCAGTCATTGAACACTTTCTAGACAAAAAATCGTGGTGTATATGAAAATGGTTAAATCTACTTAATCTTATCAATGTCCCTGGCAAAACTAGATGGGATTAGACAAGCAATTTAGTCAAATGAAGAATTATAATATTTGTGAAAATATTGTCAGGAAGGTTGGCCACGGTCAAAATATAACAATCCTAATTTCATAAAACTCTATTGGATCTTTAAAGAATAAATATATGTCAATGATAGAATGGTCTTCAGGAAACCTAGTATCATAGTACAACCAGTCTTGAGCAGAAGCATATTGAAGAAACTCCAAAGCCATATGGAAGCAGAAAAAACAAAATCACTTGCAAGAAGGGTCATCTTTTGGCCAAATAAGTCATCAGAGATGCAAAAGTTTGTAGAAAACTGTCCTTAATGCATCAAGCTTACACCACAAAACATAAGAGATCCAATGCCACCACATGATCAACCTTTTTACATGTATATTGAGAAACAAGTATCAAGTAACGATTTTTATCAAACTCGTTTGATAAAAATTATGATTTTTATTAACCTTCGGTCGGGCGCAATGCAAATCCTAACACGTTCGGGCGCAACTCATCTGTGAGATTAAAAAGAAATTTCTGGTTAGAAGTAAAGGAAAAATTCATTTTACTCAACTATTCAATTTAAAATCGTTATATTTTTGTTTTAAAACAACATTACAAATAAAATCATATATAATATTCATAAAAAATTATTAATCTACTAAACAAAGAAAACTATATTTAACTGATTGGTAACAGTGAAAATAACATTTTTTTGACATACTTAAAAATCCAAATACTAGCTTGTTATAATTAAAGGAATACAGATTAATCTTACTCGCAATGAACTTAATTAAAATCATTGGGGGAGCACCAATAAAACTTTTGAATTCAAACCTACTGACTTGGTTTGGTGTCCCTTTCTCTTTCGTAATTTACCTTTATTGTCTCAATATAAATATTTGTGTATCTCACAATCATTTCAGTTATTGATTCTGAAAATATACATTTCCAGCATTCATATGGTGATTTCGCCTATCTGGCATCCCCAATGGTGCCAGGCAAACGCAGCAAGACATTGTGTGCTTCTCGTCGAACTTTCGCCGAAGGCTTGTTTTTTGACCACTTTGTAACTTTGTCTTTGCCCAAAAAAAAATTCTTGGCCAGGTTCTTCATTATCAGAACTTTCAGCATCTTGGTCAGTCTCAGAATCTTCGTTTCTTTTCTGAATTTCCTCTTCCATGTCGGTGTCTTCTTCGTCTCCATTGTCTTCCCGAAAAAGTATATCATCTTCAGCTAGAAGAATTTCGTGGATAGCTACTACATCAGCTGGGATTCTGCAAGTTAAAGATGCGTTGATTTGATTATTTTTGACTTTGATTGGAAGAAGCCATATTTTTCTGAACAATCAACAAAAACAAATGTTTAGGCGACATGATCGGGCGCAATTAATCTCGCAGATTATTTACGAAATAACAAATATCATTGAATTAGGGACAGAAATATACATATACGATTACAATAAGTAAATAAATAAATGTTTTGAGAAAAGACTTTTTCATTTCGGAAATCAAAAATACTTACGTAATCGGGCGCAACTCATCCAGTAGATTAAAACGTCAATCTTGAAGATCATCAGTGCACTAGAGAAATTTGAACAATACCCTTGCTTCAGGGGTGTGGAATCAGGAAGCTACTCAGGCCCGCCACCATTGTTTACAAACTCCGCCGGTAAACACACCAAAAAACTAAATACTTCATCTCACAGATTAGATGCGCCCGACCGAAGGATAAATGAAAATCAAGTATTAATCAATATCAATCAAATATGTGATGTTAAGATCAATTATTCTTTACTATCAGGTGGGTTTTATCATCATAAATAAAATTTTTTGGAGGGGGCCCTTAAATGGCGAAAGAAAACTTTTTGTTTTCCTATAAAGTACCTTTGATTTTATTTACATGGAGAAAATTAACTGTCTCTTATTATGCCTAAAAATCAGAAATGAATAAATATGAATTATGAAAAAAATCGAGATACAGGAACAAAAAATAAAAAAGTTAAATCTGACAGGTTAAGCCCAAACAGTGCACCTTATATGACAGACCACTGTTTATATGTAAAGGCGTTTTGTTTGTAGGAAAGAGTTGTCAAAATGTTTTGAAACATACATACTTAATGGAAATTATTTGTTTCTATGGTGACTAATTTTGAAGGTATCAACAACTAAATAGAGGATTATAAAATCAGGCACGATGCCCATATTATCACAAATGAAAATAAGTTTTATTTAACTTCTTCTAGCTCTTGTGAGCCTTTCAGCATATAGCTCGCTTTGCCTTAGCCCTCTTCTTTCACCCATCTCTGTCCATAGCCATGCGCTTCATCTGGGCCAATGACATCCCCCGATCTCTGCCTAGCCTTTCGATATATTCACTAAACGTGATTCGTGGCCTGCCAACTGGTCTTTTTCTTTATGATCTCACCTCCATTCCATGTACCATTTGACTTTTCTTTCTTCAGACTTTTCTTCTTCCACTTTATTAGCTGCTCCTCAATCCTTAACTTCATAGATCTTACCTTAAGGTTTTCTCGAACATTTCATTTCGAACACAATCTCTTCTTGTTTTCCTGACTACTTGTCCAAGAAATCTCATTTCAGCAGTAGTGAGCCTTTTAATGTGTTTACCAAGGGCAGTCCAGCGTTCAGCTCCGTACATGAGGACTGGGAGGAATATTGTCTTGAAAACAACTAGCTTTGTGTCCCAGGCAATTTTTTTTTTTTTTTTTCGGTACCCCTACCTGGCCATGTGTGGCATAGGGGGGGGGGGGGGTTACTCTACAGGTTTAACCAACCTATTATAACCATGGTGGGTAGGTCTAGATTTATTCCATGGGGCTTCCACAAAATATAAGTCAACCCTCCCAGGGCGGATTCGAACCGCCGCTGTAGTTTGTCCTAGAGGGTTTTCTCATATTCTTCGTTTTTATTATAATAATTACCATAACCATTGTTTATCATTATAACCATTATAATGGTTGAAGGACAATGATTTTATGGAGGATAATGATGATGACACTAAAGTTAACAATAAACTAAAAGATCAAAGTTTACAAAACCTAAAAAAATGTTTCGCAAATAAAAACAACAATTAATAAGGTTTCAAAATTTTGAATTTCTTTGAGTAAAAATTATCACATGGAAAGGAATTCATAACATAATTGATGCTTTTAATGATCATGAACGATTGGATTCGATAAATATAAATCTCTAGGTGATCTCATGAGTTATTTGCAAATTTTTCATCAAATAATGCCTCAATTGTGTCTCTATCAGCTTCAACTGCATATCTATTCAACAATAAATGATTTTTATGTTCCAATACTATATTAACAAAAAATAATTTTTATCAGTAGGGGAAAACGGGGTTGGTTGGCATATGGGTTAGGTTGGCCAATCGCTTATAGTCTTCGTCACACCTGTTTTGAACGCCCTACCATAGTACCAAGTGACCCGCTCGACCTCCGGAGTCTTGTCCTGAGTTTTCAATCTGATGCTAACAGTGTAGAGAAGAGTGTGCTTCGTTGATTGATTTTATAACATGTAAGTAAATTTTTATATTTTCAGTAAATTTGGTTTAAAGGCATAGCAAAACATTTGACTCCGATTCTGTTCACATAGCCCCAAACTCCTTTGAAAAACCTAACCTTTCGACTAAACAGTTTCTTGTTTGATTTTTCTCCCCTGTCCTGGCAGCCATCTTTCATACGATCTCTCCTGTGGGGTTAGTTGACTCTCTTGAAGTGTGGTTTGTTGGCGCAGTAGCAATTCACAAAAGCAAGGTAAACATAAACAAACGTGAAAGTACCAATTGTCTTTAGTTCCAGCAAAGAGGATGAGAGCAATTTTTCTTATGCAGAAAGTGACGACAGTCTAAACTTCTATCTTCTATTGTCATTCTATTTTCCCTTAAAAGCTGTTGAAGACCGATTCAAAATTATTATACCTTTATAGTGCAGCTTTTAATAACAATAATATGTGTCAGGCAGACTTGAATGAGATGGCTAAACAACACCTCCTTCTAGGCCAACCTACCCCACACAGGGGGTTAATTGGCATATTCTGGATTGACGAATTCTTCAATTTTCTATGATCTTAGTATTAAATATTACGTGGTGAAAAAAAAAAAACTTGAAGTACTCTAATACTTGGAGTTTACAGTGGTATCAGCCCTATTGGGATTATATTAACAGGAACGACTCAACAATCAAAAAAGTTAAAACTGTTGCCAACCAACCCCGCTCTCCCCTATTTTAAGATAATCTTCTAAATTATTTAATTGAAGGGATAAGCCACAGATAGTGTATACTAACTCACAAAAGTATATTTAATAATTACAACAAGCGTAAGTATTCTAATGAAAGAACCAAAACAGATATTCCTATATTCCTGCAACATTGTAAGGAAGAGTTGGCCAGTCTAACCTGAACAGCATAGTAATGTAGTAATTTTCTGTCACTGTTACATTATATTATTTTGTGTTCTCAATTTTTGTTTGATACTTCTGTAATTTTTAATAAATGTTCAAACCCAAATTAGTGTAACAGTATTTTACAATATGAAATTCATTTTCTAATCATAGTTTTAATAATAATAAATTGTAAATGATGATATAAGAATTAAACTGTATTGAATATAGTAATAAAAATTAAAAAAAATAAAATAAATAAAATTAAAAATTTTAGGTTAGGTAATAAAAAATAAAAAATTAAATAAGGTTATATAATAAATATAGGGAGCAGGGCAGCCCAATAGTAAGGCATTGAACTGCCATGCTTAAGGTCCTGATGTTGAATTCGGCTAAGGCAGGATATATTTAAGTAAAGAGGAAACCTATTCAACCTATGGAAACCTTTCCATAGCTTAAAGACTGATAGTTCCTAATACAAGGAATAGTGGGGAGCCTCAAGCTGGACAGTAAATATTATTGTCCATTGTTCCTGTCCACTGTTATAGATTAAAACTGTTTATTGACTATTTATGATACAGTTATTTACTATGGAGCCTGCGTATGTTTATAAGTCATATTTTTAATAACAATATTTTAAAATCATTTTTATAAAAAAAAAAAAAATTAAGTATTTGTATGCCTCCAAAGAATCAGGGTCAATCACCATTAAAAAACCGTCCTGTTTATTCTAAAAGAGTAAGAAGTTCACCAGAATTAACTGATAATAAGCTAAAAAGGACAAGTATGGCAACATCCGGCTCTTTAATTTCAGTAGATTGGGTGGCCCTCACGAAAGAAAAACTTATGAGTTCTATTTCCTCTATTGTGAATACTGCCTTGGTACCTTAGAATGAAAACTACGCTTCGCTCACTGAACAGTTTAAATCTGTCAACGAGGGGCTTAAAGCCCTCTATGAAGATAATAAAAACCTACGTGAGGCAAATAATCTTCTCAAGGTGGAAATTAATAATATAAAACTGGCACTAGAACGAACTGATAAAACTCTAGATAATATTGAATTGAAATCACACCGTAATAATATTGTAATTAGAGGTTTAAAATATAATGAAAATACAGATTTCAAAAAGCAGGTTATTGATTTCTGTCAGGAGGCATTTAATGTGGAGATTAATGCAGATTTCTTTTCGGTGTTCCCTCTGGGGAGAATAGGATTAATTAACCGGGGACTAATGGTATCGATTGTGCATTTTTCAGACAAATTATCAATAATGAAATGTCTAAAACGTCTCAAAGGTACAGGTCTCAGTATTCAAAACGATTTGCCGGATAATATCACGGATAAAGCACTCTAAGCTGTTGTTGATAAGGAGAGAGATTTTGAAGTTGAAGCCTGATGAAAAAATCTTTGTCAGAGCTGATCGCCTTTACATCTGACAGCAGATCTTCGAGTGGTCGCAGAGCCATGGCCTACAGTCCGGTGGCGAGCCATGAGCGGTGAAGCTGAGTGAGGTCGTTGCTATTGTAAAAACCTCTGCTTTTGGAAGAGCCATGGGGGCGAGCTCTATGGAATCAGATCCTCACTGTCAAATAAATTAGTTAATTTTGTGAAAGTCGATGGTGTCGATTTAATATCTGTTCATGGTCCTTCCTCTGACTTTTTGATTTATCCAATTTACATAAATTGTAACTTTTGGCAGAATATTTTTGTGAAGTTGGAAAACTTTTTATCTAATCATAATACTCATAATTTCATGATTGTTGGGGACTGTAACGTTAGGATTGCTGACCATCAAACGCTTCCCGAGGATTTACTTTTTAAGAACAGCAAGTGTCAATTGGCTAGATGTTCTAAAGACAGGGTCATTGATAGCAGAGGAAACAGTTTTTTGGAATTATGCAAGATCATAATTTATTAATACTGAATGGTAGATTTCCGGGTGATATTGAAGGCGATTTTACCTATATAAGCAAAAACAGATGTTTGGTGAATGATGTATGCGCAGTTTTTGGCATTAAGATTTTATCCAAATCCTATTCAGCGCAGTCTCTCTTGATATTATATCAGTTATTGATGATTTTGAAGTTATACCGGTTAATTATTCAGATCACCAGCCTGTTGTGGTTTCATTGAAGTTCGGTTCTTCCATGGATGAGGTGGTGCTACCCCTATTACCTCAGTTAGTCTGGTCAGGAAACCTTTCTGATAATTATAAATCTAAATTAGAATCTATTATTTACACTGCTGCTTACCCAACTGATATTCAGTTTTCCTGAAAGTATCAAGAGTTCCTGGCCTGTGCCGAGTAATTTCTCGGGATTTATTAGGGGTCAAAGGAAGAAACCTTGGATTAATATTAGGTGCTATCATGCAAGAAAGCGCTCTTTAAGATTACTGAGCCTTTTCCGCCAAACTAATTCCTTGGTTATAAGAGATGCTTATTTGGATGCTAACAGGGAATACAAGTATGTGTGCTTAATCCAAAAGAATCAGTATTACAATTCCCTCTTAGATAAAAGTAGAACCGTAAGTGATTCTAGGGAGTTATGGCGGGTTTTGAATCAGTTTAGGAACAAGTGGTTTATCTGTGGAAATAATATCACGATATCTCAATGGGTTTTCCATTTTGAGAAACTTTTAAATCCTCCATCCGACAGATTGTTAGTGCATTATGCTGAACCTTATATTCACAATGATATTTTGGATTCCCTCTTTAAAGTGGATGAGCTGCGCATGGTGGTAAGTGGCATGAAGAGTAATAAGGCCCCTGGCTTAGTCCGTGTAATGGCAGAATTTTATAAGAATTCCCCGGAAATCTTCCTTGAAAGACTTGTTTCTTTTTTTAATTATATTTATGAGGTCGGGATTACGCCATCTTCTTTCAGTAAATCACTAATATTTCCCTTGTTCAAAAGAGGCATAATCAATGATCCCAGTAATTACCAAGGCATTTCTTGTATAGATGTAATAGCTAAGTTATTTACCGGGTTGCTGTTACGTCGCTTGGAGTCTTACATTCAGGACAGTAACCTTTTGAGTGAATATCAAGCAGGTTTCCGTCGAGGATATTCCACTCTTGATAACTTATTTGTCCTCACTAATGTCATTAAATTAAAACTTTTAAAAAGAGGCCAGAAGGTATATTGTTTCTTTATTGACTTTTCGGCTGCTTTCGACCGGGTCAATCGTAGGGCTTTGTTTCTCAAACTATTTAACTTGGGAATATCATCTAAATTTATAAACATATTAAAGTCTCTTTACTGTGAAACGATTGCAGCGGTTAGAGGGAGAGATGGTATTTCGAACTTTTTTTTGTATAAGTAGACAGGGTTGCCTGCTTAGTCCCATTCACTTCTCCGTTTTTCTGGATGAGTTGCCGGATTATTTGGAGGGTGGTGTACGCATATCGGATATTACAGTTAAAATTTTAATGTACACAGATGATGTGGTTCTAATATGTGAACATCCAGTCCAGCTCCAAAGAAATATCAATCTTTTGAAGAATTATTGTGATCAATGGGGATTAGATGTAAATCTCGGTAAATCTAAGGTGATGGTTTTTAGAAGAGGTGGCAGATTGGCGTCGGGGGAAAGATGGCACTTTGATCGACCGGAAATAGAAATCGTCAATAAATACAAGTACTTAGGAGTTACTTTGACCCCCCAACTTTCTTTCGTTGCTCACGTGAAGGAGCAGGTGTCCTCGGCTAAACTGGCCCTGAATACTGTCTGGTCGGGTTTCGTTACTGAGGACGAGATTCCTCCATCCCGCAAGTATCAGCTATTCAATGCAGTATGTCGGTCGATTGCCTGTTATGCTGCTCAGGTCTGGGGTTTTGAGCGGTATGAGTCATTGGAAAAACTATTGCGTTTCTTTATAAAGAAGTTGTACTTTCTCCCTTCACCTACCCCGGACTATATGCTCTACATCGAAACGGATGTCGACTTACTTCTTGTTTTTACTTTGAGACCACTTTAACTACTGTTTAAAAGTTTTGGATCTTCCGTCTCTTTTGAGTTTAACTGCTATTAAAATTATTCGAGAAAAAACGTATTGGTTTCGAAGCTGGATTAATTTAGCAACTAAATACTCTTGTGACTTCAATGAGGATGACAAATCTCTTTGGAGGACCCAGTTGACGGTGTTGTTGGATAGAATCAGTCAGGTGCACCGGGAGGAGTCCATGAGTAGTCTTGGAGCTTCCAATATGTTTTTTCTTTATAAAAAGTTGGACACAAGTTTAAAACTATTTTCATTTGTTGGTCAGAACCCTTCCCCTTTAGGTTTGAAAGACATTCGCAGGCTTTTCAAGATGAGGGGTGAATTGTTATATTTGAATTTCACACCATGGATGGAAAGAGATAGAGACGCAGAAAGATGTTCCTTGTTAGTTTAAATTTTAGGGAGGACATGGTTCACTTTTTGACCGTGTGTCCGATTCTCTCTGAGTTTTGTTTGCGCTACCTGGGAGTACGTTCCCTGACTGAGCAATCTCTCCGTGATTTGCTGAACTCCAATACTTGTAGAGACCTGATATCTATGGCTCGTTCTGCATGGCTCTATAGATTTAACTAAGTGCAGAAGTTTAATTACTGAAGGTATGCATTATTTTCATAACAAGTATTTCTTCACTATGTTTAACTTTAATTATTGACAAATTATATTTAGTCATTGTATACCTACCTTCTTTTTTATCTCGTATTTTTTTTTATATTTCTTTTCAACTTCATACCATCTTTTACTATTACACTTATTTTTTCTTTTATACATTATTTTCTGTATTATTTAAAAGAAAATATTAATTTGTTTTTTGTATAGGCATTTTTTCTGTTGTAAATACTATATACTATTATTTTTTATAAGTAATTAAAATTAATTTTGCAAATTAAGGTTCTATTTTTTATTTTTATTTTATTTTTCTCTTGCTATGTCAACACCACTCCGGCTGACGGGTACGTCCCAAGCCGTAAATGCTTATGATGAAATTTTGTATTTTCTCTTTTATAATAATAAAGCATTATTATTATTATTAAATTAGTTATTATTATTTATACACTATAAAACTAATTCATATACTTTACATTTATTGCCTTTGTATAATAAATAAAAATTAAAAGAGGAAAATTGAAAAGTTGAATTCCCTAATAGTCTTACCTTTATTATGGTATCTGGGCCATTAAAGACATCCCATGGCAATGGCAAACCAAATAAATAGAACTTAGCAGTAGTTTTAGAATAAACCTGGGTACACCTCACTCGTACAACATAACCACCGGAAGATTGGAGAGCATAGTCTGGTTTCCCTAATAAAATAAATTAAATTACAGTTCATATGTACATAAATGGATACTTAATGGACCATTTACTAAACCTGAAAGTCAGGGGCAGTTCCTGGTAGGAACAGGTGAACTGGGTAACAGCCTGGGACCCCTTGCTTCCAAATATGCACATTCCGAAAATTATAAACTTTTTAAGTCCAATAAAAATGTAGATAAGTTTATAGCTAACTATAAAAAGTGAGTTAAGTGGGTATTCCAAATGCCAGAATCCTTAGTAAGGGGCCCCCACCATATCTGAATGGCAAAGCCCAGGGCGCTACCAAGTCTGGAACCCCCATTTTTGAACATTTAAATTGAACATTTTGCCAGAATACACTTGAAATCTATTCAGCATAAGCATGGGAAACTAAACAATAAACACATAAAATTTTAATACAACTTTCTTTTGAATAATGATAACTGTACAATGGTGAAAAAAATAAATAAATATTCAGTAAAAATTAAATCTTTAAATAATCTAGCATTAGAATTTTACCAACATCTACTGAAACATACCTGTTCTATCTGCATGATATTTGGCGACAGCTTTTTCAACCATCTTTGCTGGAGTAGCTACAAACCCTCC
Organism: Aelia acuminata; assembly: GCA_911387785.2. Taxonomy (NCBI): domain Eukaryota; kingdom Metazoa; phylum Arthropoda; class Insecta; order Hemiptera; family Pentatomidae; genus Aelia; species Aelia acuminata. The sequence goes on along the minus strand of OU426978.1, from coordinate 85,419,491 downwards.
AACTGCTCTTTCACCAAATTCATCAACAGATTTTCTGATATCTACAAAAACAAATATGATTTTCTGCAATTGTTAACATTTAAATATGTATGGGGAAGCATGAAAGATAAATTTATCAAATTTTTAGACAGAATCAAGATAAAATACGGAACATTTTGCCAATAACCTAGAAAAGGACCAAGTCCAGAAGAGCAAGATCATTTTTTTTATATTTATATTATATATCTAAAAAAGCAAAGAACAGAAAGCAGAAAACTATTCAATGCTGCAAAGAACTCTGGCAGATGGAGTATTTACAAATACAAATAAATATCACAAATCATACAAATAAATATCAACAAATACAAACAAATATCACACAACACCTCAGAAGAGCAAAAAGAGAGGCCTGGAGGAATTTTCGCTAAGAAGTGGGCGATATTTCTGAGGTAGGCCAAGTAAAAAAAAAAAATACTAAATAAAGGAGAACAGGAAACGCTAAAGGTGAATGGGGAATTTATCACAAAAGAGATGGAAACCCTGGAAGCCAAGGCAAGAACCCAACTGCGAAGAAAGTAACATTATCACCAATCATCCCACATATTCAGAATCAATCAATCATGGAAATATGTGGAGAGACGCAAAGCACATAGTCGCCAGCAGTACTCTGGAATGGGCTTTTAACTCCTTGAAACCATTCAAATCTGCTGGTGCATATTTCCAATGGGCATATTTCCAGCACTAATAAAAAAAGGATTGAACATCATAAGAACTTACCTCTTAAAACTGTTAAGAGGTTGCCTGGCAATGGGATACATCTCCCCACTGAAAGGAGAGTATCCAAAATATGGTATCTACTGAAACTAGGACCAGGCAAAGGAAGATACGAAGATCCCAAACATTTTAAACCCATATGCTCATCATCATTTCCTATGAAGACATTGGAAAAAATGTTGATAGACATGTGAGAAAACAAACCTCATACACAGCAAGCAATATGCATACCAAGCAGGTAAATCCCGTGAAGTAGCATTACACAACTTAGTCTCAAGGATAAAAACATCCATAGATCAAAAAGAAATAACAATAGGCACCTTTGACAAAACACCATGTAACGTCATTAAGGACGCAATAAGGAAAATAAATTTTCAACAAAACAAAATTTCCTCTAGATGGATAGAAAGGATGCTGGCGGAAAGATTTCTGTTATCAGAAATGGGTCATACCAACCTCTGGATAAAACCTAAAGGAGGATGCCCACAGGGAGGTGTGATCTTACCTTTACTTTGGTGCCTAGCGGTGGACTCACTGCAAGTAAAGATGTTAAGCATCTGGGTATCATACTTGACCACAAACTAAATTGGTCCAAACATGTGGGAAATATGACCAATAAAGTCTAAAATGCCTATAGTCCTGTAACAGAGCAAAAGGTAAAAAATAGGAAATAACAGCCAAAAATGGTCTATTGGCTGTACATAACAGCAATAAGACCAATGATTTTATACTCAGCCTAACTTTGGTGGCACAAGGTGGGAGTCAGAAAGAATAAAATCCTGTTAAACAAACTACAGAGGCCATTGTCTCATGATAACAGGTGCAATGAGAATCACTCTAGTAGCTACAATGGAAGTGATGCTAAATCTAATACCACTGCAGGGAGATAGAGGAGGAGACTCAAGCTCTGAAATTTTCCTACAGGATTGTGAACAACTCCTCCATAATAAACACTGTGTGAGGACATTGGGATATAATTGGGAAAATCAAAAAAGATTGGGTGCTCTCCATGCACTCTGACCTACAAGTTTATGAATTCCTTGAAATCAAATTTCAAACCATAATTTAAAAAATGGAGCCATGTAAAACTTACTAAAGAATTGAATGCTACACAGATGCCTCACTGGGCCAAAACAGAGTCCGGTCCGGGAATCTGGAGAAATGATAACCTAAGGATAGTACCTCAATCTCACTGGAAAAAAATAAAACAATCGAAGGTTGTTAAAACCAGCAATACCAAGCTCAATAAACTAGCAGAAGATAATTAGAGTTAGAGTGGAACGGGTACCAGGACATTCTGGCATCCAAGATGAGAAGGCTGACTGCCTTGCAAGGAAAGGTTCGGCTAAGAAACCCATAACCCCATAATCAGTAATGGGAATAAGCATTAGATATGCCAAAAAAAGGAGGGGGAAATATATGGGTCAATTCTTTGATAAGGGCTTAAGTCAAAATTTTTAATATTTCAGGAGAGCAACAGCTAAGTTCAAAACATTATGTAAAATCTAATTATTGATATAATTTGTAATTGTTATTTTTATAAATCAATATACATCGACTTAAGACCTTAATACCAACCGGTAGCTCGGATTTCGTGCTATAACCCTCGGGCGGGCACGCTGTGGCATTTGGACCGCAGTCTGAAGGGGTCGGGGATAAGTCTTTTATACCAATAGTCTCACGGGGAACAGAACAACCAGTCATGTAAGGCTCTAAAATGCTAAATTCTGCTGAATGAAAATACTCTAAAATAGAGAGAGAGACGGACTAGCTATAGTAAACTGGATAAAAAAGTTTCACAAATTATTATAGTGTCGTACAGTTGTCCTCTAATACATTTTCTAAGTTGTATAAAGGAATACCTCAAAATACAGCACATAGACTTCAGAAGTAGAGCATATTTTCAAGTCCTGTGAAATATGCAACAAATATAGAAATCAGGAACCTGTAGAAGCTACAATATGGCCAGCTTCTGGGCACCCTTGGGAGGACAGAATATATCTGGAATTTGCAGACCCATTCAATGGAAAATTATCATTGCTGGAGGTAGATCCTTATTCGAAATGGTTTGAAGTATTTGTTGTCAATGACATGACCGCTGATAAAAAAATAAACTTAATTAAATCATAATTATTGATTTGGTTTGGCTTTCTCAAGACGATAATCACTGACAATCAAACTAGATTCAAGACCTCTGAATTAAAATTATTCTGTGCTTATTGTGGAATCAAGCATATATGAACTCCAAGCTATCACACCCCAATTTAATAGACAGGTAGAGAGGATATGTATAGACCACTAAACTGAGTCTTCGAAATTTATTGGAAAATGGGAGAAATAAACCAAGAATTGTGCAACTTTTTATTTCAGTTTCATTCTACACCAGTTTCATCAAGAGCAAGTCCAGCAGAGCTGTTTTTGCATCGACAAAATCATGCATCCACTCAAGACATGCTCAACCCCTGAACATAATATTTCAAAAAATACTTCAGGGAACTACAGCCTGTTTAGGTGAGAGAAGTTAGGGACTCAACTTGGAAAAAGGGACAGATTACTCCTCATTCTAGAAGGGGAAGAGTAATGAGTATTGGCAACATTAATGATTTATATAAAAACACATGTTAATTAGATCATCAAATTAGATTATCATATATATTATTTCTCAAGGGCTTTTTTTGTCGGTACTCCATAAATTCCTTAATACTTCATCAATTTTCATGAATGAGGCATCATTTTAAAGCTTTCCTTAACCGCTAAACTGGAAAAATATACAAATCACCCATTTCGCCATTGATTGAGAGTTATAAGCAAACATGGTTTCTAAATGGTCTCAATCTTTACAGGTGTTCAAGGAGAACGTTTTTGAACATAAACATTTGTTTGACTAACCCCTTCGTTTGCAAGTTTGAAAGGGAAAAACTGCAATTCTCAGCGAAAATGGTCGCAGGTCTTTTTCGAAGGTGTAATTTTTTTCACTTTTTCGAGACGAAAATTTTTGGTTATATACACTTTTCCGATTATGGCCGTCGTTTGCGAGTTACAAGCAAATACATGTATGTAATTTCAGTCAATAGAATCAGCTCACACGCTTTCGGCGAAACCGATATGTGTATTTAAGTATTCCGTCTTCTAACCTGATAACATAGGAAAGGAAGTTTGGAGTTTCAAAAAATAAATAATCTACAATTTAAACACATCTTATCTTTACTTCAACCCTCACCTATGCCCATGACGCACTATACGATACTAAATATATGGTGAGTACTTCAATTAAGTGGGATTTAAGTAGGTTAGAGTGCGAATGCTTCGCACGGGTCAGCTACCTGTTTGTAATTCTTTTTGTTCAAATACAGAAGGTTCATTAAGTGTTAATTAAATTATTTACCAATTGCTAAAAAACTAAAATTCGAAAACTAAATTCCAATTTTCTACGAACCATAAATACCCCTTCTATCGATTCCCATTCACAATATATTTAAAAAATGGTAAAAAAAGAAATACATAATAATGAACCGAAAATTACTTACTAATTCTAATACTCTATACCTTATAGAAAATAACAAACAAAAATAAGTAAATAAAAATTTTCTTAATTGCATTTACAAAATTATCAAAACAGTCAATTTATACTCCAAGTAGGTTGGAAAGTGAAATTTGTGTGTTGTGCGCATCACACCACATGTTTTAAGATAGTAGAAGGTAACGACTATTTACAGAGCTTTTAGCAGTTGTATCCAATAAGGTTTCAGCAATAACCCTCTATTGTTGTTTTCATGCCAGATGATTTTAGATTTGATGTCACTTTTTCACCACATTCAAAACTTTAAATATATTTTCGATTAGTTTACATGTATTTCATTTAATTATTCTTAGGAACTATTTTAAAATATTTAATGTTAGTTTTGTTTCAGAGTGGTATGTATTTATTTTTGCAGAATTTTTTCAAATGAGTGAAACTGAAAATTAATTTATGTGTATCTCTTACAACCCAACAACTCCTGTATTGGGGAACAATAGCCCAAGTAAAGAGGAATTTTTTATTTATTTATTATGACGTTTGTGTTCTTTATTACAGTTGGAACAAATGGTTTAGAAGTTATTTAAGTCAATTTTTTCAAATGTGAGACAGATGTGCCAGTGTATGTTCCTTTGGAATTAATTGGCTATTATTTGTATAGAATCAGTATTCCATGGTATTTAAGCATCAATAATAATTTAAATATCAATTTAAGCTAAAAAAACCTAAAATTTTTAAGATTTTATTTATTCTTAGACATATTAATCGGAACTTTTAAACTAACACCAATATATAAGTTTCGGAACTCAACACCTGAAACAGGAGAGACCTTCAGTTTAATGGACTAATAATATACTAAATCATAAATATTCACAATCAACTAACAAAATACCTGCTAATTCCAGCTTTATTTTGTCTTCCAATTTACTAAAGTGGTTTTTCCAATCAGCCTAAAACAAATGAGAATGAAAATATATCTAAAAATACTACAGTACCTATATTAAAATAAGATAAAAAAAATAATTATGACCAGGTGTATAGCTTGACAACAGTTGTATTGTACCTCTAGTGCGCATGCACGAAAACTGACGTCAGATCCCAGCCAATGAAATACCATTATAACCGTGATTATAACCAAACTTGTTTTGTCTGCTTTGTTTATACTTTACCGCTTTTTATTTTTGTATTGTTCTAAAATGGAAAATCCTTCTACTAGTCGGAGTACTCCAAAAAAGAGTGGGACAAAGAAAGTTATAAAAAGGCAAGCCAGGGAAATAATATTTCGTGTTCACGAATATTTAGTGAAAAAGAAAAAAGACTATAATTTAAACTATAATGTTATGAACTCTGTATGTGAAATAACTGGATATTCGAGATCTTCAATAAGCAATATAGTGAAAGAAGGAAGAAAAATGCTTCAAGAGGATGGTGAATTAAAGTTTAGTACAGCAAAATCTAGGGGTAAGTCAAAAAATCCTAAAGTTATTATTGATTCATTTTCAGAATCTTTAATAAGAAGAAAAATTCATGATTTTTATGTCATCAAAAAGCAGTGTCCCACAATAAAGAAATTACTATTATCTTTGAAGTTTGATGGTGAGGTAGACTGCAGCAGAGAGTACCTTAGAAGAAAATTAAAGCAATGGGTTACAAATGAAAGAAGTGCCAGAGTAATAGAAAAATATTATGCGAAAAACAGGAAATAGCCGCATGGAGGATAAGGTACCTTCGAGAAATAAGAAATTTTAGAAAAGCAAATAGATGCATAATTTACCTAGATGAAACTTATCTCCATGCAACACATACGGTGCAAACTTGTTGGCAAAGTCCAGATGAAATGGGTGCAACAGCTAATATTTCTAAAGGACCGAGGCTAATAATTGTTCATGTTGGAGGTGAATGTGGTTTTATTCCTGGTGCATTACTAATATTTAAATCCAAAGTAAAAATCAGGATTACCATGGAGACATGAATACTGAAAATTTTTTGAAGTGGTTTAAAGAAAAATTTATACCAAATCTTCCTCCAAATAGTGTCGTTGTAATGGATAATGCCTCTTATCATTGAAAAGTAAAAAATAAAAAACCTAAAAGTGCAAATTTAAAAAGGGAAATATTAGAATGGTTTGTATAGCAGGGAATACCACACAATTCTGACATGAGGAAACCTGAATTATTAAATTTGTGTAAGGACTATTATATTAAAAAAATTTATATTGTGGAAGAAATACTCAATGAATTAGGCCATGATATGTTATATTTGCCTCCATATCACCCAGAGTTAAATCCTATTGAACTTGCATGGGGTGATATAAAAAATAAAATAGCTAGTGAATGCCTATCAACTTCACTTAATGAAAAGCGTTCCTATTGTGAGTCAGTTTTTAATAGCTTCTATGTTGACAAATGGAAAGCCTGTTGTGAGCATGTAAAAAAGGTTGAAGTAGACTATTGGGAAAAGGATTTTATTATTGGTGAAGAAATGGATAAGATCATTGTTAACCTTGTTGGTAGCAGCTCATCAAGTTCTGAAAATGACAGGATATCAGATGAAAGTGACAGTGATTAATTTTTATCAGGCTTTAATGGATTTATTATTTATTTTTTAATAATATTAAATTAAATGATATTAAATATTTAAAAATAAATTATTATTTTTTAAATATCATAATAGAGCCATTTATGAGAGATATTGGCACCTTTTGATTTGATATAAAAATTAAAATAATTATAAAACTTTTTTTAGAACTTCAATGTTGTTTTAAAATAATATATTCAGAAATACTTGTTAGAAATATAATATCTACAACAATTAAATTACTTCTTTTCATTTTACAATGGCATCTATTAACAAAAAGAGTATTTCTCATTTTGAATACCCATTGTTTATAGTAAATGGTAACCTAACCTGACACATTTTAAATTTGACAGTGGGTGGAGCTTAATTAAGCTCCTCCCTCAAGTACAAAGCAATTGTTGTCAACCTGTACAATAGTTGTTTAAATGGGATTGCTTACTTAAGCAGATGATTAAAAAACAAGATTGTTTAATCTTAAACACCATATTATTTAATTCTGGTGTACAATATGGAACTGCTTGATTAAATTTAGTGATAAGGACAAACAGCGTTAAACAGCCAGGAATAGCTGCTTAAACACAGGTTAACTTATTTTTTATTATTTCCTGTTATTCCTCAGTGGGACGCATGGCCTTAATGAAGTTTCACCACCTATCTCGATCTGGAGCCATCTACTTGAGGGTGGCTCACGTATGATTTTGGCTCCTAGCCTCTTCCAGGACAGAACTCCTCCAAGGCCTTTTGACACGACGCTGTCCTTGGGGGTTCCATGTAATAGCCTCTCGAGCAATGCTGTCTCTCCTCCTTAATGTGTGCCCAATCCATCTCCATTTCTCTCTACGTCTCTGAGCCATAGAGGGGAACAGATTATACCTTGGAATTGAATATGGGGAGCTTTGTGAGCAAACTTATTTCCCTGGCACGCCATAGAGTGCAGAGCTGAGTGAAAGCACCCTTTTTCTATTATTTTATATTTTATTATTTTATATTATTTTTTATATTTACCCCCAAGAGCTTTTTTAAAATGCTTTCCACATCATCATTAGCTCCTCCTTTCGCCACTACGTTTCCAAGGATAAGCCTCCACTTCTTCTAATATTTGGCCTCGGAATGTTATTGGTTTCTCGTTTCTGGCATTTATTCCCATCTTTATTGTTTTTGTGACATTAATTGCCAGTTCATATCTTTGAGCCGCCTTATCTAGGTCATGCATCTTTCCTTGGATATCCGAGAATCTATGAGCCATTTCACATATGCCGTCCGCATAATCAACTACTTCCAGCCGCTTTTGAAGATCCCACTGGATTCCTCACTGCCTTCCTGTTGCAGCTTCCCTCTTAACTTCATCCAGCACCAGTAATTAACAGTTAACAAAATATGAATAATATTAGGACTTTAAGCAACAGGCACTATGATCCAATGAATTAGTAAACAGAAATAATGTTATGTTATGATAAGTTAACCTTTTTCTTTTTTTATGGCACGGTTTGTGTATAAATAAATTATTCATTTATTTAACCAACACGGAAGTTTTTTTCCAAGAGACAGGACCAGAAAAGAATGGTTGTCAGCAGAGACTTGGAACCTCGTAAAAGAGCGGATGAGGTTGAAACTACCAATTAACAATGCAGCCACTAAAGAAATAAAAGATGCGATCATGAAGCCATACTCCGATAGGAACAGGGAAGTGAAGAAAGGGGCCAGGAAGGACAGAAGAGAATGGGTCTCCAAGATGGCCGTCAGAGCAGAGGTAGAAGCAACAACCTAAAAGAACTCTATCAGATAAAAATGCACTAGCTGGTGAAAAGAGGAAAATAAAGAAACTAATCAAGAGTAAGGTGGGTGATCTTCTCACCGAGTACTTTGAATACTTTGACGAGCTATTACACCAGCAGGACGAGGAGTGGTGCTTAGAAGGTACTCCAGAGGCAGCTCGGGAAAGAAGAAGGGAGCTGAAGAGAGCAATACATATTGATGATGAGCCTTCCTCTCTAATGGAGATCAAAGAAGCCATAAACGACCTAAAGGTCCTCTTTAAGCAGCACTTCTTGCCATAAAAAAAAAAAAAAATAAATAAAATAAAGGTTAACTTATAACCTAACATTATTTCTGTTTACTAATTCATTGGATCATGGTGCCTGTAGCTTAAAGTGCTAATATTATTCATATTTTGTTACCTATTAAGTTCTTTTTATTTTTTGTTTGGGTCGTATATTTTAAAAGAAAATATAAATCACCATTTAAAATAACCGGGCAATGATAAAGAAATAAAAGCTCAGGTGCACGCATACCAGTTGACAGTGCACTCTATAACGGCTGTTTAACGAGACAGGACTGATAACGTATTGTACTACAGATAAATGTAGTTCTGTGGTTAAACCTTTAATCTTGTTTAAATGAAGTTTACCTGATTCCCTGTTTAAACATGGAATTGTACACCTGGCCATAAATTCAATTTTATATATATATATATATATATATATATATATACATAAAAATTAGAAAAAATATGTTGGTTATAACATATTATCTCCACCACGTTAAAGCAATGAATGTGCAACATAAAAGGTATGCACATTCGTTACTTGAACATGGTAGCTACGATATTAACAAAAACATGTTAATCAAATAAATCAACCTAATTTATATTCAGATATTGATAGCATATTTCATCATTCATTGAGAATAGTCATGTATGAACTTACCCCAAAAGACCCACTCATTTTTTTAATATCTTCTGTCAGCTGTTCCATCTTTAAAAAAATCATAAAACTTCTTATTAATTTTTCTGTTAAATGAAAAAGTTTCTACTATAATATCTTAAGATTTAATTTCACATTTTATGAAAAAAGTACAAATCAAAATGGTGGTATAAGACTTGAAATTTCATTTTAAATTTGTTAAATGGGGGGTGTGGGCAGAGGTTTTTTCCTCCTTATCTATGTAAAACTAAAAAATATTCAATCTCACAACTGTATAGAAAATGTTTCGTGAGGCGTGTGATTTTCATGTTTTAGGTGTTGTAAATGTTAGCATATAAAAGTGTGCTGCTTCCTGGTAGACAACCACTGTACAGCTTCATGAAATTTAGACATTGTTAAATAAGAGAATAATTGAAAACCCACACCCTTTATACATCAGGGAACTCTTGCAGAAAGAACTTCACAACCTCAGTTATATACGTGACAATAGCTGTACAAATAAGAATTGGCCCCAACAACAAGATTATGTTGATATTGTCAGATGCACAACGATATATGGTAAGTTTAGACATCAGGCAACAACATAACCTGTATATTACTGACTTATGCAAAATATGTTTGCAGCACATATTTTTTTTGTACAAAAATGTTCACATCAAGTGGTGGTAGTAAGTTAGGTTTTTAGTTCTTGTAAGGGATGTGGCTGAGATGCAAAAGCTAGCACCCCCTTCGATCACTTTTGAATATCCCAAAAACTGCAAAATTTTAGCACTTTTTTTCAGTTTGTCCCCGTTTTGACCATGAAGAAGCACACTTCCCACACAATTTAATCTCTTATTTATTTATAATTTATTCTCTACAGTTTAAAATTATATAAGACCAAAATTAGCTCAGTAGACTGAATAGCTTCTGTGTTACAGTTTTTAAAATTGGGCCAATTTTCCAAATCTGTATGCTGATTTTAATGTTTCATCATGTTTAATTGTTTTTATATCTTCAATAGCTAAGAAATTGATATAAGTCAGTGAAGCAAACATTTATCCAAAGTAACATTTGAGAGAGATGAAGAGGGGGAAATGAGAGCTGATCAGGATGGGTACAAAGGAGACCTCCTTCGGCTCCACTACCCATGAACCCATGAAGAAAGCGAGGATTCTGCCCAAAGTTGCAGAAGAACTGGGAGGGACCCTACTTTATAAAGAAGCGCCTATGATGTGATCTATTCAGTTTACAAGTACCCCAGGGGAAAGCCTATGATCGTTCATTATAATCACTTAGCACCATTTGCAAGAAACCACGATGATGAAGATCAGGCGCAGCGGATTTGAGGAGGGACCTTCCGTCGCTAGAGAGCAGGTCCGTGTGGAAAAGATGACATCCAGGAGGAATGTCTCTAAGGAGGGGGCAGGGTAAAAAGAAAAAAAACACAATATATGATTTAAAAGAGTTACAGACTTATTGTTGAAACGAACTAACAGTTGGAACAAACTGTTCGAGTACCATCTACGCTTGTCTGGAACCATCCAAACGGTTCTTCTTCAGACTAAATATAAGGATCGATGGACAGCAGTGTCTTGTTTTGAACCTTAAGTCAAATGGTTATTTTTGTGGTACTATGTTGTTATAGAGTGATACTTTTTGTAACCTGTTTAATAATTTGTGTTTTCATAGTTTGTGTTGCATTGTAAGTTGTTATTTTCTTTAAATAAAATTATTTCAACCTACAATATTGTTGTATGTATGTTGTTGTTGTATGTATAAGCCTGCGATACAACAGCCAAAATTTCATGAAAATTTGACAAACGGAGAAGATAATTTATTTAGTAAATTGTCTCCTTTTCAGGTGTTTTTTTTATTTACTCAAAAATGGCTGGAAAGATTTTGATCAAACTGGGTATTTGATGTATGTACATGCCCGCAATGTGAAAGCTTTTTTTTGACCAAAATTGGTCAAACGGAGGGGGCACTTTATTTAATAAATTTTGTCTCATTTATATGCTTTTTTTTCTTCTCTAAAATGACTGTAACTATTTTGATCAAACTGGGTATTTGATGAATGTATATGTCCGCGATGTGGCAGCCAAAATTTCATTTCCCATATTATGTAAATAAAAAAATTTTATTTGATTTTAGAGAATAAATACGTGATGCTCAAATTATATAAAGCATTTAAGGTTTGAAAAAATATGATATAAGATAATCTTTAATTAATTATATTTTAGTTTAGAAACTTTAGTTCTATAATAAATTTCTTAAGGCAATTTAAAGTGATTTTAGAGGAAGAGTAATAGTTTTTGGTTTCCAGAAAGGCATAAGAGATTAACTTTACAACGAGACGTAAATACACCTTCTATCAATTCACCTTCACGATATATTTACAAAAAGCATCTCGCAATAAAAAATAAGCAACCAGTAAAAAAAAAATCTGGTGCGTGCGCGCAACACACAACTTTCACTTACCAACTTACTTAGATAAGAAATTGACGTGTTTTGTTAAATATCATTTCCCAAATTCACACATTTTTCTACATTCATATCTTATTTTTATTAATCGTTAAAGCCGTTTTTGAGTAAATAAAAAACCCCGTGGAAATGATACAAAATTTATTAAGTAAAGTCCCCCCTTCGGTTGATCAATTTTGATGAAATTTTTAAAGACATATCTCGGGCATATAAATACATCAAATACTAAGTTTAATCAAAATCGTTAGAGCCGTTTTTGAGAAAATCAAAAAAACACGTGAAAATGTTACAAAATTTATAAAGTGAAGTCCCCCCTCCAGTTAATCAATTTTGATGAAATTTTTACAGTCATATTTCGGGCATACAAATACATCAAATACCCAGTTTGATCAAAATCGTTAGAGCCGATTTAGAGTAAATAAAAAAAAACACGTGAAAATGTTACAAAATTTATTAAGTAAAGTCCCCCCTCCGGTTAATCAATTTTGATGAAATTTTTACAGTCATATCTCGGGCATATAAATAGATGAAATACTCAGTTTAATCAAAATCGTTAGAGCCGTTTTTGAGAAAATCGAAAAAAACCTAAAAAGTTATTAAGTAAAGTACCCCCTCCCTTTAAGTAATTTTGATGAAATTTATGCTGTCACATCGCGGGCATATACCTACACTAAATACCCAATTTCAGGATCGCACGATTTATAGTTTTTGAACTAGTCTGTTCACACACACACACACAGACACACAGACAGACAGACAGACACACACACACACAGACCATTTCGCGGGACTTGGTCATTTTGACTCAGGGGACCCCAAAACGTGTATTTCCGTTGAAAACCGGAAGTCGAATTTTTTCACGATCGCAATACTTCCACTTACTATATATTTCATATATAGGTAAGTGAAAGTAAAAAAACTCGACTGTTGATGAAATTAGGTCCCTTAAAAAAAGAAATAAGCAATAATAAATCGAAAAGTACTGAGAACTTTCAAGCTTTGCAATACAAATACTCTATAACTTATATACATATATAAGCATATAAATGTGGAAAATGTGTGAAGTTGAGGAATGGCGTTTACATATTATCGAAACAAGTAGATTTCTAATCTAAGTAAATTCGTAAGTGAAAGTTATGAGTTTTGCGCATCGCACCAGATTTTTTCAATAACCGCTCAACCAATTTTGATGATTATTGTCTTGTTTTAAACTAAGCTTTGAAACACCTGGTAAAACTCTGGAGGGTTTTTATTTTTAAAGTAACACTTTACTTATAAACCAATCATCTGATTTAGATGGTTTTAGTCCCATTATGTTATGTTAAATCATATTTTTGAATACTATATGGGAATCACGGATAAATAAAATACTGAACTGTAATTTTAAGGCTGAACAAGAGTGAAATTGTGACAATTTTTTCATTTGACTTTTTTCTACTTCAAATTATTATTTATCATACTCCTGTACCTAAAACATAGTAGAGATCCTTCATGACAAATTAATAAAGTTTTCGAAACAATTGAGTCACCAGTAGGTCCCTACTTTTCAGGAGAAGCAGTTTTCTATAAAGTTTGTAATTTTCTGCTTTTTCTATTATATAAGGTAATCTGTTTAGAAATGATAAAGCTAAAATAGATTGCAACAGAAAGTGAAGCATGCAACCATTGATAACCATAGAATTGGACTTGTAGAAGTTCTTATTAATTACAATAACAAATTACCTGTTTCTGCAATTTGTCAATTCTTAAAGACATATAATTTTCTTGACCAGACAACTCCTTTTTTATTCTTTCTATTATCTCAGATTGTAATGTTACCAGTTCTTCCTTGGTTAATTCTCGCGAAAAATTCGCAGTAATAGGAATCAGGGGTGTTGATAACTTTTCAGTAGATTTAATATTGATAGCTTCGTTCTGAAATAAATTAATTAGAAACAACATAATTTATATAAGCTTCTAGTAAGTACAAATATTTTTAACTTACAAGGATTGATGTTTCTGTATTATTATACATTGTTAAAAAAAAAGTTGCCAGCTGTTGGCATATTATTGGAATAAATAGGAATGAATCTTTGACTAGACTTAAAAAGGATGTGAAGCTACCAATAATCCAGGAAATCAACTTCATTGGAATGCTTTGTTCACTTACACTTTCATTTGTTTGTTGTTCATTACCTACAAGAAAACAGTAGATTATAAAAAAAAATATATTTTAACATTGAAATAGAATTTTACATTCTACAACTCTCAGTTTTCATAGACAAAACCATTTTTTTTAACAGCTATAAATGTTTGGCTATTTGAATTATTACGAAAGGAAAATCATTCATAATCCATTATAGTACAGGAGAAATGTAACTTACAAAAAGGTGCGATAAAAGATTTTTATTTTTAACAATGTATATCATTAGGCTCCTAAATGACCTCTTTAATTAAACACTGTGTAATGCATAAAAGTGGAGTCATGGGGAAAACATTAAAAAAACAAAAGTTTGTGATTTTTAAGCCACAGAAACAGTTCCTAAGGGAAATTTAGTTGGAAAACTTTGTTTTTCCATGGTAGACTAGTGATATTTAAAACAATCTTTTGCAGTATTTAAAAAAATCTTTTGCTGGACCTTTAGTAAGTTAAAATGTTATTCATGTTCATTCCTCTTCATGTAATTTATATTTCTCTTCATTTATAGACTATAATAGGCAATGTAAAATATATAAAACTAACTATTTCGGTATATAACTTAGCTAACTTGAATTTACACATAAAATAATGAAAGGAGATGAGAATCGATTTTAGTGAAACAACAAAACCAACAATGTTCTTTCATTGAATTCGAAGAGAAGAGAATTTTCAGTTCTTTTACAAAAAATTATTTAAATAAGTGAGGGGTTTTCCTCCTCCTCAAGAACCCTTGAGGAAATTTCGTTGGAAAAATTGACTCTAGCTTATCTGGGCACGCTTTTTCCGCAGTTTCATAAAAATGAGATTCGCAAGGTCAAAAGTATCTATTAACATATGCTACATAGGCTGTTGTTACAATTTTTGAAGGTTTAATAAACTAATAAAAATGAGGTTAAAAATAACTTTTGAAAAATATTTCCTGCGATTTCAAAATTTAATCTGAAAATTACTTGGCATTCCAAATATCGTTGTCACCATGCTAAAGTAACGAATGAGCAATTAAAAACCTACGCATATTCGTTACTTTAGCATGGTGACGACGATCTTCTCTATGTGAGTGCTTTTAATTGCCAAATCTAAAAACAATTAAGATAAAAAATTAAAATTTATAAGCAGACCTTCTTGAAGTTCAAAAACTAGATAAATTTGTTTAAAAAAATTATATAAATTATTTCAACCAAGATTCGATGTTTACCACTTTGTTTTTTCATTATGAAAAACACCTTAGTAGGAAGTACACTGACTATAAAATTCAGATTTAAGCAAAGAATTTAAAAAATGTTTTGTTTTCATGAGAATCAAATGAGCGTGAGAATGAATCAAAAAGAGAATGAGTTAATTTCATATATATTTAGTCAGTTTTTTTTTATAGTTCCCCAATAAATGTTTTCATCCTTTAATTATATAGTTTTAGAAATTAAAACACTCCAATGGGGCGTATTTGGAACCTATAATCTACAGGGGGTCCCCAAACCAATTGGCCAAAGTTCAGGGATCAATAGAGGATCGAAAAACTAAGAAAAAAAGTCCTCTGGCATATGCCTCGTTTTCGATAAAATCACAAAAAAATAAAAATAGTTGTGCAAAAACTAGCTAAGGCTATGGAAGAGTGGATTTCATTCCTTGAATGAATTTTAACAATAATTGTTATTCCAATACAAATATTGTATTTCAATCTTGTACTAATAGAAAGGTAACTGAAAAAAAAATTTTTATTCAGAAAAAATAATAAAAACATTTTTTTTATTCAAATATTCATAGTACCAAGAAAATTACCTATTTAAAGTACATAACATTGTGAACAAAAACTGAAGATTAAAAAATTTTAAATTTAAATAATAAAAATAATTTTAAAAATAAAAAAAAAATTAAAAATTTAGAAAATAATTATTTTTACTAGCAAAACATAAATGTTTCAGTTTTTATATGGGACTACCACAGTGAGAAAAAAAAGAAAGAAAAAAAAATGAAAATGTTGAAGGTTTTACCTTCTCTAATATTACATTGTTAATTTCTCGGCAGCATCAACGTAAATGTTGTTCGAAGTGCTGGCCTCTAGCTGCAATACACGCATCACATCACGTACTCACAGATCGCACTGCATCTAAACATTGTTCTGCGGTGAGCTGGTTGCAAACCATTCTGATGCGCTCAATGAGATCATCCCTTGTATGGACGGGCTCTCATTTTCTTTCACTTATCCCCACACGAAGGAATCTAGTGGCGTGAGGTCCGGAGACCGTGGAGGCCAAGGCACCGGCCCACCTCGTCTTATCCAGCGACCTGGGTAGTTGATGTCAAACCAAACCAGGCTCACACGGCCCTTCCGTAATATGCAGGACAACCATCGAGTTGAAACCAGTTCTCAAGCCTTCTTTCCAAAGGGATATCTTCCAAAAGTGCCCGTAAGTCATTCTCGAGGAATAGATAATAACTTTCAGCATAAAGTCGAGCAGGTATAACTATGCCATTATTACAAAGACCGACCCACACGTTTACAGAAAACTCATGCTGGTAGTGAAATTCCCTAACAGTGTGGGGATTTTCATGTGCCCAAAGGTGGTAGTTTCTTTGATTGAATATGCCCGCACATGTAAAAGTCGCTTCGTCACCCCTTAATGTATGCCAAATGGTTACCCTTCGTATGCTAAGAACTGAAGCAGCTCTCCGGATGCTTGTACTAGGGTTGGTATTGAAGTGCAGCAGTATCCTCTCCCTCCACCTCAGGTCGGCTTCCATTGGAGCCTGCATACGGTTTCCACCACGATTACATGAGAAGGATCCAGTCTCTCGAAGCCTTCTGAAAGTGCTGGTAAAAACACCTCTGTGTGGAGTTTCTAGGTCAGGAAACCGTCTGCGATATAACTGCCTGAAGTGCCTTGCCATCGCAGAATCCGTAGACGTAGACTATGTTCGTGCATTCAGTGTTGGTAAATCTAGCCATATTTGTTGACTTCGCTTAAAACTACTAGCAACACCACTAATGTGAGAATGCAAGCTGGATTCCCCCCAAAAAGGATTAAAATGATAGTATAATGGCTAACATTTTAATCGTTTCTTTTTAAGTTTAAACACTTAACCTAGATATTTTATTGGTAACGAAAGCGTGAGAATATTCATCTTATCTAAATTTACTCCTCGTAAATTAAGAAATTAATTTTACTCAAAAAGCCAGTATATTTTTCTAATTTAAATACATTATTGAAAAAAAAAATTAAAATATTCATTTGCACAACTATTTTTAGTTTTTGTGATTTTCTCGAAAACAAAGTGGAAATGAGGCATATGCCAGAGGACTTTTTTCTTAGTTTTTCGATCCTCTATCGATCCCTGAAGCTTGGCTGTTTGGTTTGGGGACACCCTGTATCATATCTATATATCTATAAACATTTGGAAAGTTAGCTGCATAATACCAAGACAAAATTAAAAATGCACATTCACATAATTTTCTATGAATGGAACATAGTAGTCTAGGGAAAATGTACAAGTTATCTTGCAAAAGGTCAAGTAATGTATTTTGTTTATATAACTCTTATATCACTAGGCAAGCATGGAAAAACCTTGGGGAAAAATTTCCTTTATTTTATAGAGAATCCAATTTTCTTTGTGATAAATTGTTTTTGATTAACAGTATAACTTCTCATAAGCGGGAGCTTTTCATAACGGAAACCTCGGTTAAGCAGAAAATTTCGTAAGTTCTAGTTTTCTTAGGGAAAGAATTCACCTCCCATACCCTGTAACTCATTCAATGGAAACGGAAAGTTTTATTCAAAGTAAATGAGCAAAGCCCTTCTCTATACCCGAAAAATTATTTCTCTAGATCTGCGAATCCTGGGATCATTATGCTCTGTTGTTTTAATCCATAGCTTGATATCATTTTCTGCGAATAACTACCATTTCTGTTGATTTCCACAGTCGTTTTCTTTCCCCTTTCTTAAGTATTTTCATTTTTCCCTTCTATCAGATCAGTAGCTCTTTAGAAACCCTGAGTAAATGCATTTAAGTGTCTTCAACTAAAATGTTGTGAAGTGTGCTAACACTGTCAGATAAGGTAAGAGATTGAATTGAGGAATAAGAACCAATTACATATTACATATTGTTTAATTGTATATATAATATATAATTGTATATTATAATATGTATGTATATAACAAGTTGTTTAATAATAATTGTCGTTTTTTTCATATTTTTAAAATTGAATTTATTTTTACTAACAACAAACATTAATCAATGATATATTGACCATTTTTTTTTCTTTTTTTTTATTGGTCCTCGCCATCCTCGCCAGGGGAGAGGGTAGGGGATTGATGTCGAGTATTATTAAATGTCCCCTGGCTCCAGGTTTTGAACTTGCTATCTTTCGTATTTTCTGACGTGTTTGCCCACTCGGCCATCCCCCCCACCCATATTGACTATTTTGTTGGATGACCTTTTGCCATCTTTCAGTAAGTTGAAAAATTCCACGTTCGAAGAAGTCTGGATTTTTAGAAGCTGGTCCAACTCATTTTTTATAGCCTCATCTGAATCGAAACTTTTATTATTCAAATGGTTTTGAAGGGAGCGAAACAAATGGTAATTTGATGATGCTAAGTCAGGGCTATAGGGTAGATGTGGCATCAGTTCCCAATTGAGCTCTGTCAATATTTGACGGGTTGTCTGGAGTTACCATGATGGAACATCACGCCTTTGCGATTGGCCAGTTCAGGGCATTTTCTCTTGATCTCTTCGTTCAATTTCGATACTTGACTACATTATACATTCGAATCAATAGTTTGGTTTCTTGGAAGCGGCTCAAAGTAGACTACACCCTTGTAATCCCACTACAATGAAAGCATAATCTTCTTTTGGTGAATATTGGCTTTGGGTGTCGATTGTGGGGGCTCATTTGGCTTGACCCATGATCGTTTTCGGACTACGTTATCATAAACAATCCATTTTTCATCACCTGTTATGATTCTTTTTAGAAATGGGTCATTTTGGTTACGATTTAGCAAACAGTCGCATATGTTAATGCGTTTGGTGAGGTGGATATCCTTTAACTCGAGAGGAACCACAAACATCCAGTTTGTTTACGTAACCAAGCTGTTTTAAGTGCAAGTAAATGGTTGAATTCGATACGTCGAGCTTCTCCTCTAAATCTCGAGTTATCATACACCGGTTAGTCTCGATTAACGCCTTTATTTTGTCATTATCAGTAGTGGTTGGACAACCAGTAAGTGGTTCATCTTGCGCATTAAAATTTCCTGAGCGAAAGCGAGCAAACCAAGACTGACACTGGCATTCAGTAAAGCAGTCCTCGTCATAAACTTCACATTATTTCTTCCGAGCTTGCACCGCATTTTTGCCCTTTCGGAAGTAAAACAATAAAATATGTCGATAATGCTCTCTTTGATTATCCATTTTTAACCAACTTGTTCCTTACTAATGACGCTCAGATATTTACACAAAAAAAGTCTAAAGTCTTAGCTTATCTTATCTACTACATCTTTTCTAAACTTGTCTACTTCATGAAATATACAGTTCAAGCTATCTATGAGAAGAAAACGACATTAATTATCAAACAACCCAATAGCATCGTATATCAATGAGCAAGCCGCACCACTTTCTGTAGTTTCTGTAGTCCACTTCTTGAAGGCCGTCGACGAACGCTTAACACTCCAACAACTTTCCGGGGCTGTCGGATACGCCCGCCTCAAATTCTTGGATAGTTTTTGCTGCCGTCTGCTTCCTGCTCTTCACTTGGGACTGGTATACCTGCTCAAGGTGGGAGTATCTCAAGCCGGCTTACTAGCAAGTTAAAATTAAATGGGTCTGAAGGACATTCAGAGTGTCGGCTTGAGGTGATTAGACCAGTACAACTTACCATCAAAAGTTGAGGGTTTATCCATAGCTCGGATCTCCGTGATCATACTTTCAGTTCTTTCCTCGCATTGTAAGGGCTATTGGGTGAACTGTTCACCGATGACTGTCTGGGCCCCTTTTTCCAGCATCGTTTTTAGTCTTTCAACCTCCTCTTCAAACATGGCAGCCTTCGCTTCTTGTTAAGCCAGCCTGCAATTCAACCCAACCACATCACACATCAGTTGTTCAGCTTGCCATTCGTTTCGCCAGACATGTTGGTCAACCTTTCATTTAACCCATTCATATCACCAAGCAAATTGGTCAGCTTTTATCTTAGCCGATAAGCTTGACTTCAGGCTATTTATCTTCTCATTGAGCTTATTAGACAGGCTGATCAGCTTATCATTTATCTCCATAGACAAACTGGAGTTAAGACTGATTATTTTCTCATTAAGCTCAGCAGACTGGCAGGTAAATTTATACAGGTATAAAATAAAATAAAAGCAGACAAATTATTTAAAGCAGCCTTTAAAGAGCTATCCTCAAACTACTGTTTCAGGATCTACACCTGGACTCAGTTAATACTCATGTAACCGGGCCAATAAGATCGTCTTCAAACCAGTAGTGTCCAAATCCAGCTCTTCTCATTCCCTCCACAGCTCCGCTACTAGAAGATCTCCAATCCGTTTGCCTGGCATATTTTTTTCTTGAAATTCCACATCTGACACCAATTGTAACAATTTGTGGGTTGAAATAATTTTTATTGAACAAAAATAGGATTATGCAATGCCACACAAACTATTAAACACAAATAATTAAACAGGTTACAAAAAGTATCACTTTGTAACTGCATAGGAACTCAAAAATAACCATATGACTTTAGCTTCAGAACACTAACACTGCTGTTCATCGCTCCTTATATCTAGTCTGAAGAAGAACTGTCTGGAGGGTTCTAGGACAGCGTAGATGGTACTTGAACATCGTAGTCACAAACATGTACTAGAACAGATTGTTCCAACAAAAAGTATAGAACTATTTTAAATCATATGTTTTCTTTTGTTTCACGTTAACACATACTTAAAAATTAATCAAAAATGCTGAAAGAATAGGTAAGTGTAAACTTTAGTAAAAAGACATAAGGCCCCCCCCCCTGATTTTGAAAAATATGACATTGCTGTATATATGGTTCGTAAACGCGATAAAAAAACTTTCAGTTGCGATTTTGCCAACTGAAGCCTTAAAATGAGCTGGGAAATTAAATGAAACTAAATTTAAATCATCAAATGGTTGGCATGATAAATTTAAAAATGTCAAAATATTGTTTGGAAACAGATTAGTGATAAAGGAAAAGAAGAAATTGTTAATGATTGGATAAAAAAACTTGCATCACTCATTGAAAACAAGGATAAGAGGGATGTGTAAAATGGCGACAAAACCGTCCTTTCTTTTTAAATTCATTTCCACAAAATGATTAGTTCTGAATGAAGAATAGTGTACAAGATAGAAGAAAGCGAAAGATAGGCTCATAGTTCAGTTGTGCGGAAATATGGCTGCTTAAATGAGAAAGCCAAAGAGTGTTTTTTTTTTAAATTATGTTAGTTTACTATATCTTGTATAGTATGGAAATGTGTACGCATTCATTCCAAATAAATAGCTCGAACCCATGTTTATTTTTTCTTACTTTTTTTAATAAACCTCTGCTCAATGGAAAAATTGCCCAGCTCCCAACCCTTCCGTTTAATGGAAGTTATACTGTATTAGCAAAAAACATTTAAAAACCCACAAATTTAATGGTTTTTAGGTCACAGAAACATCTCCTGAAGGAAATTTTGTTAGACAACCTAAGTTTTTCTATGCTTGTCTGATTATATAAATTAAGAAAAAATATCATTTTCCTCACCTTTTGCTAGGTAAAATGAACATTTTGCCTGGACTATAGGTACTTATGTAACATTTATCGTATGAAGTAAATAGGAGCAAAACAATCAACTACATGATTCTAAAGTTATTACCAAATCCAAGAGCTGAGAAAAATAAAAATGGTAAAAGAAAAACAAGAAGCAATAGAGGAATCCTTAAATTGCTCATTTGTGACAAAGAAGTTACAGCTTTAATCACAGAAGAAAATGCCATAATAACAGTGCTGTTGACTAAGGTCAGGCAGGCACGAGTTAAACTTCTTATAGTTGTCTTACTACTTCTTTCTTTTTGTTCCTTGCTCACTATAATAACAAACAAAAAGAATTCATTTCAAACCAAGATGCTGTAATAGTAATTGATGGCAATATTTTGCGTAACATACAAATATTATTAATGATGTTCTGCCGTGTTTCAACATTCTCATTGCCACTTTCTGTAGAGAAGAAACTTTGAGAAATATTGTTGATTTTAGTGGAGGAAATAAGTGATGAATC
This sequence comes from Aelia acuminata, assembly GCA_911387785.2. NCBI lineage: Eukaryota > Metazoa > Arthropoda > Insecta > Hemiptera > Pentatomidae > Aelia > Aelia acuminata. The sequence continues at coordinate 85,397,045 of OU426978.1, read as the reverse complement.
TGAGATATTAAGGTCTGTAGACGAGTCATAATTGTTAGCAGTCCTTGACCTGATACCTGTAATCAGATTAATATATTACTTAAATTATAATTTAATTTTAAATTAAGGTTGATTTGGGATTTAATGTTATGCTAAGAGATTTAAAACACTTAAATACAATCTATATGAATCTTTAAAAAAGAACCATCATAAGAATTCCTTAATACAAAGAATAATGAAGTATGTTAAAATGGATAGAATCATTTTAAAAAAATTAACTGACAACATATGTTTATATTATTGAAGTTTTAGACACTCACAAATGATTAATTTGAACAGAGATAATTGTTGATCAAGTTAATAAAATTGTTATTTCTCTTAATAAATATTTCAATAAGTTGTTTAACTTGACATGGTGCCGAAACCTACTCGTAATAGGCGTCAGAAGTCACCGATAGCTGAAGAAGCAGCAGCTCAGCCTTTGGATGGAAAGAATACTATTCCAGAAGCTGCTGACCATGGCTCGGTAAGTCTGAAGCCTCCTAAACCTCTCGTTATTAACAATGATTTTGATATGGCTAATAGATGGAAATTGTGGCTTAAACAATTTAAATGGTTCGCTGTAGCAACCAATTTATATAATAAAAGTAGCGAAAAACAGATCGCCACTTTTATGGCAGTCATAGGCGAGGACGCTACTTACATTCATGAATCTTTCGAAGATGACGGAGAGTCTGACCTATGCCGTCTAATCGAAAAATTCAATAAATACTTTATTAACAAAGAAAATATTATATATGAACGATTTCTTTTTAATAAACTAGTTCAAACTGAGGAGGAATCGTTTAACGACTTCCTTACAAGGGTTACAATCCAAGCCAATAAATGTTCGTATGGCCCGATGAAGGACATTCTAATCCGTGATAGGTTGGTGTGTGGGATCAGGAACACCGAAGTCCGTAAGCAACTCTTCCTTGAGGAGGCACTAACTCTCGAGAGAACCATCAACATGTGTAAGTCGTCAGAGGAGGTAAGTAAACAGCTGTCCAGCATGTCCCTGGGCGAAAATTCCGTCAACAGTCTCCAGGAGGACACCTTTCAATGCTGGCGCTGCGGTACACGTCACCTTAGGAAGTCCTGTCCAGCTTTTAAGGTGAGGTGTGCCTCCTGCGGCAACATGGGTCACCTACAGAAGGTCTGTCGTCGTCAGGTAAGTAAGAAGGTCAAGTCCCTCATGGCTGGCCCCGGCCAGGACGAGGTGGCAACTCCCGCTCGTCACGCCGACCAACATATCAGCTCTCTAAGTAATTTAGGTACTTCTAAGAAAGATTGGATAGAGTACATAACCTTACCCAAAGGTAACAGGGTTCCATTTAAGTTAGATACAGGAGCCCAGTGCAATGTTATCAGCAAAGATGTAGCCTCTAGGAGCGGACTAAATTTAACAAAATCAGAAGTGGCATGCCTGATATCATATACTAACAATAAGTTACCTGTTTTGGGGGAATGCGTTGCCACAGTAACAACCAGGAAAGGTTTAAATCGTACAATTAAATTCGTTGTTGTGAATAATGACTACCCGGCTATTCTTGGTCGCGAAAGCTGTGAACAACTTTCATTAATTCAACGGATTGATGAAGTAAATCCCACATTGACAGAAGAAAATTTATTCACCGGTATAGGTTGTTTAAAAAATTACGAATATGATATCGACCTGGTAGAAAATCCGTCTTTAAAAATATTTCCCGCAAGGCGTGTCCCCTATGCCTTACGCGATACCGTTAAGCAAGAACTAGACTCGATGGTCGATCTCGGCATTATCAAGCCGGTGACTGAGCCTACCCCTTGTGTCTCTCCGATGGTGGTGGTCAGGCAGAAGGATAAAGTCAGGATATGCCTTGATCCTACTGACCTCAACAAGAACATCAAGCGTAGGCATCACCCCCTTCAAAGCTTTGACGAAATTTCAGCAAGACTAAGTCATTCCAAATTCTTCACGCTGCTTGATTGTAAGAAAGGTTTCTGGCAGATTAAAGTATCAGAACGCACGTCCAAGTACTTGACTTTCTCAACACCCTGGGGTCGCTATTCCTACTTGCGTCTTCCGTTCGGGATTGCATCAGCTCCAGAAGTATTCCAGGAGAGAATGAGCTTCACGCTAAGAGGTCTGGAAGGCGTCGAAATCTCAATGGACGATATTTTTATTCACGGTGCCACAAGCGAACAACTAGAAGAAAGAACTCAGAAGGTCCTAGAAAGACTGAATGAAGCTGGGCTTAAGTTAAATAAAGATAAATGCATTTTTAATCAAACACAGATAAAATTTCTTGGTCACCTGGTCACCGATAGAGGAGTCCTGCCCGATCCCTCGAAGATTGAAGCTCTTCAAAACTTAAAACCACCCACAAATATCACAGAACTGCAAAGGTTCTTAGGAATGGTCACATATCTGGGGAAGTTCATTCCAAATTTATCAGATTTGACACAACCCTTGAGAAAGCTCTTAACTAAGGATGTGGTATGGACCTGGGATTTCGAGCAGCAAAAATCCTTTGAACAATTAAAAGGAAAGCTTTCATCACTCCCACTATTGAGATTCTATAATTCAAATCTCCCTATCGTCCTCTCTGTGGATTCGAGCTCCCATGCAGCTGGTGCTGTACTCCTGCAAGAATCCCAGCCAGTTGCCTATGCCTCCAAATCCCTAAACGAAACTCAGAAAGGTTACAGCCAGTTAGAAAAGGAAGCTCTAGCTATTTCCTTGGCATGTAAACGTTTCCACGAGTACATTTGGGGTTCTGTCGATTTGACGATAGAAACCGATCATAAGCCACTTGAAGCTATTTTTAAGAAGCCCCTCCACGACGCTCCGCCCAGGCTCAAGAGAATTATGATGGAGATTATTCCTTACAATCCGAAGATAGTATACCGGCGAGGTAAAGAGCTCCTCATAGCAGACACATTGAGCCGAGACTGTCAGAATGCTCCTTCTCCCGAAGAAGAGTTGGAGTTCTCTGTGGACCTTGTGATCGTCTTCTCCCAGGAAAGAATCCTCCAAGCAAGGAGACTCACCGACGAAGATGACGAACTAAGAATGCTTCGAGAGACAATCATGAACGGCTGGCCGGATGAGAAGTCTGAGCTGCCGGACTTCCTGAAAAAATACTGGTCCTACCGCGACGAACTGGCGGTCCATGAGGACATCGTCTTCAAGGGACAACGGCTTATCGTCCCTTCGCAACTTAGAAACCTCACCTTACAGCACATCCATCTCGGGCATAGAGGGGTACAGGCGTCCTTGCAGCTAGCTAGGGAACATGTATATTGGCCTAACATGACAGATGACATCACAAACTACGTCCGTAACTGCAGAACTTGTTCCCAGTTGCAGAGGGACAACTGCGAAGAGACATTACTCGCTACATCTGTACCGAATAGACCATGGAAAGAGGTGGGTACAGACATATGTCACTTGTTAGGAAAATACTACTTAGTGATAGCTGACTCTTATTCAGGATTCTACGACTTTGTAGAAATTAAATCATCCTCATCTTCGAGTATAATATTGGAATTTAAAAAATGGTTCTCTGTACATGGGATTCCGGAAACTCTGCTATCAGATGGGGGCACGCAATTTAACTCGCAGGAGTTTAAAAAGTTTGAGAACGAATGGAACATAAACCAGAGGATCTCCAGTCCGCACTTTTCAAGATCGAATGGACTAGCAGAACGTTATGTCCAAGAAGCCAAACTGCTACTGAAAAAGTGTCTCCATGAAAAATCAGATCCTTATCTTGCGCTCCTCCATCAAAGAAACATTCCCCGCGGTGCTCTCGGTTCTCCCGCTCAGCGGCTGATGAGCAGAAGAACGAGAACACTTCTGCCCTCCACCGAGGAAAATCTGATGCCGAAAGTAGTAAATGGTGTACCGGAACTCCTCCAGGAAACAAGGGACAAGGAGAAGATGCATTGCAACAGAAGAAAGCGGTCACTACCCACATTCCAGCTCGGTGAGGAGGTGCTCTACAGGAGAGGTCCCAGAGACTGGCACCTCGCTACGGTCACCCAAGTTGGACCACAACCTCGATCATATATCATAACCTCTCAGGATGGTCACGTATACAGGAGGAACTCCTGGTTCCTGAAAAAGAAGTCCTGGCAGAATCAAGAGGAAAGCGAACCAAGAAAACCCGATCCTCGAAACGATGGAATCCCACCGCTGAGAAGGTCCACCCGTCGGACTATAAGACCTGACAGACTAGGCATTTTACCTTCAGAAAAGGAAAGATGACAACATATGTTTATATTATTGAAGTTTTAGACACTCACAAATGATTAATTTGAACAGAGATAATTGTTGATCAAGTTAATAAAATTGTTATTTCTCTTAATAAATATTTCAATAAGTTGTTTAACTTGACATTAACTAAAAAAACAAAACAATAAACCTGTGACAAAGTGGAAAGCAATTGGTGTTGATAGGAGGCAATTAATAAAAAACAATTCTGGGAAAATGGTTAAAAACTCTGTAATTCTCACAGAAGAGTATAAGTTCTGATACTTCTAACTGAATAAGAACATATAAAGTTAGGAACATAAGGTAGAGGGTAAAAAAGTCAAGCACAAAATATTTATACAGAAGCAGTAGATAAAAATGACTTTTCAATAATTGCAGAGGATCAATAGATAAATAAAATAGTATAAATGACCAAGAGAAACACTAGGAGGGCTGTTCCAAAGTCGATAACTATACTTTTTTAGATTATTTGTTATGACTACTAATAATAATTATAGCTTAACTTTGCAAGCTATATATAATAATCTTTATGTATATAAAAGTCTCATGTCCCGATGTTTGTCGGAAGTAAAATCAGAAACTACTCAACCGATTTTGATGAAATTTGGCTCATTGCGTGAAGTTTTGTCCAACTTAAAAGATAGGATAGTTAGTAATCTCGATTATTGGCCTCAATATTTCTTTTATCGCAAATTAAATGCTTATTAAACTACAATTGAGTGTGATTATTTGTAAGTTCTATAAATCTGCAACAGATGGTGGTGTAAGTTGATTTATTGACACAACACTTCATTTTCTTTCGATATTTAGGGTGTGTAAGCATCCAGTTGCCGAATCTATCTTTTGAGGCTTGGACTAGGAAAATCCGTGTTTTTCCCACGGGCAATCATGTGTCGCCTTTTCACGTTTGGGGAAAACATCGAATCTATTTGTTTTAGCAAAAGAAAGGTAAACCAAAATCATTGTACAACCATTAGCACTAGAATAAATAGAAATTGTGAATTCTAATAATGAAAAAACATTTAAATTATTATTATAAAATGTTAAAAATTATCATTCATGAAATTAATTTTTTCTAATGCAGCATGGTTTGAGGTTACTCCTATAATAACTAACACGACTTTAAAAATACCTAAACAAAAATATTAATTATTATGGTCTTAGATAAGCCCTACAGTTTAGACTTATCTTAGTTGCTGAACTAAATTGGTCCATTCTCCAGGGGCACTAATAATCTGTAGAGCAGGATCCTTCCCATGGCCCAAAAGCAAGCCCAACACAATAAAAGTATCCTAACCGGCTAAATTCTGCACAAAACTTAACATATAATATTAACCCGTTTTTTTCTGAGAAGAGAGAGAAATAAGACTTTGCATACATTTCTACGTTCTAATATTGAAACTTTGAGCTAAAATGAATAGATTATAAGCTTGAAAAATCATAAAGAATCTTCTAAAGCTTTATGTTTATCCATAGAAACCTCCCAAATAAACAACATGCGAATCCGATGATTGGATGTTAAAAACCTAAAAAGGCTAAACTATTTAATAATTTTTTTTTCATGAATAACAATTTTACTATATCAAATTTTCTTTAGTTTTTAATAGTGAATATATGTTTAAAAACGTTTAACATATCTAAATTACAAGAATTTGAAGTTCAGTCTAAACTAGTTCAGCTGTTTCAAAAGCTGATAACATTTTTGATCTGAATCCATTTTGATTTTAAGAGGCAGATAGCAGATTAATCTGGCTCAAAATCTCCTTAAGACCCTAAATAAAAACATTAAAAAAAATGATCAAATTGTGTCAAGCCTTTTTCTTGAAATGAGACATAAAAAAAAAAAAAGTGTATTCAATAATTTAGATTTTTAAATTATTTTATAATTTAGATTTTAAATGTACTTGCAAGATAAGTTATTAGGGAGAAGTAGATTAGGTCAAGAAACGAAGCAAGTTATAAAAAAATTCTTAACAACAGAAAGAAATCATGTTACGTACCAACACTGCGATTTACAAAAGATGAAAGAGGATGTCGTGAAAGATTGGGCACTTTAGGAATCCCAGGGCTGATTTCTTTATTATAATCTGGTGACCCGGGAAGGTAACAGTAATCTGTCTTCGGAAAAACACTAACAAAAAACAAATAATAACAAACATAAATTTTTTTTACATAAATATATATTTAAAATAAGGTAGTTTGCAATAATAATAAATAATAATCTTTTAGAATAATTAATAAAACATTAACTTTCTTAAAAGATAATGTTAGTTAAAAGTTCTGAATAAGGCATTATGTTTCACCAGAACAACAGGTTATACTGGCATAACCAGGGTTGAAATTAACTCCTATTTTCTCGAATCTTGGACTTTTATAGTTCTAATAAATAAATAAAAATCACATCATGACTTTTATATTTCGGACCAGAAAATAAAAGTCTTCATATGATTTTTATCACAATGATATCTAATATAAGAGTCTGAATCTGAGCTTGTTTTTAACTATTTAAATGTAAATTAACCGTTTTTATGGAAACATTTTAGGGTATAATAAATGACCTTATATCGATCTTAACATCGATAATTAGCTTATCAAGGATACTGATAATGAAAATAATATTGATTTAAAATCATAGGCTCTCTCAGGAATCGATTTTATATTACAACTTATCTGGTATTAACAATATTAGTTAATTAGGGTGCTGATGATGAAAATGATATCAATTTTTCGATTACAGGCTCAGGTATCGATTTATTACAACTCACACGATATAAACAATATTGAGAACAACTTCTAGGATAATTAGGGTGCTGATTATGAAAATTATATTGATCTTTCGATTATGTGCTTAGGTATCGATTTATCACAACTTATCCAATATTAAATATATTGATTTTTGAATTACACATTCAGGTATAGATTTATTACGATAATACAATAGTATTGATTTATACAAAACTGGTAGCCTTAAATAAATCAAGCCCTAATCTTATGGTTTGTAATTAGTGACAACCTAGTAATACACACTAATATTACTTATATCAGAAAAGTTGTAATATATCAGTACCTAAGTGTGTAATCCAAAAATCTATATCATTTCAAAATTCAGCACTTCAATTAACCAATAAGTCGACCTCAATATTATTAATATCAGATAAGTAGTAATAAATCGATACCTGAGGGTGAAATCAAAAAATCGATTTCATTTTCAAATTCAGCCCTTCAATGAACCTAAGATCGGAGCCCAATATTATTTATCTATCTATCTAAACTGGTACTACAACTCGTTGCCGAGTCTTGACCTCCTGTAACAACCTCCTCCAATTGTCACGATCTTGCGCAGCCACCATCCAATTATTGACACCTAGAACACTCCGGGCATCAGCAGCGACTCCATCCACCCATCTTGATCTCGGTCTTCCTCTCCGTCTTTTACCATAAATTGGCTCTTTCAGGGTCCTTTTGGGGATTTCACTATCCTCCATTCGGGCCAGATGGCCCGCCCATCTTAGACGATTCAATTTATAAAAAAGAACGATGTCAGGTTCATTGAATAAGCTATATAGCTCCTTATTTGTACGTCTTCGCCACTGACCTCCAACCTGCCGTCCTCCCAATATCCGACGCAAGACTTTCCTTTCGAAGAGCCCAAGTTCCTGCTCCATCGATTTTGTGGTTGCCCAGGATTCCGATGCGTACAACAAAACTGGCCTGATCAAAATCTTGTAGAGACTCATTTTGGTTTCTCTGGAAAGAGCTCTACTCCTGTAGTGACGCAGTAACCCAAAATACGCACAATTAGCTGCCTGAATTCTTTTCTTCACCTCCAGTTGAGTCTCGTTATAAATATTATTTATAAGTTGTAATAAATCGATACATGAGTACATAATCGAAAAATTGATATTTTCATAATCAGTACTCTAATTAACCTATGATCCGACCATAATTTTGTTTATATAGTGCAAGTTGCAATAAATCGATACCTGACTACATAATGAGCCTGAGATTTTAAATCGATATTATTTACATTATCTTATTGATTATTTTATTGATAAGCTAATAATCGATATAAGGTAATTTATTATACCTTAAAAGGTATAATAATAATGTATAGGAATATAGAGAAATCGAAAAAAAAAAAATTATATTTATATTTAAATAGTAAAAATCAAGCACATGCATACAAAAGTCTTGGTGTGATTTTTATTTATTTATTAGAACTATAAAAGTCCGGATTTTAATTGTATTCTCTTCCCGAGAAAATAAAAGTTAATTTCAAACTCTGGGCATAACAACATTGTTTAGCAGAAAGAAGTCAAAGTGGTTTTACAACTTTTATTTTTCAAAATCTCAATTTTAAATTTACGGTCTTCTTAAATTCTACAAATATCTTTTAGGTTCTCTTTTACAGCATTTAAAAGTTGGTTAATCTTTGATCTATTTGCTTAGCATCTAATAATTTATAAATTATTATTTTTATAGTATACAATAAAATCATTAGTTAAGTTTGGGGGAATCACCAAAATGTCTGTAAAGAGAATTTACACAGTAGTTATGTCTTTATCTATCCATACCTGGCCAGGCAGATGGGGGTTTATTCAGGAGGCATGAACCAAGCTATTTAACCACCAGAGTGGTCTAGAGATCGAGTTGCTAGGTATGCCAAAAAGTAAATTTTAACCCACCCAGGACAGATTTAAATGTCTGTCACTAACCTCGAGAATGCAATTATAATATCAAAACTAAGACTGGAAGTCCTCAAATATAGCATTTCCACATCTATTATAACCTTTTCCATGTCAAATGTAACCTGTTCCATGTCAATTTTAACCATTTCCAAGTCAATTTTGACCATTTTCTGCATTGAATAAATTCCTAAATATTATTATTTTAATTTCTGTAATGACTTTTAAAATAATTTTGCCATACTCCTTGATATCCCCCCCCCCCAGCTTTTCAGATAACTGAAGAAAATAAAATTATGATTATTTTTAAATATTATACCTAATTTCAGCAATCAGGAAAACAAAGAAAATATCGAAGGAGTATGGCATAATTATTTTATTAAAATAATTATTTTTTTAATAAAAACATAACATTTGGGAATTTAATCAAGCTTGAAAAGGGTTACAATTGACTTGGAAAAGGTTATAACTGGTTTGGAAACGGTTAGATTTGACTTTGAAATGGTTACAACTGATGTGGAGAAGGTTTTGGTATGAAAAGTTACAATAGTCATAGAAATGCCATACATGTTTATAACTCATGTTCACCTTTATATTACAAAAAAATTGAATTTTAAATATACAATAATGATGATATTAGGATTATGATAAAGTAACTTTAATTGTATCATTGCTATCCTTTCAACTTTAAAAAAAAAAAAGTATTTCCTTTCAATATATACTGATATTCAAATTAAAAAAAATATTAATTCGTCTTAACTGCTTTTAAATGCCAACATTAAAATTAAGCTATAAATACTATTTGTCAAAAAGTGAACAATTAAACATCACAGCATGATACCAAAGTAAATAAGCTAACCTAAGGCAATGTAAAATTAATCAAATCGAAATAGTACCCAATGTTTTATTTTTAAATTTTATCTATTCACTATTTGTCTACTAAACTTACCGAATGTTATTTTTATGCATTAAATGTAAAAGATTTTAGCTTTGGATAATGGAATAGTAATATAATATTGAATAAAATATGGATAAAAGTAAATGTACGTTATAATGATGTTCAGTAATGGTGATCAAAGATTATACTAATCATCAAACTGATTAATACAAAAACAATCATAAAACAAAACAAGTTAAAAATTATTTATTATTATTTAGTAAACTATTGTAAAATGTATGATATATAAAGAAATAACAAGAAAATTACTTCGTTAAAATAAAAATTATTTACTATAGAAATTTCTGTAGATAAAAGATAAACTAATATAAAATATAGAATCATCAGATAACAGTCACACTATGAACTGTGAACCGTTAAGGTCACACAGCAGTGGATTACAAAATGGCCTCAATGTCACACTATGAACTGTGAACAGTTCAGTGTCACACTGAACACAAAACACATATGAACACAAAACTTACTTCCAATAAATGCCAAACTTTTTGTAGAACCTAAATATGAATCCAGGGGAACTGCCACACTATGAACAGTCACACTATGAACTGTGAACCGTTAAGGTCACACAGCAGTGGATTACAAAATGGCCTCAATGGAGTGAGATGACCAATAACCTTGAAATTGCAACCATTCTAGAAATAAAACTAATGCGGTGTGCTAAAAATAATACGGGTACAACTTTTCACCAAATTGTATAAAGGGTATAAATAGAACAGTAGTATTTAAATACAAAAATGAATATAGTTATATAAAAAAGTAATTATTTTAGAAAATGTTTCCACAAAGTCAGTTTCAAATTGCTTGATAGTAAAAGAAATATTAAAAAATAGTAAGAATAAAGCACCGTTATTTATTAATAAATTAACTTACAAATGACAAGGCCAGGGTCCAGGTGGCATCTTTAGATCTAAATTTAACTGTGGTCTCACTTTTATTTTTAGCACAATAATGGGACTTAAAGTATATACCTTTTTGAAGTTTATTTTTTACAATGTGAAAAATTAAATAAATTCTAAAAAATTCAATGAATGAAAAAAAAAACTACAAAAAAAACTTACTTCCAATAAATGCCAAACTTTTTGTAGAACCTAAATATGAATCCAGGGGAACTGCCTCCTTCCTGTAGAAAAATAACTAGTATTAGGTGGGGCCTAGGTATATTTATAACACCGATAGTTACTCCAGGAACTCAGCTCTAACTGAATTCTTTTATAATTTCTAAATATAAACTGAAAAACTAATTATCTATTATTTTTTTAAAATATAAAATTCACAGAAAACATAATATTGTAGAATAAAAAAAAGGAGTCAATTCAATTTAAAAATGACTATTAAAGAATATATTTTTTTTCTCTGTTCAACCCAAAGGATATTTAATTAATAATATTATTATTCAACTTTTACTTAACCAATTTACTAATCATAAATAAACAAAAATTATTAGAAAAGAAGAAATTTCCCATGCATTAGATATCTTCGACGCTACTTCCATAGAGGTCTTAGTTATTCCAACCACACAAGAAACCTGAATTTTTCTGAATAACAATAATAAAACATGAAAGGAAATAATCGGGCTTTATTAGTTTATCTAAATACTCGTACTTTCTTTGGTTTCTCTTTTTTTCTACACAAATTATTTCAATGAACTAAGAAAAGAGTTTGAAATGATATCAAGTCTAGGAAATAATTTTGATTTAAATCACGAGTTTCAAACATTAAAAAATATACTAGAAAATAAACTACATTATTTATACAATAAATTAAGCATAATATATTATTATATATTTTTAACAATTAATTAATATTGAGATTTGGCCAAATTTTAACTCTTTACTTATTTTTTTACTTTAATTATTTACTTAATTTAATATCTCAATTCTAATCGAATTAAACGTCTCAATTGAGTTCGTTCAAGACTGAAACTACAAATTAACAATGCAGCCACTAAAGAAATAAAAGATGCAATCATGAAGCTATATTACGATAGGAATAGGGAAGTGAAGAAAGGGGCCAGGAAGGACAGAAGAGAATGGGTCTCCAAGATGGCCGACAGAGCAGAGGTAGAAGCAACAAACCAAAAGAACTCTACCGGATAACAAATGCACTTCCTGGTGAAAAGAGGAAAATAAAGAAACTGATCAAGAGTAAGTTGGGTGATCTTCTGACTGAGGATAATGCTCAACTATACAGGTGGCGCCAATACTTCGATGAGCTATTAAACCAGCAGGACTAGGAGAGGTGCTTAGAAGATACTTCAGAAGCAGCTGGGGACAGAAGAAGGGAGCTAAGGAGAGCAATACATATTGATGATGAGCCTACCTCTCAAATGGAGATCAAAGAAGCCATAAACGACCTAAAGAACGATAAGTCTCTGAGAATTTATAACATCGAGGCGGAACTATTAAGGGAATGACCTGAGGGAGTGGCTGAGAGACTCCTACCCCTATTTTGGAAGATATGGATGGAAGACGCTTTGCAAAAGGACAGGGTCAAAGGGATAATGGTGAAAGTGCCAAAAAAAGGGAGACTTATAGGAGTGCAGCAACTGGAGGGGAGTCACGCTCCTCTTATAGGCACTCCAGCTCCTCTCCATGCCTAGTAAGATTCTGTCTAGGATTATCCTAAAAAGAATTCAGCCTGAGGTTGAGACATGTCTAAGAAGAGAGCAGCATGGATTTAGGACGAATCATTCCTGCATGGATTTAATAAATACCAGGAGGATAATTCTAGAATAGTTTAGAGACTATCAGAGCCCTATCTAGTGTTGGTCGACTTCCTGGAGGCTTTTGATAGTGTGGAGAGAGGTAGAATTTGGACAACTCTGGAAAGATGACAGATCCTGGAAAAAATTGCTGCGTGGAAAATGAGGGAAATCTCTCTGAGTTTTTCTGCACTACAGAGGGGGTTAGACATGGCTGCTTGCTGTCACCTCTATTGTTTATACTGGTGCTAGATGAAGTTAAGAGTGAAGCTGCAACAGGAAGGCGACGAGGAATCCAGTGGGATCTTCATAAGTGTCAAGGAGTTGAGTATGCAGACAACATAAGTAAAATGGCCCATTGATTCTCGGATATTCAAGGAAAGATAAACGACCTAGATAAGGCGGCACAAAAATATGGACTGGCAATTAATTTCACAAAAACAAAAACGATGGGAATAAATGCCTGAAACGAGCAACCAATAACATTCCAAGGCCAAATATTAGAAGAAGTGGGGGCTTTCCCCTACCTTGGAAGGGTAGTGGCGAAAGATGGAGGAGCTGATGACGATGTGGAAAGCCTTTTAAAAAAAGCTAGGAGTGCTTTCGCCCAGCTCTCTGCACTCTATGGCGTGCTAGGGAAAGAAGTTTGCACACAAAGCTCCACATATTCAATTCCAAGGAAAAGTCCATTTTCCTCTATGGCTCAGAGACATGGATAGTGACATGATCCATCTCAGCCAGTTTGCAAAGGTTCTGCAATAGATGCCTAAGGTATATCTTGGGAATTCAGGGGCCAAGAATCATCTCCAATGATGAGCTACTAAGAAAAACAAAGCAGAAGGAAATAGAAGCTGAAATTAGAACTAGGAAATGGAAATGGATTGGGCAAACATTAAGGAGGAGAGACAGCATCGCTCTGGAGGCTACTGAATACTGAATACTGGAACCCTCAGGGACAGCATCGTATCGGAAGGCCGTGGAGGAGTTCTGTCCTAGAAGAGGCTAGGAGCCAAAATCGTATGTGGGCCACCCTCAAAGATATGGCTCCAGATCAAGATAAGTGGTGAAACTTCATAAAGGCCCTATGTCCCACAGAGGGATAATAGGAAATAATCAATAATCAAATATAGTGCTGTCCTATAGTTAAATATTGATTCAAGATTTTTTCTTATTTTATTGTTGTCACCTCGGTTTAAAATATTTGTATATTATCAAAATTAAAACTATATTCATGTTTAATTTAAAATTAAATAATTTAATTAAAAATAAATATATAAACCTTCATAAAAACTAAGACAGCTAAATTGGTTTAATTGAAGAGAAAGGAGAAATAAATAAACAAATTTTAGCAAATTATTTCAGTTAATATATAAGTTTTAGAAAAGTAATGATAATTTTCAAAAAGACTTTAGGGAACTGATGATTAATTAATTTATTCCAAGGGAGTAATAAAATAGATAGTCAGAACTAATAAATATATTAAAATGTAAATTTGTTCCAACTCATATTCAAATTAGAATGAAACGAACCTTTTCCAAGGCAGGACTTAATTTTGTAGCTCCAATATTTCCGGAAGAGGTTGAGTGTCTTCTGTTGCTAAATTAAAACATAATTGAAAATAAATTAAAAAAAAAAAAACATAAATTAATATATTATCAATTCCATGATATTGTACCACCATGCATGTATAACATCAAAATGGCCTTATTTTTGCCAAACTACATCTCTATTTAATAAAAAAACATATATACAAGATTCAAAAGTGCTAAATACAGTTTTTCAAACATAAACAGAGTTGCATTCAGAAAATTTTAAACAAAAACATGATACGATAAGTATCAATGATCTAGAAAACTAAAGTAAATTAAATTAATCAATCATAACTTGACAAATGAATATACCCAAATATGCAAATACAAGCCTTCCACATGAAATCATTTAGTTTTATAACCAATCACCTTTAACAAACAGTTAGGATAAATAATTTATTACATACAAAAGTTTAAAACAATGGCCAAATCATAAAAAAGAATTGGACTGATACCTTAAATAATGAAGGAAAATTCAGAAACACGAGTGAAAAAATGAATTACAAAACCACTAATATAATTTACTAATAAAACTAGCACTGAATTCTTTATGAAACCTAATGCTCAATTTTAATGACTGTCTTTACATTTAAGTACAGTGAAAAATCAATTATGTTGCAACATTTGGCCATTGTATAAAAAGAAAATAGTGAAGCAGTGCAACAGAAAGGGAGAGAAACACAAAAGCAAAGCATCGATCAGTCAGAAATTTTAAATAATGGTGACCCTTTAGATTTTTGACTCACTGGATTTCAGCGATGAGGTCCCAAGCAAAGTCATATAAAGAGTTTCCAAATAAAGAATGACTCAACGACTTCTCTTCATTGGACCTGTTAAGTCAAAGATCAAAACAAAATGATTTCTCCAGTCATAGTAGATATCAAGTAGCAAAAAAAGTCATTTATCCCACTATCTCTCAAAACAAAATGATCTTTTAATTGTACAAACTAAATAATGTATAATCAATCTTAGTAGATAATACAGTATAATCATATAAACTATTTTATTCATTTAAACAATAATAATTTGCAACCTATTAGTCATTTTACTATTTAACTAATGAAAGTAATAAAAAAGAATATTTATTACATATTTTAAGAATAAAGAAATAGAGAACTTTTGATTTTAAGAAAATTAAAAATAATCTTTTTCCTATTGCAAACTCAAATTTATTTTGCACAATAAAGAATCAACGAAGATATATTTCAATTATTTAACGAAAAAAAATTTTCTCAAATATTCCTAGATACTTTATTCTCAATAACACAGCCCTACAGAAAAAAAAAATTGTTTCCTATCAGCTCTACTTTTTTAGCTTCATTATAACTAAAGACTGTTTGAAGAAACATTCAAGAAAGTCACGCAGAAAAGAAGCTTCTGAAGTGTGAAATAGAGTCTCTTTGAAATGTCATTGGTTTCTCTTTAAAAAAAACTAACATTAACTTTATTAGTTACATAGTGATTATGTAAATAATGTCAGAATCAGCTATAAAACTCGATAATCAGCACTAAGACCACTGTAGGACTGTGTAATTTAAAGCTATAACTTACATACATTCTAAATTTCAAAACAACTATTTCCTTATGAATATCAGATTGGCAACTAAGTAATTCCGGATTTAATGATTAGGTGACTTTGATAACAATACATTTTTATATACCTATTGAAAATTTGATCCCTTCATTATTGATAACCTTCAATTCTACCTTTGCACCAAGTAAATTTTGTGATAATCAACGGTTTGGTATAGTGTTTTCTATCTATTTAAAATTATACCTCCAAGTGTGTATGATTGACATATTATCCTTTTTACTTTCACTTACCTATACATGAAATATATAGTAAGGTAAAGTATTGCGATCATGAAAAATTTTGACTTCCGGTTTTCAACGGAAATACACGTTTTGGGGTCCCCTGAGGCCAAATAACCAAGTCCCTGAGAATGGTGTGTGTGTGTATGTATATGCTCGTGATGTGACAGCAAAAATTTCATCAAAATTGGTCAAATGGAGGGGGTACCTTATTTAATGAATTTTGTCTCATTTTCACATGTTTTTTTTCTCATAATCAACTTCAACGATTTTGATCAAACTGAGTATTTGATGTATTTATAAGCCCGTGATGCGACAGCCGAAATTTTGTCAAAATTGGTCAAACGGAGTGGGAGCTTTATTTATAAATTTTGTCTCATTTTCTAGTTTTTACTTTCACTTACCTATATATGAAATGTATAGTAAGGGAAAGTATTGCGATCTTAAAAAATTTTGACTTCCGGTTTTCAACGGAATTACAAGTTTTGGGGTCCCCTGAGTCCAAAATAACCAAGTCCCGCGAAATTTTGTGTGTGTGTGGTAGCCTAAGGCAGGGTGTTTAGCAGTACTGGCTTCTAAAATTCCCACATATCCCCCCCCCATCTCAATAGAAAAAAATCTGGTGCGTGCGCACAACACACAACTTACTTAGATTAGAAATTTATGTGTTTTGTTAGTTGCCACTTCTCAAAGTCACACATTTTTCCACATTCATTTCTTATTTTTGTTTTTATTTGCTCTGTAAAAAACACTATTTTTTTTTATTATTGAATACAAGTTTTTACTTGTGATACTTCGGCAATGCAAGCATAATACTCCAAGTCATCTGATTTTATATTCTCTATGTAGTTGTTGAAAACTTCATTTAGTTACCATGAAACAAATAATTTCCATTAAATGAACAGAAAAGCTTTAATTATGAACAATGGTCTGTCATTAAAGGCGTACTCCGCATGCGTGGGCTCAACGTGTTTTAAGAGTTGACATCACATTTTTCTTTTTTTCTCCTCTATATGTTTACTTGATTTTTTTCATATTTCATATTTAGCCATTTCTTGTGTTTAGGCGTAACGAGAGATAGTTAATTTCTCCATACCTGGTCTAGCCATAAATTCTTTCACAACTCATGTGATTAGTTTTATCTCTAAGATAAAAAGGGATGGCCTTGGTCTTGCTGAATCCTGCAGTTAGCTGGGAAGGTGTAAGAACCCTCCATTTTTGCGATCAAGGAGTAAAATTGAGGCCAAAACATACCAGGAGGATGTGCTGGAGAATGTTGTACTTCCCTTGAACGATACCCTTTTTGCTGGGAAGCACTGGATATTGCAGCAGGATTCAGCTCCAGCAAATAAAGCAAAAAGTACGCAAGCCTTGCTACGCAAAAAACTCCCTGAATTTATAACTGCTGAACAATGGCCCTCTGGTAGTCCAGACCTCAACCCTCTGGATTACTTGGAGGACATGGCCTGCAGAGTGAAACACGCTAACATAGAATCATTGAACAGGTCCCTGGAAAATGCTGTTACAAATTTCCCCATGGAAAAGGTGCGTGCCGCCATAGATGAGTGGCCAGGTCGTTTGAAGGCCTGTGTTCATGCAAAAGGAGCACATTTTGAAATATAATTTTGTAATAGAAGTTTGTATTCTTTGTAAATTAATATAATGTAATAAACATTTTTATAGCACATTTTTAATATTCAAGTTTTTCTTTGCGACAGAATTTATGGCTAGACTAGGTATAAACTAAAACAAAGGTACTTTATAGGAAAACCAAAAAGGCCTGTCACCCATTTATGCCCCTTCAGAATATTTTAATAATGATAAAGCTTACCTGATATTAAAGAACACCTAATTTTCATTAAACATGATGAATTTGATTAAAATCATTAAAGACGTTTTTGAGATAATCGAAAAAAAGGTAAAAATTGGAAAAAAAGCTATGAAATAAAGTGCCCCCTCCGTTTGACCAATTTTGATGAAATGTTGGCTGTCACATCTTTGGCATATACATACATCAAATACCCAGTTTGATCAAAATCGTAAAAGCCAATTTGAGTAAATCGAAAAAAAAAAAAAAACGTAAAAAGTTATTGAATAAAGTAACCCCTCCATTTGACCAATTTTAAGGAATTTTTTGCTGTCACATCTTTGGCATATACATACATCAAATACCCAGTTTGATCAAAATCATAAAAGCCGATTTGAGTAAATCAAAAAAAAAAAAAAAACGTAAAAAATTATTGAATAAAGTACCCCCTCCGTTTGACCAATTTTGATGAATTTTTTGCTGTCACATCACGGGCACATACATACACTAAATACCCAATTTTAGGTTCGCACGGTTTATTGTTTTTGAGCTCGTCTGTTCACCGCACACACTAACTAACACACACACACACACACACACACACACACACACACACACACACACACACACACACACACACACACACACACACACACACACACACACACACACACGCACACACGCACGCACGCACGCACGCACGCATGCACGCACGCACGCACACACACACACACACACACAGACCATTTCGCGGGACTTGGTTATTTGGACTCAGGGGACCCAAAAACATGTATTTCCGTTGAAAACTGGAAGTCGAAATTTTTCATGATCACAGTACTTTCCCTTGCTATACCAGGTGTGTAAATATGAAACCGGAATTTTTCAAATAGCAAATAAGAGTTGATTGTGTAAAAATGATACATACTTTTTTATTCGAAGTACTGTCCTTCGCTATCTATGCATTTTCCCCATCATTCAGGCAATTTGTGGATTCCCCGCCAAAATAATGCTTCCTCTTCTGAGTCAAACCAATCACTTAACCAATTTCGTACATTTTCATAAGAAGTGAAGCGCTGCTCAGCTAGTTGGTGTCCCATCGATGCAAATAGGTGGTAATCGGATGGGGCCAAATCTGGTGAATAAGCCGCATGCGGAAGAATTTACCAACCAAACACTTGGATCGTTTCCTTGGTCCGTTTAGCCGAATGTGATGGGGCATTTTCATGGAGCAAGATTATTTGTGTGTCCTTTCTTGATATTAGGGACTTTTTGGCGCAAATCTTTATTCAAATTTATCATCTGTTGTAGGTAGCGTTCCGTATTAACAGTTTCCCCAGGTTTCAGCAGCTCATAGTAGGTAACACCCATCTGATCACACCAGACACAGAGCATTTTCTTCCTCCCCAAGCGATGCCGATGGTTCACCAGGAGTTACCCAGGATTTTTTACGCTTAGGATTCTCGAAGTAAATTCACTTTTCATCACCAGTCACAATTTGATGAAGAAATGTCTTTTTTTCTGTACCTGGGGAGCAGCATTTGCCATGAGGTTTTTCGAGCTTCCTGCTGCCTGTCATTCAGTTGGTGAGGTACCCATTTTCCAACCTTCTGGATCTTTTCCATGCCTTTCAAACAAATGGAGACGGTGTCACATGTAATAATTGTCCAACAAACGCTTCCGAATCAGCGTTTTCAAAGTTTTTTTTTGTGGTTTTCCACGGTCTTTGTTTCTTTTATCGAAATCCATCTTTAAATTTTTTGAACCAATCGAAACATTGAGATTTGCCTGGGGCATGCTCCCCGTAAGCTTCAACAAGCATCCTATGTGATAATGCTCCAATTTTTTTCAGAAGGAAACGGAAAATAAATGCTGTCCGCAAATCTTGATTTGTTGGCACAAAAGTCGACATGTTCAACACCACTAAAAACACGGTTATAGAATGAAACTGATGTTGGTATCAATTGGATCTCTTTATTACATGTAGGCAAAAGCAGATAACACCACTGACGGATTAGTTAGAAGATTATGTTGACTGCTAACTCCTATCATTGGCGAATTCCGGTTTCATATTTACAAACCTGGTATATTTCATTTATAGGTAAGTGAAAGTAAAAACATATTTACTTAATAATTAATATAATGAGAGGTAACAGAAAATACAAGATGGCAGCAGCAATTTATTAGAATAAAGTTATCAATATATTATAATTAAGGACTGGATTTTGTTTTCTTCTTCACTGACAGATGAGGGGATTCTGGCTCTTGTAAGCCATTTTTTAAATTATTCCGTACTAGTGTAATGCGGATATGAATATTGATGAACAATGACGCGAATCCAGTTTTATTAAGAATCCTTTAAGCCCCAAAAATATCGATGTTTTAGTCATTTAGAATATTTATACTTTCAAATTCAAAATTGATGCCAGAACCAAATTGAGAAAATTCACTGAAACAAAAAACAAAAACTAAAAAAAGGGTGACAAGTGGCATTTCATTCAATCATTTCTTCCCATTCCATCCCTTATCTTTGATTTTTAAAAATAACACAAAATGTTTCAAAACATCAAATTTTTTTTCTTCCAATGAGTAACCTAATATGTTTTCAGTATCGATTCCCATTTCTAATTAATGGTTAGCAGCTACTACATTAAGTCACGAGGTCACAATTGTGCATTTTCACAATTTCAGCATTTTAGGAATTGTCTTGATGATGGGATAAATGCCAAAATGTTGAACAATAATGTAAATGAGTGAGGCTTAAATAAAGGATCTTATAATAGTTAACTAACATAATTTATTTTTAAATGTATAATAAATTATTTGATTTAATTATTTATTTTTTAACATGTTCATGCCGGTTCTGTAATTCATACTCCTCTAGGTGGCTGAGCTTCATGTTTTTATACAGTGCATTATACAGTATTGAAAATCCAACAATAATAAGTAAACTTGAGAAAAGTTTTGTGATTGACTAAAGTGTTCGATGTGGAAGTCTAGAGGTGGTACACGTTGGCGTGAACATGTTAAATTGTGACAATTTCACAAGAGCAGTTTCTGAATTAATACAATTAATAGATTTTCAATTAATTTCTTTTATTCATTAGACAGACCCCTTCAAATCTGCTAGTGGAAAGCAATTACCAGATTACCAATTTCTGAATATGCATAAAAAATTTTAAA
The DNA here is from genome assembly GCA_911387785.2 of Aelia acuminata. NCBI lineage: Eukaryota > Metazoa > Arthropoda > Insecta > Hemiptera > Pentatomidae > Aelia > Aelia acuminata. Next base: position 85,376,037 of record OU426978.1, on the reverse strand, counting down.
ATAATATTATAGATTAGTAGAGTAAACCAGTCCACACATACTTTATCCATTTCCCACTTTTTATAAGCTTAGCTTATTTTAAACAGCTGAACTCAATTATTATAAATTCATTCTTGATCAGTGATATCCAACCTTTTCAGCGCATTCCACACAGAGATTTCAATGCGCTCTGCTTATTTTTCACGGTCCGACATCGACCCCACCCCATTTACATATCATGTAAATGGTGCACCACCAATTTTTATTTTCACTGATATAGACTCCTTGAGGGTCGATATAGACCAATTTTAGAATGACCATCTAATTTATTGATCTAATGTATTTATGAAAATTATATTTCCAAATCTAATGGTAAATTAAAAACATAATTTAAGGAAGTATTCAAAAACAATACTTCATTATATACAAATTATAATTTAAGCTATAAAAATAAGTTTTGGTTTGATTTGATTTCAGATTTTTCCTTTATTTCTATCTTAAGATAAACGTACAGGTTAAAAATCATAAGCAAAATGTGCCTCCACATGATACTGCTTAATAATCTAGTCTGAGTTATGAATAAGACTGAGTGACAGTGTGGCTTAGCAACTGAGGAATGGTTGGAAATTTTATAAAAGGGGGAAGCCATAGAGGAAAAAGAAGACTGAAATTATAGGGACATATGACCCGGATGAATACAATTAGACTTCATAAGAACATTTTTGATGAAGTGCTAAGCTTCAAGAAAATAAAGAGGTACCCAGAACAGTTGAAACGATCTAAATAGGGAAACTAAGGATAAATTACTGTAATGATGATTGGATTAGGTTGAACTCAGGAAACAAGTTGACAAAATTGGGATCCTTGCAGTGGAAAGGAAAGACTAGGGGTCCAACTATATTATGGCGATGTTTCGACACTATATTATTCTGACAATCATGCTCTACAATGAACAAACAGGTTGGAATAAAATATATGAGTTACATAGGTAAAATTTTTAAGACTAAAGTTAACAATAATATAATACATAAAATACCTATGTATTGTAGCTTTTATCAGTAAACCTCATTATATATCAGAAGATGGTATTAGTTTTATCCCATAAACTTGGTTTTAATTAAGAGCAAGTTGTATTGTGGCATTTTAATGGGAAATTACATAAATCTCTAATGAAAACCTTTTAAGCGAAAATAAGGCTTAATTTATCTTAATTCAAGATACAAATCTAATGGAATATTTTTAGAATTATATAAACATATGGTTTAAACAACAGAACAAAATCATTATCAATGTTATTTGATTTATTTCTAAGCATTTTTACTTTATTTTTGAGAATATTCACCATTGAAGGAGCTGTTTCCCTAATTGAACTTAGTAATGAAGCATTTACAGTACATTCTTCCACCCTTCAATGATTAACTTTATAGTCCTTGAAACGTAAGGGCATCCGTTTCTCGTTGAACGTCGGACATAATCGGGAACATTATCATTTGCAGGAGTGAGAATCATTTTTTACTGGTAGAGGCTCTGGCGACTGTAGATTTTGATCTGGAGTAGAAGTTCACGAGTTTTTGTGTTCAGCTTCTTCCGAACTTTTGTCAGGAATGGGGCATCGCCAAGTGGTAGTAGGTGTTTCAGAGACGCCGTCATCTCCCACCCGTAATTCAGTTGAACCCTGGCATATCGTGTATATCTGGTGCCTTTTCGATCTTATAAGTTACCAGGCTCAGCTTTTCAACAACTCGAAAAGGCCCGTTCCATGGAATTGAGAACTTCCTGTGGATTAGCATCTACGAGTTGTACCTCTTCCACTAGCAGTTTATACTTGCTAGAGTGATATGCTTTTTCATCAGTACCTTGGATGATGGAACAAGCCAAGAAGGTAGAGAGATGCCGTTGGTAGATCTCCGGTGGTGTTTAAACATCCTCTCAGGCAGTGTTTCATTAGTAGCTGTGCATAGCAGAGATCGTATAGAATGGAGAGAATCAGGGGGTACTGATTCCCAATCAGATACTTCCCGGTTTTACTGCTCGAGTGCTAGGGAAACAGTCCTCCAAATTGTTCCATTCTCCCGTTCAATCTGTCCATTGCCTGTAGGATTGTATGGTGAAGACATTGATGTAGCTATTCCCCGACTATGTAAAAAATCCTGGAGTTCAAATGGACATATGGACCCCATCTGTAAGGCCGAATGCTAAAGGTCAAAATTGATGAAAGCGACCGCAAGCCTCGAATGCAGTATAAGGCCGGTCCTTCTCTCGTAGGGGTACCTAATGGTAAGCACTTTTAAAGTCAATAGAGCTAAACCAGGAATTTTTAGATGCCATAGCGACTGTTTGCTCAATATCTGGCAGAGGATATGCATCCAAAAGTGTATAACGATTGATCGTTAGCTAGTAATTGCTCACCATGCCTTTTTTATGGTAATCATTGGTAACTACAAAAGCTTGAGCTCTCCAAGAGGATCTGCTCTCTTCAATACTCCCATCAGCGAGAAATTTTCAACTGAATGCTTTCACTGAAATCGGTTTTACATCCTCAGTAAGGAATTCAAAGAGAGGGGGAGGATTGATTTTTGTGGGTGCTAAATAACAGACTGTCGAGAGAAAAAGAATTGAACTCTAGTAACCTAAGGCGAATGTGTGGAGAACTGATACCTCTGATAAATGAACCACGGACCTAGGTTTTGCGAAGAGTCTCTGCATCCACTGCTGTAATTCCTGATGATACTGGTCAATAGTTTCCTCAGGAGCTTGCTTCCAAGTGGCCAGCTTATGCCTAGCAAATATCTCATTACTAGGTTTTACACACGTTGTATTTAATAACTCTATTGCATCAGCGAATATAGATTTGTCAGCAATAAGTTGATAGACTGCTAGAGAGAGAGAGAGATGATTAAAGAAGAGTTTTAACTTACCTCCATTTTCAATATCAGCGAACGTAGAAGTAAAGTTTTCGAATGTTTTCAACCAATACTTCCATTCTTGTGTGGCTGAAGGCTAATGTGGGTCGACATCGAACTTCTCCGGTTTCAAGATTCGATCCATTGTGGATATTCAATTAAGATAAACAAATTGTAATGAAAACCTTTTAAGCAGAAATAAGGCTTTATTTATCTTCATTCAAGATACAAATCTAATGGGATAGTTTTAGAATTATAAAAACATATGGTTTAAATACAGAACAAAATCATTATCAATGTTATTTGATTTATTTCTAAGCATTTATACTTTATTTTTGAGAATATTCACCATTGAAGGAGCTGTTTCCCTAATTGAACTTAGTGATGAAGCATTTACAGTGTACATAGAGGAGCCAGATATCCACCTAAATGTTAACTGTCAGAACTTTTATAAACATGATCCTGATTTGGCCATCGATGAGGCAATGATGCCTTATTTCGGTCGGCATGGGGCAAAGCAACACATCCATGGAAAACCCATTAGATTTGGGTACAAGGTGTAGTGCATATGGTTCAGTGCGAACCATACCAGGAAGTTCAGTGTGAACTATAATAGTGTCAGAAATATCAGTAAACGACAATAATGTAGTGACATTGAACCTGTCCAGCTAGCCAATATGTGGAGAGCTGCGAAAAAAAAGAAGGTACCAATTGACCTGTAATGATGCTGGATGAAAATATTTCAAAATTCTGAGTCAACATCCAATCAAAAAAATGCAGTGCAGAAAACCAGCATCAACCAGTTGACCGAGGCTTCACACCAGCGTTTCGAAGTGAGTTCCTAATGATGTTAGGCTCGAGGGACATGGTCATATAATAATTTCAAGTCCAACCCAAATCAGGTGAGGTCATTGTAAAAAAGGTACAACAAAAAAATTTAATGTTGGTTGTCATTCAAATTGTTTTGAAATATTTCATTCCTAGTTTTATTTCTTAGATATTACTTCATGTCATGCAAATGTGTTTTATTATGTGAATTTGTGAATAAAAGTAATTTTAATGATTATTAATTTATTTTATAAATTAATTTATAATTTATAATGATTATTAATTTATAATGGAGCTGTACCGTTCTGTTCCCATTGCCACAATTTTGGGGCGGGGGACAACCCCCCCCCCCCAGGCGATGTTTTTGGATTGATACTTAGCAAATTTATAACATTCATAATAAATTCATTGCGTACTGAGTTTAAACCTGAAATGTTAATTTCTGAAAAGTTGGGATGAAATGGGTTAATATGCCACATTACACCTGCATAAAATTTTAATTTTTCTTTAAATTAAAACTAACTTTATGAGAAAAAACTAATACAATCTACTGTTATACATTGAGATTTACTGATAACAGATAAGAAATAGGAGGTGGAAGTTTAATGATAGTTTTACAGCTTCACACTAGGGTATACCAATTAATTATATATCTACAGTAAACAATATTTAAAGATTATAGATAGCATACCTTAAGTCCACATATTCACTAAAACTCATCACATTCCATGATTTATTTGCTTCTTCAACTTTATGCTGAATTTTCCCATTTGGTAACTTGAGTCCATTAGTTATTGGAGAAATGTCACTGTTAAAGTTAGTTTTAGTTTTCTTAAGTTTGATTGATCTAATTTTTTGGCTTTTAGAATCAATCATCGTCAATCATTATTAGAAAAAAAAAATTAAATCGTTACGTAAGTATAAAAATAAGATTATAATATCATACAAATGTTTATGTATCGTTCAACGTATGAATCATAACACTTTACTAACACACATTTCACTTGATACCACGAACTGTTACATCAACAAACACACAAGACACGCCTGTAAGACCTTATAACGTTCCACTTGACAATCGTTATTTTCCTAAAATTAAAAAAAACAAAAACAATAATACTCCAGGCTAAAGAGGAAACTACCTCAAATCAAACACAGTTCTTGGCTAATTTCAGAATGACCCACTGAATGACACACAAACCTAAACATAGCATAGAATGTGTCAACATTTCAGTCAAAACCCGACCACCAGTGCCGTGAAAAATCGATCCTACTATCGATGTTTAAATTTAAACTTGTGAATAAAATGCCATTCATTTTATTATTATTGCCCATAACAACACCTTTTAATTAGTACCATAACTAGATAACATAAATAGATGTAATTTCCTTCTATTCGCTATGTCAATACTGATATTGAATATATTAGGTATTTATTATAAACACTTATAAATATAAGCTTAATAGCATAGAAATGAACATAATTGCAGTTGTTCTTAATATCTAAAAGGGTTCTATATATATTCCATATGGGGAATGACTTGTTATAATTCTGAATAATAATAATTTCCATGAATGCTCTACTGTGGATCTTAGCAAAAATGATATCAATTATTATTTTTAAATAATTAATTTAGTTTTCAAAATACAATCTATTTTTATTGACAAAAATTTTCCAAAAGGGTTTCAAATAAAAAAATACTAAAATCATTTTTTGTTTTTGCTTTAAGGTGCAAAACATTTCAAGTCATCAACATCTACTAAAATCATTTCATTTTAAGAACTGATGGATTTATATAGATTATTTATTCAGTTAATTTTTATTTTACAAAATATCTATAGCAATATCCATTACCAGGTTTCTGCTGGAACTTTGAGTGCATCTGAACTCATTATTCAAAAACAACCAACTGAATAGCTATAACTATTGATGAACAAAGGTCATGATGTTTCAATTCAAAATCTAGAGTATTTAATAATAGAAGGATGGTCTCACAGCATATATAATGTTGATCATTTATTTAATGTTCATTGTATGAGCTAAAAAAAAAATCCATAATTCTTTTACATAGTGTGAATTTTACCTAATTTATTAAATAGTTATTAAAAAACATTATTCTATAGAACAGTAATTATATGATTAGTTAGTTTTTATTATAAATATTTATGATTAGTTATGACAAGTTGAAGGTTTCTCGATTGTCTATTAAAATGTTTGTAATTTTTAATACTATAAACTCAATGTTCATATTTTACTTCAGATATTATTATCTGAAGGTATTATAGAATGTGTACTTTTCACAAAAATGCTGGTTAACAAATGCACTAAGAGCCTAAATCAGGAACTTAAAATTATTAAAGCTTTATAAGAAGACTGTTCCTTTTTCATTAAAAATAAATACCTATAACTATCACAGAATTATTTAAAAAGACTGGACCATTGCTCAAGTATATCTTTTTCATTATTAAGAACTGTGTAAGCTCTATTTTTAATTACTGAATTATTTGGAAACAATTTTTTTATTTACTCTTTAGAGAAAGTGTTTGTGCAATAGGCACTCCTTAGGTGTTCTATAGCATTTCCAAGTCTATTTCAACCTTTTCTAAGTTAACTGTAACCTTCCGAAAATCTAACGAAAACCTTTTTAAGTTACAAGCAACTCTTTCTTATTCAAACGTAGCCTTTTTCAAAGCAAATATAACTCTTGACAACTCAATCCTCATCCATCCTATTTCAATTGTGACTACTTCCATTTTCATTGTCACCCTTAAAAAAATATAAAAATGGTTCTGTGCAAATGGTGAAGACATGACCTCAGAATTTTGTCTTGTATAAAATCATCACTCGTTTTTTTTTTTTTTTTTTTTTTTTCACAATTCATATTCCCCCGAAAATAAAGGAATAAAAATAAAAAAACAAACGATTTACCTTTTTTCTGTGTTGATTCAAAAAAAAAAAAAAAAGAAAAAGTAAAAACATATAATCTGAAATTAAAAACAGTAAAATTATAGTTTTGCAATAAAAGTAATAATGTTCTCGTTTTAAAAAAGTAAAGCAAAATATTTTATTTCTTTTCTGTAGAAGTAAATTAAAAATGAAAACGTAAACTGAACTTAACCTTGACACATTAATGATTTTATTCCTGAGGGGACAGTATTAAAGTTAATGTTCGTTTAACTTTTAAAATTTGATTCTTCAATGTACTGCAGTTTATTTATTTTTTTTTTTAATTTCTATTTGTATATAATATCTACTTTCTTTTCATTCTATGACGTACTTAAAAGAAGAATATTTTTAATGTTTAATAACATAGTTATCACTTTCAAAAATTATGCTATTTACATTTTTTTACTGCTATGTGCTAATAATAGTTTTGAAAATAAGTTCTGATGTCTTATATTATATAGTATTATACACCCCTTCCAGAGTGTGTTAAATTTCTAAAACGTTTTGGAGGGTGATAATTGAAATGGAAAAAGTTGCGATAAAAATAAAAAGGGTGACAATTGAGTTGTAGACAGATACATTTCCTTTGGGAAGGGTTACAGCTCTTGTGAAAAAGGATATATTTGTGACAGTGATTTGTGAAAGTGACTTGGATAGGTTTGGTTGTGACTTGGAAAGGGCTGTGCATGATTTGTTAACAGTTATAGTTGACTTGAATATAGTTTAAATAGAGTTGGAAATTCTATATTTCCTCCATTTCAATCTGATATACAAGAGTGGCTTATAGCAAGTCAAGGTCCAATGAGACCATTTATTCCACTTACAGCTTTATCCACTCCTTTTAAGAGGTAGACTTGGCTTCCCTCCAAGAAGAAATTTAACTTGAAGGCCATAAATTTAACAATTGATTTGTTAGATCATTTTAATTAAGATTCATTTCATAAATCTATAAAAAAAAAAATATTGCAGATCTCAAGAAGCTTTGCTTTGCTGCTGAGCCTATTTTCCTCTAATTCTACCACAATCAATTTAATAGTAAGCTGATTGGAATGTCAAATGTAAAATATAGAGAATTCGTTTTTTTCAAACGAGTGCATAAAACCTGAAACTAAGGAACAATGGCAAAGCCAGATAAACCTCAACTTATATGTAAGCTCTTTTTACTACAATTTTTGACAACCAGGTGACATACTACAGTAGTATAAACCTTTTACGACTTATAAATTCCGTCCTTCCTGCCCTATGAGGATATTAAACCCAAATTAACAACTTATAAAATTTCAGCTTCTTATCTTGAGTAGAATAATAATATTAGCTTCCATGCACCATAATCTGTCAAAAGTGATCCGAATCATGCATTAAATAAATAACTAACTTTGTGCTTTACTATATGTTTGTTTCAAAAAGTAGTTCAATCAAATCCAAGACTCTTTCACATGCGCAGTATGCTATGAATAACAGTGCAGGGTTCTAACAAGAGCCAAAACACTTTTTGAATAGGGAAAACCAACTAATCAAACTAACAATCAAATGATTTAGGGAAGGGACATCTCCAGTAGTCGTAATATCATACAATGACAGTTAGTCCAGTACTGCTTATTGGAAAAAAAAACTATTTAAAAATATATATTTTAAATAATTTAATACACATTAAGGTAACCTATTGGACTTCCCAAACTTCAGTAGTTACAGTTTATGAAAGTGTTATATATGAAAAAAAGTTGTAATAAAACAAAAAACTATTAAAAAATATTATTTCTTTAATTCAATAGTTTGAATGTGCATATTTTCTTTTAAATCTGCTATACAAAACAATGAATTTAATTACTAATGTAAAGTCTCGCCTATTTTTTACATTAAATAGCATATAGGGAGTTAAAAATAAAACAAAGAATTAGTTACAATAGATATATTTCAATATTAAGGCTTTGGTCTTTCCATAGATGTTATAAATTAACAAAATTAAATATTTTTAATTTTAATCATTTAGTTTTTCTTGTTTTGAAAAGATGATAAAATTACTACATTCGTCAAGATAATATTTTTATACAACATAGGCCAGCTTAATAAATGTAAACACGCATTTACCTTCCATGGCAAAAGTCTTAATAATGTCGTAACTACAAAACATGATAAAACCGTGCAAGATTATTTACATTGATTGCACCAATTAGTATTAAAAATATTTGTTAACAAAGGCAAAAAGAAATGAATTTAAGATTGTTAAATATTCAACAGCAAATCAACATACCATTCATAAACACCAATAACTTAAACAAGAAAAACTATAGTGGTAATAAGATGTATTTAAATGTAGCTATTTTACGTGAACACAAGCCATTGTTGCAATCAATGCACCATTTATCTTTATGTACATGCATGTCTGATTTCAAGGGAGTTCAAATATGTATGATACAAGTATAAACTACTACAGGATTGAACAAATTCAAAATAATTTAAATCTGATTAAAAATAAATAACATCAAAAAGTCGATTGTACTAAATTAAAACTTTTTTTTCCAATTTCAACAAATTTATACATACAATATATTTTAATGAAAAAAGGTACAAATACTTAAGGTTACATAATTAAAGGAAATATCTATTTGGCTATTTATTTTACAAAACAATCATAATACATTAAACTTTCCCAATTATGATACAATAAATAATTTACAATAATTTATACAGAATATCAGTGACTGGTGAAATCTAAAAAATACAAAAATAATTAAGAAAGATAAACTAACAAAGTTTAGATATAATATTTATTTACAATTAAGTAACTTTATAAAGAATTTAATAGAATAATAAAAAAAAAAAAATAATATAAGTTACCACTGAAGTGAACTCATTTTAAAGGAATCAACAAATGTACCCCAAGATAATTATGAAAAAAAAAAAAAAGAAAATGACAAAAAGAAGATTTTAACAGTCATTTTACAAAGCTTTACAGTATCAACCCTGCATAGGCATATTTGTTTTGAAAGATTTCTTGTTAAAATAATACATTTACCTTGGATGTATCATTGATTAAATTAGAATTAAAATACAAAGCAATATTACACAATAAATTAGATTCAAAACTATGTAAATACAGATGCTGGATTATTGCAATGAAGAATGAGCTTTAAGAATTAGTAGTTAATTTCAACATTAATAACTGTTTATGGAAATGTGAAGTTTACAATGCTGTAACATCAGTTCATTTTGATAGATGTTCTCTAAATTAATAAATGAAATGAAGAGTTTTAATACTTTCTTGTGGAAACTGGATAATTGAAGAAAAAACATTTACTTGAGTCAGATTAATTTTAAGTATTTAAATATTCCAAATGGAGAAAAATTTAAGGTTAGCTGACTCAATGAAAAGATTTGGTTTTAGTTAAATGTAGATATATTCTTAGTTTATGATATAGTGGATAGGATTTAATTTATCTTGAATTCTGATAATTTTAAAATTCTGAAGTTTTTAAAAAAAAGAAGTTACAGCAATGAAAATTTTCACTTGATGTTTACATTCATTCTTAAATTTTTTTCTAATATATTAATTCATAACTTGAATTGCACAATCTAATATGTTTTAAAATTCATTACAACCATCTTAAAAATTATGAACACAAATTTCTCAAGTATGAAAATACTGTCCTTGTTTATAAAAACTGAATTAAAATTGCTCAAACTCCAGCAACACATTACCAAGATACCTTGTACACCGATTAATTAGAAAGTGTCCCAAACCTTTCATTGATGAAAACACTATAGAACGATTTTTATATATATAATTTTTGTGTGTATATATTTATACCATATATACTGATATATGTATATTTATATTGATGAATGAGGTCAAAGAGGGAATGGGAAGAAAAACTTCATCATAATACATAGCACATAAACACTCTCTTGCTCTCTTGCATGACCTAAATATGTACAAAATACGCCACAGTTAAAATTTCTATTTCCTTGAAAACTAAATTGAAAAAAAAAACAAGCAAGGAAATAGAAAATTATAACTTAGGATCTAAAAGATTTTTAAATATGATTTTGTATATGTGTATATACAAGTCTCAACTGCCAGTCTTATAAGAAAAGATAAAAACTGGTTTCTTTATCCCTTGTGAAAAATTTCTTTTAATCAAAGTGAAATTTATTATGTAAGGGATTGAGGAGTGAAACATCATTTGAAAATTTAATTCTTTTTTTTTTGTTATAATTTTAAACTGCAAAGCAGTTTTTGAAAGACCTATTAACTTTTTATTTCCCCCATTTTGAATTACAAAATGTTATACCCTCAATTCAATTTACAAAGGTAACCATTCACACATGATTATTTATTATTATACAATGCATCCAGATTCATCAATTTGGTTCCCCATAAAATTATTTTAACCCTAAAATTACATAAATTTATAATACATGTTTTACACGTTAAAAAACATTGAATCAAAGTTCCATACAGTTTGTGACTATATATATTACTTATAACGATTATTATATATAATGAGTCCAAACTGTTACTCCGTGAAATATCTGAAGCACACATATTGCACACATATCTATTAGCATTAACTTGCCAATTCTCCACCAAAACCAATAAAAAATGTTAGAAAATATATTCTTTAAATCATTTATACTTTCATCTATCATGTTTAATCACAGTAAGAATAAATTGCTTGAGTCTCTGTCTCTCTCAATTTCTCAGTTAACCACAGTTACAATTATAATGCCAACTAAATTGAACATCAAATTAGAAAAATAACAGAAAAGCCATTTTACTCAGAAAGGCATTTTATGCTTATATCTTTTTGGTCATGTAACTGAAGCTAAAGTGAGCATATTTTAGAGGTCGACTCAAAGCGGGGTTGTGAGGAGGTACCGGGGTTCAAACCTTGAAAGAATACTTGTCGGTATTCTGTTCAAGGGGGAAGCCCTCCGCCTCGCACCCTTGTGTCATACTGGAGAATCTGTTCTCTTAAAGTTGATATTCTGGGCTGAACAGAAATCCCTTGTCAAAGGAAGGCAATTGAAATAGCCGCAGAATTCACAGTCATAGACAGGAATTACATAGAAAAAAAGAACTAGAAGAAGAAAAAGAAACACAGTTGTTATAAGGCAGACCCATATCATAAAGATTTTTTTCTGCCGGTCATATTCTCCCAGAGAAACAAAAGGAAGAATAGCATATGAAAGAAGAAATCCAAATAGAAAACCGAAAAATGATGAAAAGTTATCAAACCATGGCAGAAGGCCAACTACAAATAGCATTCCAGCAATTGCTAGGTGCTTAAAAAGTGCGCGATATGGGTGTTGCAACATTGGCCAGATGTTTAATATTTCCACTATCAAGCAGGCGAGTAGTCCACTCTGTGATCCAGCAGGACCCACCTGTTGACCAAAATAACAAATAAATATTATTCAAGGGTAACTATTATTATAAATTATTTTAAATAATAATATCTATGATTTTTATAGTTGTAGTTTTTATTATAAATATAAAATATTATAATAACTGTTATTATAAATTATTTTAAATAATTAATAAGTTAACTTATTATTTTAAATAATGAAATAAATATTTTTTTATTTAAGGGTAACTGCAAATGAACAACTATTTTTTTAATTTATTTAATAAACATAAAGATTTATTCTAATTACCAAGGATGATTGATAATCGGAAATTTCAGCCAAAAACTTTTTCTTTCATCCAACAGAATTTATAGAAAACAGCCAAACTTTTCACCTCTAAATTTATTTCTATAATGTTTAGCTATATATATATATATATATATATATATATATACAATTATTGACATATGATTAATATGATTATTGACAAGAAGTCTGAATTATATAAAATTAAAAAACTACATACTAACTACAAAAACATATCACATGACGAAATAGAACTACCATTTCACTACAGCAAATGGCTTCACCCTGCATCATACATACATGTACAAGGAGGAAGGTAATGTTGGCTGTGCTTGGATTGGTTTAGACAAACAGAATAACCCACTGGAAAAGCAGTATAAACTCGCGTCGTGGTGTTCAAACCACCAAGCCGAAAAACTAGCCGTCTTAAAAGCATTAGAATAGCTTACTGAAGCTCCTTCTACAACCCATTCACACATAATTTTACATACAGACAACATGAACGTAATTCATTCATCAGAAACATAAATATTCATGACCCATTGACTGAAGAAATTAGACTGAAAATCTTAAAATTGATAGAGTACAATAAATTAGTTCAGATAAAATGGGTGAAAGGGCAACGAAAGAGCTGACCAGTTAGCCAAAGATGCGGCCAGTAGCGAGGTGTTGGTGCCCTCTTACATCAAGGCTCCGATCTCCCATATCAAGGGCCTCATCACCAAAGAGTCAGTTGCGAAGTGGAACACAATCTGGAAAACTTCTACGAAATCACCAAGCCTACACAATTACATCCCACAAATAACCCTAAACAATCATAAAATTCTACATAGCAAAGAACACAGAGTAACACAATTCCTAACTGAACACGGAAACACTAAATACTATTTAAAACGATTCAATATCATACAAACGGACACATGTGAAGAAGATGTACAAACACACAATTTCAGACACATACTTTATGATTGCAGATTGTACGACAGACAAAGATACAAATTAATACAAAGTGTTGTGACCAAACATGGAAACTGGCCTGATACAGAGCATATACTTTGTACTAAATTTAAGACAGACTTACTGAAATTTATAAAAGAAATTGATTTTGATCGACTGACAAGCAAGAGAAGGGCATCCTAAAACTTGTTGTGCTTATAAGTGATATTTATTTCCTATTTTATTTTTTTGGTTTTGTTTATTTTCTTATTTTATTCTGTTATAACGTATTATGTAGTAATTTAACAAACTTCTAATGTAAACACCCGCAAAATTACAATATATGTAGTATGCCTTATAAAGGCATGGAGCATGTATTTCAACAAATAAATTGTCTCTCTATGGGGTTACATATAAAGAAGAAAACAAGAAAATATATATATATATATATATATAGACTCAGAATGGTGAGTATTGGAGGAATTGATTTTGGAAAGTGACTGGCCAATTTTTTTCAATTATTGTTCTATTTTTGTGATGCAAATATTAGTGAATACTGAAGAAGCGTCTAATGAAACTATGTGTAACTTTTGGAATATGGATATTTATTATTTTTTTTTGGAAGGTGAATGAATCTTTAACATTGTATTTATTGGTGGACAGGTAGTTTAATATATTTTCTAAGTATTTAGATAGTTCGTAGGTTAGAGAATTAATGATAGAAACTATAGGTCTAACTGGGTTACCATTTTTGTGATTTTTGACTAAAGAATATAATTCAGGTGATGTCAGAGACTTTGTTATGAGTTTAAGGTATGTTTTAGTGTCCATAATGTTTTGTTGTTTGAGTTTTCCTAATAATATGTTTGTGTCCCTCATTAATTTTGTAATTTTAATTTTTGTAATTAATTAATTGGATTGCTACTGAATTTTTTGTATGTTTGTTCATCATTTAATAAAATTTTCATGTTAGCAATGTAATCATCTTTATTAATAGCCATGGTTTGGTTTGTTTTTCTGATTATTATATCAGGTTGTGTTTTAAGAAATTCTTTAGTTTCTTTGTATATTCTTGTAGTCATTGGCGTCACCAGCACCAAATTATTGGGGGGGATGGCTCAATATTTTCCTAGATATGGTAGGCAGAAATTCGAGGGGCTAAAAGTTGAAATAATGACCCCTAAAAACAAATGTTGGGGCATTTAAATTCATCCTCCAACGCTGTATTTTAAAGGTATTTATAGTTTCTTAAAACTTGTCAATTTATGCCTCAGTTATACATTAAAATAGGGAATTATTAAGGCTTAATGTTGAAGGGTGTGGGCCTAAATTTCTTGATTGAATTTTTTCCAAGTTTTTTTCTGATCCCACTAATTTCATTGCTTTCCATTAACTTCTATAAGCTTCATGAAATTGATGGAAAGTAGAATCAAGCTGCTTGGTTTAAAAAAGAAATGTAGAGCAATAAAACAAAACAGTTCGAGCTGAAATAAAAATATATAATTCATCAAATATACAGTACGCCTGACTAGCTTTTAACAATAGAGTGTGCTGAGATTAACTAATATTTTATATTTTTATTTTATTGGTTAAACTCAGATAAATTCGTAAAATCGCATTTTTATTTAATTTTTTACATTGGGTCCTCTCTTGCCAAAATATTGGGGGGGAACAGTCCCCTCCTGTCAAAATATTGGGGGGGGGACGCATCTCCCCTGTCCCCCCCGGCGGTGACACCCGTGCTTGTAGTGTAGAGGTTATTATTATTATTTCTATTTTAATTTTTATTATTTTTTAAATTACTATAATTTGTTATTAAATTGACACATTTCATCCCGTTTACTCTCTACTAAACTATTTTGTACCATAAATTCTATATCACTAATAAAAGTTCACACAGATACATACCACACATTACACTTCAAAATTACAAACTTATACACAGTAATGATTGCTAAATAACGCAAGTACTAACAGAGCATGGTAACAATATCTAACAGACATATGTGACGAAGATGGACAAATCCAAAATTTCCAAGACATACTTTATGACTGTAAATTATTTGATAAACACCGAACATAACTTATTATTCAAATTTAAGACAGACTTCCTAAAATTTAATAGAAGTATTGACTTTGACTCACTGACTAACCAGTGACGGGCAGTGTAGGTAATTTCTTGTTGGATTTATTTCATTTTATTTTTTTTTTTTATTTTAGTTTTTTATTTTCTTATATTTATATTTTCTTTTGTTTAATGTTTTAGAAATGTTCTTATCTACTATTACCATAATTTTGTTCAAATATGTTGTTCGAATATTTTATTAAACATAATAACATGTAATAGTGTATATAATCTTGGAATACATATAATGTAATGTAATGTATATAATGTAATGCCATGTATATAATGTAATGTCATGCATATAATGTAATGTAATAATGTAATGTAATAATGTAATATCATGTAGTAGGCAATAAAGGCATGGAGCATGACATAATTCAAATAAACTCTACTTACATAGGGTTACTACATAAGGAAAATAATAATAATAATAATAATAAATTTGTGTGTATATATATATATATATATATATATATATATATATATATATATATAATGTAATCAATAAATATTATAAAGCAAAGTGTACAATGTGCGTGCCAAAAAGGCTCAAAAACGACTCCACGTAGGATTAAGAAAGTTATGTCGTCGTTTAGCCATATAACCCCTAACGGAGAAGAAGGTTTACGTTTTTCTCTTAAGAGTGTAAAATTGAAGAGAAAAGGACTGGAATTTTACGCCTCTCGCACCATTTAATTAGCCTCTCTGAGATTGAGATACAAGTTATGAATGAAAAATTTAGTTCGAGCTCCAGACTACTAGGAAGCGTTTCACTCAATGTTTATTGTTCATTCATCCAGTTGTTTGTAAAGGTTATATATTTGTTCAGCTGTTTTTTTTTAAATTACTAAAATATTAAGCGAAAATAATTAGTTTCTCCTTTGCTTTCAAAATAAAATAATGATTTTACATCTCTGCAATCAATTAGAAAACCAACTGGATTCCTTAAAAAATTAGTTTTCTCATAAGAAGGCTAATATATGATCAGCACATTACATTTAATCTATATATAATATATACTTAAGTAAATTTAATGCAATATGAGTGAACATTTCCTAGTAGTACAGTGAGCGAATAAAATCAGACATAAAAAAAGAGATGAAATGACAGAATATAAATCGAAAATAAAAAGTTTGAAGTGTTCTTATTGTATTTATGAAAAAGAAGTTGGTTTGGTTTCTACATATGCTGAGCATTCCATTTGACAAAACGACTAACACCAATAACAGCATTCAAGATTTTATCATCCCTCATAGTTCAAGATTAAAAGAAATATGATGAAAAAATTGTGCCTTCAAGAAATTTTGGTTTTCACTTTGTAATAGTAGTAATATTCGAGATATGCCTAAACCGTTCAAATTGCGGGAGGGTATTTTAAGGGAGGTTGAAATGGGAGAAAGGTCTTAAAAAAAAGTTTCTATGAATCTTCGGTAGTTTCTATACTTCTGGATCAAATAGGACCATCATAGTAGTCGGTGCTCAAGTTTTACTCGATATATAATTTTTTTAACTTATACCAGATTTTTCAATTATAATCTAATAACTTATTATCTGCTGACTACTTGGAATGGACTTATAGGATTCAGAATCACAGAAACCATCAAAAACGATGCACAACTCCACAAAGTTGCAGCAAAATTAATTGTTCATTTACTATTTTCAACCCCCTGTAAATTATACAGGGTTCCTTATTTGGGCGGACTCTGCCGATCTGAAGTCTGCAGAATATTGATACCAAGTTAAAACCGAATTTTCAAGAAGGTGCTAATTTTGTTCTAAATTTCCTTTAATTTTAAAGTGTTTCTGTTATTAAAACTACCACACAACTACCGGAGCGAAGCCGGGCACCCTAGCTAGTGGTTTATAATTCAAACAACTATATTATGGCAATATTTTTATATTGTTCTCATAATCATGTCAATTGTTTCTGATGGATATTGCTATATAAGGGCCTATTCACTCTATCGGTTTCACTCCCGCTCCGCTCTTGCTCTACCCCATTCACACTATCGCTCCGCTCTTGCTCCACTCCCGGTCCGCTCTCCTAATGTCTTATCATATTCACATTATATAATATTACACCATTCACTTTTGAAAGGTTTAAGTCATTAATAATCGAAGTAGTCTGTATTTGGATTTTAATTAATGATTAACTTTCAGTTATTAAAGTATTTATTTATTCATCAATTTTACGGCCAAAAAAAAGTTCAACTTTTCGTTTGTAGAAATAGTTGTTAAGTGTACTTTTCTTGATGAAGAAGATAACATTATAAAACATATAATAAGAAGAATATATTGCAACACTATGATAATTATTAATGATAATTATAAATTAATTTAATCAATGATGCAGAAATTATTTAAATTTTTACTTTCACTTACCTATATATGAAATATATAGTAAGTGGAAGTATTGCGATCGTGAAAAATTTCGACTTCTGGTTTTCAACAGAAATACACATTTTGGGTCCCCCTGAGTCCAAATAACCAAGTCCCGCGAAATGGTCTGTGTGTGTGTGAACAGACTATCTCAAAAACTATAAACCGTGCGAACCTGAAATTGGGTATTTAGTTTATATATATGCCCGCAATGTGACAGCGAAAATTTCATACAAATTGCTCAAAGGCAGGGGGTACTTTATTTAATAACTGTTTACGTTTTGTTTTATTTTCTCAAAAACTGCTCTAACGATTTTGATTAAACTGAGTATTTGATGTATTAATACGCTCGAGATATGACTGTAAAAATTTCATTAAAATTGATCAACTGGAGGGGGGACTTTACTTAATAAATTTTGTATCATTTTCACGTGTTTTTTTTATTTACTCAAAAACGGTTTTAAAGATTTTTATCAAACTGGGTATTTGAAGTATGTATATGCCAAAGATGTGATAGCCAACATTTCATCAAAATTGGTCAAACGGAGGGGGCACTTTATTTCGTAATTTTTTTCCAATTTTTACCTTAATGTTTAATGAAAATTAGGTGTTCTTTAATATCAGGTAAGCTTTATCATTATTAAAATGTTCTGAGGGGGCTTAAATGGGGTAAGGGCCTTTTTTGTTTGTTTGTTTTTTTGTTTCCTATAAAGTATCTTTGTTTTTGTTTATATAGAGAAATTAACTGTCTCTCGTTACGCCTAAAATAGGAAATGGCTAAATATGAGATATGATAAAAATAAAGAAAACATATAGAGGAGAAAAAAAGAAAAATATTCAGTCAACTCATAAAACTCGTTGAGCCCACGCATGCGGAGTACGCCTTTAATGACAGACCATTGTTCATAATTAAAGCCGTTCTGTTCATTTGAGAAGTGGCAATTAACAAAACGCATTACTTTCTAATCTAAGTAAGTTGGTAAGTGAAAGTTGTGTGTTGCGAGCACGCACCAGATTTTTTTCCGAATGTATTCGAATACGCTTGAAATCGGTAAATGCTGCAATTTACCAATTGTGTTCTCTTCTTTTCCTAATTCATATTTTAATTATTTTTTGCTTTAATATATTTTTTTTGTTAATGATCTGACATTTTTCATAATATACTGCATTTTTATTCGTTTCAAATTGAACGTTATTTTATAATAGCAATGAGTATGTAGTCAATAAATAAATCGGTGACCGTTTTTTACATTAATTCATAGCAAAATATATCTCAAAAATAAAATGAATTTTTCTCGTGGAAAAACCACTTCACAACAAGATTTCGTGTTTTATTTTCTTCTTGGTTTTTTTTTTTTTTTTAAATCATTTCAAGCATATTCCAATACATTCGGAAAAAAATTTAAATTATTTCTTCATCATTAATTAAATTAATTTATAATTATTATTAATAATTATCATAGTGTTGCAATATATTCTTCTTATTATATGTTTTGATAATGTTATCTTCTTCATCAAGAAAAGTACACTTAATAGCTATTTCTACAAACGAAAAGTTGAACTTTTTTTTGGCCATAAAATTGATGAATAAATAAATACTTTAATAACTGAAAGTTAATTATTAATTAAAATACAAATACAGACGGCTTCAATTATTAATGGCTTCAATCGTGAACGGTGTAAAATTATATAATGTGAATATGATAAGACTTTAGGAGAGCGGACCGGGAGTGGAGCAGGAGCGGAGTGATTGTGTGAATGGGGTAGAGCGAGAGTGGAGCGAGACCGGACCTGTACCAATATTGTGATTACCCTCTTTCTATTCCTCTTTAGAATATTTTGCCAGTGAGACCGGACCGGGAGTGGAGCGACAGTGTGAATGGGGTAGAGCGAGAGTGGAACGGTAGCGGAGCGAGACCGGAGTGGTACCAATAGTGGAATACTCTCTTTCTATTTCTCTTTAGAATATTTTGCCATACCGAGAGCGGACCGGGAGCGGAGCGATAGTGTGAATCCGCCCTAAACAACATAAATGAATAGGGACTAACTGCGTTACTCTGGTAAGTAGTATATATATAAAATAGTTCTGAATATGTAATATTTGAAAATCTAAGAAGCGCATGCTACTAAAAGTGACAATAAAATATAAATAAATTTATTTCCTTGTTCATATATAAAATCTATTTCATATTCATAAAATAAAAAAATCATTTTAACTTAGAAGAAAAAAAATGGAACTGGGAAGACTGAGTTGACCTGCTTTAGAATTCTCGAGCTCTAACACCATATGCCACACATGGCCAAGTAGGGGTACTGACCGAAAAAAAAGCAAAAACTCTAAACAAATAACAGTTTAAATAAGGAAACATACCGTAAAACGTGGTGACATTGTGACTAATGGGGTGACTTTGTGACAAGCCTATTTTTCTATAGTTTTTGAATTTCCCTCCTTAAAAAGAATCAGGTTAGGCAATTCAGTGTACTTGTCAGTTGGTCAGTAATGTGCTGCAACCTATTGGCCACATATGGGCCTCTATAACTTCTTTCATTCCATTTATCATGGTGCTTTTTTTCAAAGTTTCAACTAAATGAAAACAATCAAACATATATGAAATAAAGCACCATGGTAAATGGAATGAAAGAAGTTATATATGGCAGTAGGTTGCAGCACATTACTGACCAACTGAGAAGTACACTGATTTGCCTAACCTTATTCTTTTTAAGGAGGGAAATCCAAAAACTAGAAAAATAGGCTTGTCACAAAGTCACCCCATTAGTCACAATGTCACCTCGTTTTACCGTACTAAATAATCTTATTTTTTTTTTTTTAATGTTTAGAAAAAAATTTAATGTCATTAATTAGCTATGTTTGGTTATCATCGAGAGCTATTATAATTTTCTCCCGTAACAATGGTTATTGTGATATTTAAAACAAAAGAATATGATTAGCAAAGGTGTGAAAAATTTCACTTTTGATTACTTTAGACATTATGGTTAGTACTAATCAATTACAACTTGAAATAACTTACATCAGCTCTGTAAGGTATAAAAATAGCAGATGCAAGGTTGCCAGCAACTCCTGATCCTATGTAAATGATCATCAATCTAGCTGTCCCAGTCAGTTTTTCTAAGTCTCTCATCAAGAACCATTGGATCATTAATGAAATAGCTAGCTGTATAATGCTAAATGGAAAATAAATATTATCAGAAATTTCGTTCTAATAAAAGGAAAACTTATAAAAACAAGCTTAAAAAAATAAATAAAATTTTTACTTACCCAGCATGCAGAAATATTGATGTAAGAAGCCTGTAAAACTGATCTGGTACTTCAGAATTTAAAAATGGAAGCATTCCACACACATCATCCAAGCATGACACCTAAAAAATTATAAGGACTTAAACATATTTTAGGTGAGCAGATTTATTTAATAGAAGCCAATCATAATTGAGTTGCCAAGGGAATTAAGAAGTAACTTTAGTATCTTCCCAGTTTTTAAATCTAAGAACTGGGAAGATACTCAG
This sequence comes from Aelia acuminata, assembly GCA_911387785.2. Taxonomy (NCBI): domain Eukaryota; kingdom Metazoa; phylum Arthropoda; class Insecta; order Hemiptera; family Pentatomidae; genus Aelia; species Aelia acuminata. Next base: position 85,354,763 of record OU426978.1, on the reverse strand, counting down.
CTTTATAAATTTACTGTTGGGTAATTTATATTGAGTAGTTTAATAATAAAAACCAGGTTTTAACATAGTAGTCAGGATATATAGAAAATAGATTCTTCCCCCATTAGTAGTTAAAGCTGTAGAGAGAGATAAATAATAAATGGGTACTGTTCTGAAATACAGGTGACACTGATAACATTACTTACGTTAGTGCTTCTATTTAGGACTTTTGATGTAAGAAAATATAACACCATGTTCCATGAAATGTAGTATATTTTCATAACATTTACTGGCCAATTTAAAGCAATAATTTATAAAATTTCATTAAATTAAAGGTCCTTGCAATTTTTTTTCCTTGGAACATAAATTATAAATGGTAAGAGTCTAGATTGCATTTACGAGCTCCCCGTTCTTTTTTATTTTGCTTTTTGGCATTTACCCACCTTCTTCCAATAGTTTATTCATCCACTCCATTTTCTGGATTGATAAAATGGTAAGGGTGGTTAACAGTAAAATGATGGAAACAAAAGACTTTTAATTCTTCCATTTTGTATGACTTCCAGCAATCTGTGTATATCATGGATCCTTCTCTTACATGTTAATATTTTATTCATTATTTTGGAAAAGGATCTGTCTGGGAATTCCTCTAAGAATGTCACGGTAAATGCCTGCCTGTGTTGGCAATATTCCTTTGATTTTTTATTTCTTTTTGATTCTCCCATAATACTATATATTCTAAATATTAAAAAATCAGAAATATGAATAAACAAGAATTTACATTAGGCAATAAACATAAACAAATGGAGATGTCACGTAATGAGCTTATGGAACTAGGTTGCAAGTAGTGTCATAGACTCTCTATTATCAGCAGTGGGGCCAGCATTTGAGAACAGTACCAATAAATGTTATGTAATGTCAGGATAGGGTATTTACATTACATCATTATAAACTAAAACAAAAATTATCCTATAAAGAACAAAAACCCCAATACAAATCTAATGAATTAAAGTTATAATTTACTTGTCCTGTAATATTTCATGTCTTAGAGGCATGGACCACATCCATTGGTGTATTTGAGGACATTCTGTGGAGGAGGAGGAACAGAAGAGATTTATTTATTTATTTTTTCATTGATTTAATATTTATCAAATATTAATACAAATGGGATTTTATTTTATTTCTCTGATCTTATTCTAAAGGGTTTTGATTGATTCATTTATTTATTCTTTTTTTTTTTTTTAACAAGGAATTCTCTTAATATACTACCATTCATATTATTAAGATCTTAATATTGCATTAAACTTAGTTTAAGCTATGTTTTTTCATCACTTTTTTAATTTCACTAACTATCTATGTCGTCGCCTCAGAGCAAAACTGTAACACCTCAAAAATTACTGCTTTTGATTTGTACTCATTAAATGCAGTATAAAGTATAGAATTCAGAGAAATGCCACAAAACTAAAGCATATCATATAAAAAGACTTAAATTATATTTTTATAATTGTATAACGTTTCTCTGAATTCTATACTTTATACTGCATTTAATGAATAAAAGTCAAAAGCAGTAAATTTTGAGATGTTACAGTTTTGCTCTGAGGTGAGGATATTTGAAATATATAGTAGTGGAAATTATTGGAATCATGAAAAATTCCAACTTTAAAAAAAGAAAAAAAAAAAGAATCCTTGATGTTGCAACTATTGAGTAATTGGAAGTACCAATGTATATTTTACATGTTTTTATTATTTTCTGAAAAATCCTTAAACACTCTAAATTCAAAAGTGAATTTCCTGTTTATAATACAACATAAAACAACCTCTAATCAACCCCATTCATGATATATTGTCAGAAAACTGTATAAAACTCAACTTTTCAGTGCATAGATTATATGGGCCCGTGATAGATTTATTTCTAAAATAACCATAAAAAAATAAAAAGTAAATAAATAAAAATGTACAGCATCCCCAGTTGTATAGCCCCATTAGTAGTAAGTGGATCCCTAACCCACTCCTCCTCCTCTAAATACACCACTCTATGAATTACTAAAGATAGTACTTCCCAAAAGAATAAAAACTAGACGTTATTTTGCAAAAACATTTAACGTATTCCATGTTAATTCCCAGTGGCACTTTACACCTTTTTCAAATAAATATAAGTCCATTTTTTGTAGAAGTAATGAGGGTGGTAAAGTTGTATGCGATGTGATTTTTTTATTATCTCTTTGATTTTAACCGATATATGTGAAATAATATTGTTGATCAGTACACAGTATGTTATTTGCATAAAAAGATGGTTTCTTCTACATAAATGATTTTCTAAAAGTTTGGGATTTTATTTAATTTTAATTATACTTAAACAATGTTTCAATAGTAAAGTTCAGCTAATCTGGATCACATAATATTATGACTTAGAGGATGAAAATCAAGAAAAATGAAAGTAAAAAGGATATTTCTCTTTAAACAGCTTTATTAGAATAAAAAAATATACAGTAATGAAAATATGAAATTTGAATTGAAATATATCATTTTCAAGTCTGTTTAACCTTTTCCAAATCAACTGTTACCCTTTCCTAGTTACAAAAAACCCTTTCCAATTCAAATGTAGCCCTTTCCAAATGGGTTGTAACCTTTTTCAAAGCAAATGTAACCCCTGACCACTCAGTCGTTATCTTTGAAAATGATTTGAAATTTAGCCTACTGTGGAACAGGTCAAGTTGAGGTCTCAGGACTCACTGGGATAAATAATGACAGAATTTTTATAAATATTTTCAAAATTATATATTGGTAATTAGCAGGAAAATGATTAAAAAAAACAACTCATAAACCAATGGTTTTCGTTATTAAACATAAATAATTATTTCTTATTGAAATAAACCATTAAAAACAATGCAGTTTTCTGAAGAAAATGTATTTTTTTTTAAGACCATTCCCAGCTGTTCAGCAGCATTAACTCATAAAACTGGATATATGTAAACCTAGAGCGAAATTAACACATCATATTATAACTCTTGACCTTGAGGAGAAATGAGAGAAATTCTATAAGTTTGCTTGCCTGCTCTCAGGCTGCTACATTTGTAAACAAATAGGGCATTTAAATAAACAAACAAGTTGCTCTTTGGCACTTTTATCATGGCTCCAGTATATTAGGCATACTACACTAGCATATTAACAATTAATTGTTTGTAAATTGTTATGTTTATTATGCTATTGCCAACTAACTATGATGACACACTAGTTTAATTCAGCTTACAAGTTTTTACTTTTTTTATAAATTAACTTTTTCAGAAAAAAATAACAATTTAGTTTAAAATTTGACATGATCTTATCCTGGCATATTCCGAGGCCCTGATTTCAACCACTCCACGCTAACTTTAATTTTATAAATTTTTTTGTCTAGTGTCAATTGAAATGGAAATGGTTATAATGAAGATATAAAGGGTTTGAGTTGTAAGGGGTTACATTTGCTTTGGAAATGGTAACAGTTGACTTGGAAAAGGTTCAAATAGACTTGGAAATGCTATATATTTATATTTTATATATTATTTATATGCTATACATTATTTCTATATAAGTATGCTATATTTTTTACTTTCACCTACCTATATATGAAATATATAGTAAGGGAAAGTATTGCGATCGTGAAAAATTTCGACTTCCGGTTTTCAACAGAAATACACGTTTTGGGGGGGAGGGCAAATAACCAAGTCCCGCGAAATGGTCTGTGTGTGTCCTTGTGTGTGTCTCTGTGTGTGTGAACAGACTCTCTCAAAAACTATAAACCGTGCAAACCTGAAATTGGGTATTTAGTGTATGTATATTAGGGTGTCCCTTATTTTTCAAAGTTTTAAATTTCTAACGCATAGGTGTTAGTTTTGTTCATTTGCCTCTAAAACACTAGGAAATAAATTTTTACATTATTTGGAGTACGATAACCCGTGCCGACTTGCATCGAATCATGTTCACACATGTTGCGCGGCAGTAGCAGTGCGTTTTCACGGCATTTGTCCTTTTTTCTCAATTATTCTCGCGATTAACATGTATTGCTTTACATTTAAAAGATGACAGTGGAATTAAGAAGCAATAAAAAATGTGTTTTCTTAGTTTGTGACGTAAATTATCAAATAACAGGCGCAAAGTTACCGTCTTATCGTCAAGTTCTTGCAGTACTTTTTTTTAGTATTCGCGAAGGTAAATTGACTGTTAGTGAAAGTGCTAATCTCGTCATTCAGGAATGCATTATATTTTGGGGAAAAGCTAGAATCTAGCTTCCTATACCTAGCAAGAATCCTACCAGAGCTATACCTAACTGTGTAAAAAAACTTGTGGATCTTCACCATGCTTGGAGGGAGTTCAAAAAAATTCTAAAAAAATACAAGATATTTACAAGTTCCGTGAGGAGGACTTTAAGAACAATTTAGATAATTTATTTGATGTAGCACACACTGATGCTTTGGAACGGTTCTTAGCTGTGATGATTTTCCGATAAACAAATTGTCTATTCAACGTATTCGCACACAGTCGAAAAGATAGAGCGGAATCTATAAAATCAGATTTTCAGAATAATATGCCTGAAATGATGACCGCTCACTGGGATGGAAAGTTATTACCTGGACTTGACTTCAGATCTTCTAAAGAAGAACGCTTGCCAATTCTATTTCATTTGGAAGAAAGGAACAACTTCTGGCTGTACCCAAAGTGGAGAGCTCTTCCGACCAGGATCAAGCTAAAGCTGTTTTGAACGCACTTTATGGCTGGAACCTCGATGAAAAAGTACAAATAATGTGCTGTGAAACAACCGCGTATAATACAGGGCGATTGAAAGGAGCTTGCTTACTTTTGGAACAAAAACTAGACAGGGAATTACTACTCTTTGCTTGCCGCCATCACGTTTACAAACTGGTTTTAAAATGTGTGTTCGAAACAGTCACAAGTAGCCCTGATCCCACTATTCAAAAAGTTTAGAGACAACTGGAAAACGAAGTCGGTTTATTCATTGCGGTTTTATATGAAAAACCATGGCTTGGATGTAGACTGGCGGTGAAGGCACTAAATCAGGATTTGTATATGTTAAAGGGGCTTATTACAATAAATAGTACTATTTTTAATAAATTGTTAATAATACTGCCTTATTTATTGTTGCAGGAAAATCATTAAGTGATTTTGTGTCTGGTAAGAGCACAAATTTATTTTCTCGGTTAAACTTTGATAAGAATTTCCTCCAGAGACCCGCTTCTACATGGGATAAAGATGCTGCCTATTAAAAGGCGAAAAGGAAAGTGTATTCTTTAAGGGCAGTTAATGATAGGGCTGAAAAACTTATGCAAGATTTGCATGGTTTTATCACTCCAAAGGAAGACCAAAAGCAATTTTTGCTACGCTGAGTTCAGGAGCATAGAAATCTGTATCCAGACTGTAAAAAAGAGAATAAAGAAAAGAAAATATCCTGCCTGAACAGTAATTTTATCTTCTTTTAATAAATATTTAATAAAAAATTTAATATTTCAATTGATTTAGCTATATAACGGAAAGGGTTAAAAACAGCAATTTTCAAAATCTTCAGACTTCTGTCGGCACGGGTTAATGTTGACGTAGGAAGGTGAAATTTTGTATTTAACTAGGTCTGGGTAGTTTAAAAAGAAATAGGAGGTATGCATTTCGATATCTAAAAAAAAAAATTTTCACCTGTATAAGGGACACCCTAATGTATATGCCCGTGATGTGACAGCAAAAATTCATCAAAATTGGTCAAACGGAGGGGGTACTTTATTTAATAACTTTTTATGTTCTTTTTGATTTTCTCAAAAACGGCTCTAACGATTTTGATTAAACTGAGCATTTGTTGTAATTATATGCCTGAGATATGACTAAAAATTTCATCAAAATCGATCAACTGGAGGTGGCACTTTATTTAATAAGTTTTGTATCATTTTCACGTGTTTTTTTTATTTACTCAAAAACGGCTTTAATGATTTTGACCAAATTGGTCATGTTTAGTGAAAATCAGGTTTTCTTTAATATGAGGTAAGCTTTATCATTATTAAAATGTTCGGAGGGGGTTTAAATGGGGAAGGGGCCTTTTTTGTTTTCCAATAAAGTACCGTTGTTTTTGTTTATATGGAGAAATTAACTGTCTCTCGTTACGCCTAAAAATAAGAAATGGCTAAATATGAAATATGAAAAAAATCAAGTAAACATGAAGAGGAGAAAAAAAGAAAAATATTCCGTCAACTCATATAACACGTTGAGCCCACGCATGCGGAGTACGCCTTTAATGACAGACCACTGTTCATAATTAAAGCCTTTCTGTTGATTTAATGGAAAGTATTTGTTTTATGGTAACTAAATGAAGTTTTCAACAAGTACATAGAGAATTATAAAATCAGCCGACTTGGAGTATTATGCTTGCATTGCCGAATTATCACAAGTAAAAACTTTTATTTAATAATAAAAAAATAGTTTTTTTTACAGAGCAAATAAAAACAAAAATAAGAAATGAATTTAGAAAAATGTGTGACTTTGAGATGTGGCAATAAATAAAACACATCAATTTCTAATGTAATAAGTTGGCAAGTGAAAGATGTGTGTTGTGCGCACGCACCAGATTTTTTCCTTTGCGGATCATTGAGTGTAATTAATTGCAGGATGCCGGCTCAGTGAAAGTTCACTGCAGTAAATCAAAATCAAAATTTGACCAATGTTATACTGAAAAATTTCTTTTAATTAGTTAATGTTCTTACCTGCGAACAAAGAGAGGCTTCGTCATGAAAAGTACCATGAACAAAGTCACAATACTCTTTTGTGGTAATCTTGCAAGTAGCATGAATACCAATACAGCATGGATGACCAATAACCTTAAAATACATTTAATATAATTATGTTCATTTATGTTATATGTATATATATATATATATATATATATATATATATATATATATGTATATTTATATGTATATTTATTTATTTTCTTGAGGGTAACCACTTTTATTAATTTTTTAAAAATAATTTTACTAATTATGATTACCTCGGATGAGGTGGAAAGATAGAATGGCCAATAAAGTAATGATGGTTAAAGGCTGCGTGATATTTAGAAAACATATGGGCCATTCCACGTCAAATCATTAAGCCGAAGATCAAAATTTTACCTTCCCCCCTCACATTTTGATAAAAATTTGTAGGTATCAAGTACTTAAGGAAATAGGAAGAAATACCAATTCTTACCCAATTCCAACAAATAGTTTTAGAATTATGGTCATTTGAACTTTTGATATTTTTGAAGTTCCAATGACGACTTGAGCTCAAAACCAATTTGCTTTCAAAATTTATTCATTAATTCTGCATTTCATACAAAATCAGACGAAACCATAAATATTAGACAGATAATTTTTCATCATGGAAAAAAAAAATTCTTGAACATAAAAAATTAAATTTTTTCCAAGCAGTAAAACAGTCATTGAAAAATGCATGTGCAAAAATCTCTCTCCAACTAGCCTGATAAACTATATATCAATAGAAAGAGTATAATATTCTCTATCTAATTATGAAATAATATGACTGGGTTATTGACTTATAAGAGTTTTATGTTGATTTGAATCTAATATAATAAAATTTTAACAACAAATTAATACAGCTGAAATCTCTCTAAAATATCCTCATACAAAGGTATATTATTGAAAAAGGCTTTTAATTTCTTTTTAAATAATATAATAATATTGGCGGGCTTTTGAGCTGAAAGTGTTTTATTACAATGTAAATCTAATAAAATTGATTCAACTCAGTGTGATTTGTCCTTTTCTCAATGGCTAAAATCTCTACCCAAGCCCATTAATGCTAAAGCACAGGTTAAAAAAATAAATGTGGTTTCTTATGAAATTAGATGATTCTCAAAGTGAATCTTCAAGTTGAAATAGATTTCAGCTGTATTGTTTTGCACTTTTAAAGATAATTTTACTATACTACATTCAAATCGAAATAAAACTCAATAACCCACTAATATTATTACATCATTAGAAAGAAAATTCCATGCTCTTTTCAGTTATAAAAATATTTTAATAGGCTTGGAGAGAGATTTTAGCCATAGACTAATCATTAGATTCATCATCATCATTAGATTTACATTGTAACAAAACACTTTCAGCTCAAAAGCCCACCAATATTATTATATCATTTAAAAGGAAATTAAATCCCCTTTTCAATAATATTCCTTTGTATGAGGATATTTTAGAGAGATTTCAGCTTTATTAATTTGTATGCGCCACATTTAAATAAAATCGGAACTTCAAAAATATCAAAAGTTCAAATGACCATAATTCTAAAACTATTTGTTGGCATTTGGTAAAAATTGGTATTTTTTCTTATTTCCGTATGTACTTAATACCTACAAATTTTTATCAAAATCTGTGGGGGGGAGGTAAAATTTTGAACTTCGGCTGGATGATTTGACGTGGAATGGCCCATGTGTTTTCTAAATATCATGCAGCCTTTAACCATCATTACATACATAAATAAACTATTAAAAAAAAAAAAATAAAATACCAGAACCACAATAACCCATGAAGGGTCTTGGGTTCAATTCAATACTGTTTCATGGTCAGCAGTTGTGCAAGGAGGTGATTAGACGGTGATCAACCTCAACTGCCAGATTTTAAATTTTTCAATTAAGAGTACCCACTTTATATAGGCTGGGTTCACCTGAGGAGGGTCTTTCAGCCCACGAGACGAACTGTGGCAGAATATTAAAGATACCCTGCCAAGCTAGATTCGAACTCTGGACCTTGAGCACAGAAACTCAATGCCTTACTTATGAGCTATCCCTCTCCCCAAAATAATATTTTAAATAATCAATAATTTAAAAATATCTTAAATAATCAATAATTAAAAACTATTTTAAATAATCAATTATTTATTCCAAAGGAATCTTACAAATTACTTACTTCGCACACCATGTGTTCAGCAGCTAATTTATCTTTGGTCCTTAACCTCTGAACAGGGGATGATGTTTTTCTACAAATGGGCCATTTGGTTATATCATCTGGCCATTCATAAGGGGCTACAGATGCTGGCGCTTCACAGTACCTGTTTTGAAATAAGAAAATATATTATTACAGATTTGATAAATAGGATTTCATTTGGGGTTCTTTTTAGTCATACATATTGAACAAAAGTAATATTCAAGATAGATAACAATTATAAACATACTTTGGATCTAAGCCACAAACAGATCCTGATATCCGTCCACCTGAGGTAGAATCAGGGGGCTTTGTCCATTTTTTCCATGTTGATATCGTGCTCTAAAAAAATTAATGAAAAGTAAGTTTAAAGAAATGAATTAAAAATTACATTTTTACAAATCTCTTGATTAATGGAGCTGTTTTATGATAAATTGGATTGTTTCCTTTTTATAATAAATCCTTTATTAATTATTGACTGCAGTGACTTTATGCTTTGAATAGTAAGATATGCCAGCAATTGAAGATTTTTAACACTTTTAATATGGATGTTTTATTTTTTTAACTCCACAAATGGTATGGTAAAAACTGTTTAATAACAATCGGCTAGCATTTATTCACTTGTTTCAGAGCAAAAACTTACTGTACTTAAAAAAAAATGAATAAATAAAAATTATAATATATAAAATAAAATAAATAAAGGTCATGTGAATATATCTACATAAAATCAAAGTATGATAAACTTTTTTCTTTGAAAAAAAAAAGTTAAAACTTATATTATATTAATAAACACTATCTTTAACATGAAATGATTATTCAAAATTTGAGTTTGTATATGATTAATAGCATTATTATTGACAATTAGGTTGTAATGTAAAAACCAATAAAAAGGTAAAAATTGTTGTTTTTTCAAAAGAAATCAGGTTTGATGCTAGATTCCAAAACAAGTTGCAGAGGTTGAAATCTTAACTTTTACTGAAGGCAAGAGCGGCTGTTGGAGAGTCTAAAACAATATTATTGCCCTCCACAAGTTACCCAAGTAACGTAAGGATGCCCCTTCCATAAGAGGTAAAGTTACCTCCTCCCTTAGCTAGGGCAACCTGCAGGAGGTAAATTATCTCCTCTGCAAAAACAATATTAACAGGAAAAGGTTTTCAACCTTATCAAGACATTATTATTCAATTATTCAACAAGATATTATTATTCTATACTTGACTTTGTAGAACTTTCTCCAAAGAGTTGAATTTCTCAAGACTTAAGTTATATAATTATTTCAATAATGATTAATAAATAATATGATAAAATCATTATGTATGCAAGTACCTTTGGGCTTTACTACAATTACAATGTACGTGTGAACACAGTGTGAGTTTTAATAGGTGAACCTGCATATTCCCCAATGAGCACATTTATATTGGGAGTATGAGTAAGTTTTAAAGAATTATTTGAGAAAATTAAGGCTTCATTGCATAAAAATGATAAATTGATTACTCTAATTATTGCTCACACCTAGACACTACTTTTTATGATCAGTTTGACAGTATATAAATTCCAAATTAAGAAAAAGACTGCTATTTGCCTACAGTGGCAATTCTGGAATTATATAAAAATAAAATTTAGCCATTTTTTTCATTCATCGAACGAATGGGAATGTTGCTCAAATAGGCCATTAGCCATTAAACGAAAAGATCAGAGGTCAAAGGTTTCACTTCATATGGTTTAAGAACACAAAAAGTTGGAAAGTTTGAAATTTTGATACTACTTCAAACTGCAACAATTTCGGTGAAATATTTTACTTAAAAGGTTATAAAAATTAATACCTAATAGGCTATTCATGACCTAATAGAAAAAGCTATGGGTGGCTAATCATAAATAAAATAAAAAGGTATAGTATGGAAACAGATAATTCTGTCAAGGAACCATTTTCATGAATATTCATAATTGGACTGTTTACTTTAAAGTATGCAGATCTCAGGTGTTTACCCTTATAGTTAATAAGTAAAATAGGATATTTCCTGATATCGGCAAACAAATTAAGAATGTTCATGCAAACAAATTAAGAATGTAGGTACATGCAAATAAATTACATTTAACGTATGTACATTTAACATTGCTATCTAAGACTAAGAAAAAAACATTGGCAGTAAGTCACAGTCTGTTCAGAGCTAATAAGCGATTTTTTTAAAGAGCTTGGAGCTTGCATGATCAGTACTAATATATGCTTCAGATGTGTATAGTTAAGAAGAAAAAGAGCTTTTTAAATTCAAAAGAATGATTTTGAAATATATTTGGGACAGGAATTCAAGGAAGCACTATACATGTACTATTAATGGAAGTAAATACAATGTGTTATCAGGTTCGGAGATTAGTTGGCATTAATAACAAGAATTAATGAGGAAGAAATATTAAAGAAACTATTGATTGGGAAACTGAATCATTGAAAATAAACTGTAACTATTAAATACATCACAAAGTCTCAAAAATTTATGTCTGAATGTCCTTGCCTATAATTAATTTAACTAGGGAATAATAAAATTAAAAATAATAATCCATGCCAAGACAGGGTCATGAATTCTAAATGTCATGTAAATTAGGATGCAGGAAGTATATCGAATAACAGAAAAAAAAAATGATTAGTGTCCAGTAGTTAAATAAATGAATGCAAAAGTGTAGTAATAAAAAAATAAAAAACATAGAACATGCATTCATTAGATCTGCAAGATACATACCCCTGGTGACAACCCCTTTGCAATATGATTCCGTGAGGAGACCAGCATTAACAAACATTTTTAATAAATAGAAATTTTAACAGGATGATTATCTGATACTTCAATTGGTTAGTTTATTTATTAATTATTGAACACATTTGTTTATTTAATATAGAACTTCAAATTAAAAAAGATATACAGTAACATATCAATTGATAGTCCATTTCTAATCAGGTAATTCTTTAAGTGTGAATGAAGCAGATATTTGATCATTTCATTTCTTTGAAAGAGATATGGACAACAAATATGGATAGTATTTTATTTAAATACTGGGCAATTATTAATCAGAGTAGTTTTTGTCCACCACCTTAAAAAATGTTTTGAAAATTCTTTACATTGTTTTTTTCATAGAATAGTTCTACACCATTGCTGTAAAGATCTGAAAAGGTTTGGAGGTAAAAAATGTCTATAATAGATAATCTTGATGTTAAACTTTTATAAAAAAAATTCAAAATGACTGAGGCAGGGTTTGCCTGCCACTAGGTAAACAGAGCCCCAACCCTCCTTAGTATAATAAAATGTTTAGTTCACTTAACAAACAAAGCTCTAAAGAATCTGAATATTTTAGCTTATTCTTAATGTAAAAATTAAAAAGTACTTACAGAACAATCAGTTTTTGATAACTGAACGCAACCAGAGTCATCATTACGAATACAACAAGCAGTCTCACGTTCTCTTTCTCGACCTTTTTCAATTTCTTTTATAATTTTTGCATCCCTTCTCATACATGGTGCAAACTTTGCTCCAAGATGAATGAGATCAGCCTAAAAACAATTTGAATATTTTTAATTAACATTTAATTACAGAACATAGAATTCAATTTGGGTAATGTGCATTAAATTTACCATGTTCACTTAAAAATTTATTGTACATGAATCAAAAAGAATATATATTACAATTTTTTTATCTGTACTCTAAAAAATTGTTTTTTCTTTACTCTAAAAAGGTGTTTTTTTCTGTACTCTAAAAAACTGAGATATAAATATGAACTCATTTTTACAAATGATCTAGTTTTTCTGGCACACAATGGTCAATATTTCCAGTCAAATCTTATTATACTACAATATAAAGTTCAGACTTATAAACAGGAGTAGGAGATTATACTTGAGAAAAATGTTCCTCTATCGAAACATACCTGGGTCATCTCACTAATCAACAAATTAGTGTTTAGATACTAGTCTCAGTGTTAGGAACAAGGAGTAGAAACATGCCATGACTTTAGAGATGACCAAGAAAGATGAGATTCAAGAAAAATTGAAGGCTTTAAGAAGTAGTTTGTAATTATCATTTCAATGCCTCGAGTGTCGACTATAAAATATGACAAAACCACTGTTTTGAGAATAGATATGACCCATTATAATTTAGTAGCAATGAGCAATCAGATAATGAGAAAAATATGATGAGGATGTTGCAATTCAAAAATTCTGTCATGAGAGTTGGATGGATTCTGTTTTTTTAAATTTAGCCTTCTCCATGGATAATCTAAATGATGATCTAAAGGAATCAAGGTTGTAATGGACAGGATAGTTGTAGACATATTCCAGTTGGAGGTGGAAGTACAGGTGAGGAGTTATCTTAAAGGGCAGAATGTAAAAACTCTGGAGGAAGCCATGGAGCTGGCTGAATGAGTGCCACCAGAGAATGAGTCAGTCATCGATATAGGTGTGAGGCATGTAACTGGATGGTTTAATGGCGATGAAGATCAGGAAGAATTATACAATAGTGATGGATATTGTCCTGAGGACGGATATGTTAAAGCAGTGCGCCCTTATCAGTCCTGCCTATTACATGGAGCGTGATACATAATGGCTTGGACAAAAAGCGGGATGTCCCTGTTGTGTGGGAATGGAAAAAAAATGCCCAACTTGGGAGAAGGAAGGCCATTTAATAGAATCCTGTAAGTGTACAAGGTGCTTCCGTTGTGGAGACTTTAGGCGTGTTCGCGGAGCGTGCCTTAAAGAGCCGAGGACTGAAGAGAAAGCTGAAGTAGGAGTGTCCACCAAACCCAACAGTTCTATACAAGAACGAGATTCCAACATTACGCTATGAATTCTAAACAGGGACGACAGAGAGTTGTAACCTCTGCCTCAGTGAATGCATTGGAGAAAGTAAGTACCGCTGGAGTCTACAATTCTGCCCTACCAGCATTCCATCATTTTATTTAGGACATAAAATTTAAAAATTGCAAGAGGAAAATTTTGATTGTCATAGGCACTGATATAACATTGCTCATGGAGCTTTTACCAACTGAACTCGCTGGCAGCAGCATTATTACTAGTGTTACTGGAGAGAAACGTTCTGTACAGACCAAACAACTTGTGAACATAACTATGCGGATTCCACTGTAAGGCATCTTACAGGATTGTGCCACAAGCACCTTGAGAAGATGTCAGCTCTGATCAAGGTTTGAGGATGAAGTTTACTCCGTTGTCAGGTAGTAGAAAAAGTGGACTGACTACTTATTGGTATATATTATAGGCTACTTATGTGGCTACTTTATATGTTGAGATATACAAACTTCCTGGAGGAATTATATCGCGAAAGTCATGACTAAGCCATCTCAGGAGGACAAGATTTCTATCAAACTGGTAAACCTGGATGCAAGGGATTTACAATTGGTTAAAGGAACAGTTATTGGAGAAGCTATTCCTCTGGAAATGGAGAGTGAAAATGAAAACATGAATGTTTGCAGGCTGACGGGAAATCTTAAAGACTTGAGGGCATAATGCATGGAAAACATAGCCACCTTCCGGAAGAAGATCAGATTCCCATTAAGCAGCAATAGCAAGTTATATCCGGGCCAGGATAGCCGAGCTAATTTGAGCGTGACCCGCTTTAGCACGCTCGAGCCGAACGGCGGCGGTTCGAATCCGCCCTGGGAGGGTTGACTTTTATTTTGTTGAGGCCCCTCGCAATGAATCTTCACCATCCCACCATGGTTAGAATAGGTTGGTTGCACCTATAGAGTAACCCGCTGTGTGCTACACGTGGCCAGATAGGGGAACCGAAAAAAAGTAAAAAAAAAAGAAAGTTATATCCTTCATCTCAAGAAAAGCGATAATCTTAACTGTGCAGGAGTGGTGGAGCCTGACATCGTCACGGAAGATTCTACTTGTGCAGTTAATTGCTGTTTGAGTTATTATTTCTATTTGGACAATGGGTCGAATTCATAAATAATGCAATATATTTATTTTTCCACACAAAGGCACACATATTAAAAAAAAAAAATAAGCTTTGCACCAATCTATTCCCCTCTTAGCATTCCCAATTTTGAGAAATGCTAAACTAAATGTATAAATATTTTTTTACCCTCACTATCTTGTACTTACAGCTCTCGGTCCAAGCCAAAAGTTAGCAGGCTCAGTGTAGTCAACTTGTTGTAGAGAAAGACTCGTGACCAGAACCTAAGACCATAAAAACTTATGAATATTTGTCTCAACTTTAAAATTTTAATTAGAAATACACTAACCTCAGAGGTGAATGGTCAGGTATCCACTCTTTATTGAATATGAGTTTCTTTTATTAATGAAATTGTACTGTTTTTAGATAATTCAAAAACTTAGTTTCATAGATAATGTGTGGTAGCAAAGTTAGAAAATTAGTACCTATTGTTCTTTCATTCAGAAAAATTCAAGATGCTCACAAAATTTTGGATTTGACATATGACCTTTTATCTCTGAGGTATATGTATATTTAATAGTAGAAATATTTTTCTTTTGATGAAAAATCGCATGCAAGTGAAGACTATATTTATAGGATTTACTAAACTATATAGTTTGTTTATTTTATGTTTAACGTCCATTTTTATGCTACTAAGGCTAATCGGACGATGCTACAGTGGGAGTCCTAAATTTTGCCTATCCAGGTATAATTAGGATAGGGATCTTTAACGAGTACCTGACATCATACAGGCTCGGGACCTCCATTTTACGTCCTATCCGAGGGACGGCATAGCTAAGGATTTTTTACTCCCATTAAAAAATCCTAGGGCCACCGCTGGAATTGAACCCGCGATCTTTAGCATTGTAGGTTGCCATGCTAACCACAACACCACAGGTGACCCCGACTATATAGTCATTTAAATACATCTATAAATCTGAATTCGTAAATCAGAAGGAGCCTAAATCAAAATAGGCATCTCTGTCAAAAAAAAAAATGTCATCTTTACCTTTTATTTTCTTATTGTTATAATTTATATTAAGTCAATTGAATTCAACAATAAATACAAAAATGAATTATTGGATTTATTGATTGAGTAATTATACTCGTTTATTAAATTCATGTACAAAGCTAAATAATAGAAAAACAATCCTTTGTTTCTAGGTTATTTTTTTATTTTTTAATAAGAAAAAAATTCAAAGCCTTATTCAGGATAGCTATATGACAGAATGTATATAATGCTGATTAAAATAGAATAAATTATTACCGAGGAAATCTTTGACTTAGCCTGTGAAAATGCAGTGCCTGGATATGAAATAAGCAAAGAGAGTATAGCCCTAACGGTTTGAGCCAATTATACTAGCACCCATGCTCTGAAGCCATTGATGATCAGGAAATCTAAGAATTTTCACTGTTTTAAGAATTTATTAGCTCTTCCAGTTTCATACAGATCTCCAAAAAATTCTTGAATGAATTCAACCATATCTATTAATTGGTAGCAATGTGTGTTTCTTCCAGAATTTAAGAAACATCTGGATTCAGTTGGGAAGAAAGGGAAAATTTTGTTTCTTTTGGATAATGCTTCCTCACACCCTTCAGTAAAGGTTTTGAGTTTCTTACATCCCTATTTCTTACCATCTATTGTGAGTTCCCTGATAAAGGTAAAAGATGCTTTTAAGTACTGCTCTCTATGCTTCTCTTGAGATATAAATAAACCCCAAAGGTTATTTATTTATTTTCAGTTTAGATCAGTGCCTCACTGAATGGTGCCATATTGCTCATATCTAGAAGTAAAATAGCAATACTAGTACATAAAAACTGCTATGGTTTTACAGGAAATAACTTCTTGGTTAGCTTCTATTTGAAGAATAAAATGCTAGTGGAGAAACTATTTTCTTGTAATTGAAAAAAATTGATGCATATGTTAACAGATGCATGGGACTCATTGTCAGTAGAAACTTATATAAACGAAAAACCTTATGTTTAATGAGCTTTTTTCTTTTAATGCTACTTCTAAACTGGACAATGCTACTTCTAAAATGGTGGAATTAGGGCCTATTCACACTATCGGTATCGCGCCCGCTCCACTCTCGCTCCGCTCCCCGTCCTCTCTCGCTCTACCCCATTCACACTAGCGCTCAGCTCCTGGTCCGCTCTCCTAATGTCTTACCATATTCACACTATATAATTTTACACCGTTCAATTTTGAAAGGTTTAAGCTATTAAAGCCATTAATAATCGAAGTTGTCTGTATTCAGATTTTAATTAATGATTAACTTTCAGTTATTTAAGTATTCATTTATTCTTCAATTTTACGGCCAAAAAAAAAAAATCAATTTTTCGTTTGTAGAAATAGCTGGTAAGTGTACTTTTCTTGATGAAGAAGATATTATCAAAAAATATAATAAGAAGAATATATTGCAACACAATGATAATTATTAATAATAATTATAAATTAATTTAATTAATGGTGAAGAAATAATTTAAATTTTTTTCGGAATGTATTCGAATACGCTTGAAAATTTCAAGTTGAAATCGGTAAATGCTACAAATTTACCGATTGTGTTCTCTTCTTTTCCTGATTAATATTTTAATTATTTTTTGCTTTAATATATTTCTTTGTTAATGGTCTGACATTTTTCATAATATACTGCATTTTTATTCGTTTCAAATTAAACGTTATTTTATAATAGCAATGAGTATGTAGTCAATAAATAAATAGGTGACCATTTTTTACGAGTACATTAATTCATAGCAAAATATATCTCAAACATAACATGAATTTTTCACGTCGAAAAACTGCGTGTATAGTTGGTGATTTTTTTTTTTTTTTTTTTTATCATTTCAAGCGTATTCGAATACATTCGGAAAAAAAATTTAAATTATTTCTTCACCATTAATTAAATTGATTTGTAATTATATATATATATATATATATATATATATATATATATATATATATATATATATTTTTTTTTTTTTTTTTTTTTTTTTTTAATTTGAACTTTTTTGGACGTAAAATTGATGAATAAATAAATACTTTAATAACTGAAAGTCAATTATTAATTAAAATCCAAATACAGACGGCTTCGATTATTAATGGCTTTAATCGTGAACGGTGTAAAATTATATAATGTGAATATGAAAAGACTTTAAGAGAGTGGAGCGGGAGCGGACCTGTGCCAATATTGTGATTAACCTCTCTCTATTCCTCTTTAGAATATTTCGCCAGTGAGACCGGACCGGGAGCGGAGCGCTAGTATGAATGGGGTAGAGTGAGAGCGGACCGGGAGTGGAGCGAGACCGGAGCGGTACCGATAATGGAATTCTCTGTCTATTTCTCTTTAGAATATTTGAGCGGACCGGGAGTGGAGCGGGAGCAGAGCGATAGTGTGAATCCGCCCTTAGAGAAAATAGCTGTATTTATGGCTAGAATCAAATCCCCTAACCACTCCTAACCATCATATCACTAAACCTTTAGTCTTGATTATCTTCCTATACTCCTTTCAAGTTGAAATTTTTTGTTATTCGAAGGAGCACGTGTTTGGGACTAGATTGTTCGAGCTCAATCCACGCAGGCCTGGAACCTTCCAGGCCACTCCTTTTACGACTATATATAAGGAACGAGTGACTGGACCAGTTAGTCTTAGTCTTTGTCTTGATTGTGAAGCTCAAACCATATGATTTGTGTAACAAAGTGATAATTTTTGTAACCTGCTTTAATATTTGTGTTTTTATAATTCGTGTGGCATTGACTATTGTTATATTTTTGTGGAATAAATATTGTTAACCCACAGAAGAGTTACAATATGTTAACTTGCCGCCAATCAACTCACATACAATTACATTCTTTACATTATAAATATTGTTAACTTGCCGCCTATTCTTTTAAATTCATTTTTCGTTATATTATAAAATAAATCTCAAATATTCATATAACAATATATTTGTGTATAGTTTAAAAAAAGAAAATTAATTCTTTGTAAAAATGTACATAGATACTAGGTAGGGGAGAGCGGGGTTGGTTGGCATTGGGGTAGGTTGGCCATTGACTTATAGTTTCCGTCACACCTGTTGTGAAGGCCCCACCATTGTATCATGGTATCCAACTCGACCTCGGGAGTCTTGTCCTGAGTTTTCAATCCGATGCTAACAGTGTAGAGAAGAGTGTGCTTCATTGATTGATTTTACAACATGTAAGTAAATTTTTATATTTTCAGTAAATTTGGTTTAAAGGCATAGCAAAACATTTGACTCTGATTCTGTTAACATAGCCCCAAACTCCTTTGAAAAACCTAACCTTTCGACAAACCAGTTTCTTGTTTCATTGTTCTCCCCTGTCCTGGCAGCCATCTTTCATATGATCTCTCTTGTGGGGTTAGTTGGCTCTCTTCAACTGGGGTTTGTTTACGCAGTAGCAATTCACAAAAGCAAGGTAAACATAAACAAAGGTGAAACTACCAATTGTCTTTAGTTCTAGCAAGGAGGATGAGAGCAATTTTTCTTATGCAGAAAGTGACGACAGTCTAAACTTCTATCTTCTTTTATTTTCATTCTATTTTCCCTTAAAAGGTATTAAAAACCGATTCATAATTATTATACCATTATAGTGCAGATTTTAATAACAATAATATCTGTCAGGCAGTACTTGAATGAGATGGCTAAACAACCCCACCTTCTAGGCCAACCTGCCCCACATAGGGGGTTAATTGGAATACTCTGGATTGACGAATTCTTCCATTTTCTATGATCTTAGTTTTAAATATTATATTGTGAAAAAAATACTTGAAGTACTCTAATACTTGGAGTTTACAGTGGTATCAGTCCTATTGGGATTATATTAACAGGAACGACTCAACAATCAAAAAAGTGAAAACTGTTACCAACCAACCCCGCTCTCCCCTATAATTATATATAGTATAAATATAATTGTATAGACTGTAGATGAGTCAACTAAGTTGCCTTGACATGGTAGAACATTTACGAGCAGCAAGGTCATTCAGGTGCTTGATGGCAACAGATAGCATGGAATTCAGATATTTGGAATCCTACAGTATTTTTAAAAATAGATTATGTATCTAGTTAAATATATAGTTACATTTGAGCTGAAATTATTAAAAGAGTACTTTGCTGGTAAAAGTACTCTTTTTAAGAAATAGCAAGAGAAACTTACCAGCCCGGATTGATGACTGAGATCCATTCCAAATGGCCCAAAACCATAAGAAATAAGAGATATAACTAATATGAGGATTTGAACAGTAGAGAGCCAATATGTAAAGTAAGGCCTATGATCCTCAAGATCTTCCAATTGTTCTTTGACCGGCTCTCTGGTAAGAACAGATCTCTTTAATGACCTCCTAAAAAATTAAAAAATTATGAAGGAAGTGGGTAAAAAAAATGATGGCATTGAATTTAAAAATTATATATTAAGGAATTGAATTATAATAAAAAAAAAGTAGGAGTTGCGCTTAGGTTCTCGGCTGTTCAACATCGTCTCTGTGTTAATTGTTAAAAGATTGGTTTATTCAAAAGCAATAGTAGTGAGAGTGAGCATATCGAAAAATATAGTGACGAAGAATATTTTTACGAAGTTTCATGAAAATTGGACGTAGGGGAGTGCTGTGGTAATTAAAAAAGTTATACATAATTTTCGGCATCTTATAGCCTTATCTCGTGCAAGCCTGGACAGGATACCCCCCACCCGAATCTTCTATACTATTATCCTACAGCCAACAATAAACGTTATATATATTTATGAAAATGACTTCTGAAGAAAGATTAGATGCAATACTTAAAAAACTTGAAACACTTGATAATGTAGAAGCAAAGCTAGATAGTTTAGATATAAAATTCGAAAAAGAAATTTACACACTAAAAAATGATGTTCAGAAATTACAAAAATCATTCACCATGCTGG